>JAFMSR010000009.1:30598500-30931767 GCA_022818135.1 Saxidomus purpurata
TAACTGTCATTCAAACTTACAATTTCAATTAGTCAGTATAAGTGTAATTGATCAAGCAAGGTGTAAGGTCCAGCATTCAATGAATGCAGTATCATTTACCATGTACTTGTAAAAAGCACTTATCATGTACTCCATGTTATAGTCAGGTACATCACTTATACTATAAATCATTGCTGCACAGGTTAATGAGAAGTTTGACATATGTAATAGATTCTTTCTCACCTACATCAGCTACTGGGTATTTCTGGACTTCCAATGGTTACTGTAAACTGGAGATTATTTGTTAACAGGTTGTTTAGCTGCTGTAAGCAGAATCTAAATATAGTGTTGGTGAATTTAAGACAGATGAAGATTAAATATAGGTGTTTCTAGCTGTTCTATTTATAATCTTGTTAAAGGAAAGTTTTGTGAAGGATAATGGGTTTGCGGGGCAAGACCCACAGAGGCACAAGTACATGTTTTGAATAGGCAACAAACAATTAGCAAAAAGAGTTGCTTAATACAGTCAAACATAAAATAAAACAGTATAGCTTGAATGTTCAAACTGAAAAACACCTACAAAAATCTTCCTGCTGTATATTTTACAAGAATTTATAATAAAGGGAAGTTATCAGTAGAACCACTTGATCTATTCCCCTGTTTCTTGACAAGGGAGATGGCTTTGCATAATAAAAGTAAAAAATACTTATCTTTTATCTTGGAATTTATAGATTGAAAATCCAAACGATTTACAGTATTATAACAATGAATGTTAATACTAGCTGACAGTATACTTTGATCCACTCCTATCTTGTGTGATCTAATTTACAAGGATAAAGGTTATTGTTTACTAATAGAGAAGCTATTTTTATATGGTTTGAAGTGCTAAAAAGTAATAGACAGTGTATGTAATTATGACATAGAAAGGGATATATGCAATTAGAACTACTTCAAATAAAAAAGTGACAGAACAATAGAAGGCTTCTTTGAATGACAAAGACTCAAGTGTTGACTTACATTAGTGTGTGCGAGTGTTATTTGATACTGGTCTGTGACAATGTTACAAGGATATGTGTACAAATATTTCTCATTTTTTACAATACAATCAATAATATCATTCAGTTCAGAAGTTTGCCTGAAATAAAGTAGACCATAAGATTTCCTTTATTTTGTATTATTTTTTGTGAGTGTTAATACAGAAGTTGATTTCAATGTTGGATTTTGGATATTTAAAGTTTCTAACCTATGGATATTGAACTGGATAGAGTCTATAATTAGTAAATACATTATTTGTTTAGATCGAAACATTTTGCCGACAGAATGATTAGAAGGTAGTATATAGCGGTAGACGATTCATTAAAAAAATCTCTAACTTCTTAAAGTGGAGAACTAGGTGTTTAAATTTCGTGGTTGCAAAGGATACAATCTAGTACAAATGTTTAGCAATATGAACCGTACGGGATTTAACAGAACAGCCTTGACCAAGAAGCCGGCATGGTTCGGCAAAAAAGCTCGCAAGGTATAGTTGTATTTGAATTTATTAAACAAAACATACCTGTCAAATACATATTTGTAAGATTGTTTGATGATATTTAGTCAATTCAGCATGCATTGTGAAAGGATTCAGTCAACCTGATACAAATTTTTTAAGTAAAATTATTCATCATCATTACAAGAAGTCATTGCCCTTGTCTGTTGTTAGTTTTGTTAGCAGGGGGCGTTGGTATATATCTGCATGTCTGATGTGGCATTAAATACTTTTAAAGTTTTCATAATGCAAGCAGACTTCATTGGTCTAGTACTACACGAGGTCATGGCTAAAAATTCCCCCTAGGAAAGGTAATGTAGATAAAGAGCTCAAGCTTTCTTATCAGCTTCAAGAGCTCAAGCTTTCTTATCATATCTTTTTTATGCCCCCGAAGGGCGGCATATTAAAATCGCACCGTCTGTCCATCCGTCTGTCTGTCCGTCCCCACTTACAAATTCGTGTCCGGACTGTAACTCTGTCATGCATTGAAGGATTTTTAAAATAACTTGGCACACATGTCTAGCACATCAAGACGACGTGTCGGCGTGTAAGACCCACATCCCTACCTCAAAGGTGAAGGTCACACTTGGATGAAGGTTATGGAATCCTCTATGTATGCACACATTCGTGTCCGGACTGTAATTTGTCATGCATTGAAGGATTTTAAAATAACTAGGCACACATGTCTAGCACATCAAGGCGATGTGTGTGCAAGACCCAGTCCCTAGCTCAAAGTCAAGGTCATACTTAGAGTTTGAAGGTAATGGATTCCTCTATATATGCATATATGCACACATTCGTGTCCGGACTGTAACTTTGTAATGCATTGAAGGATTTTAAAAAAACTTGGCACAAATGTCTAGCACATCTTGACGACGTTTGTCGCATGCAAGACCCACGTCCCTACCTCAAAGGTCAAGGTCAACACTTAGAGTTTGAAGGTAATGGATTCCTCTATATATGCACACATTCATTGTTAGGACTGTAATTTTGTCATGCCTTGAAGGATTTTAAAATAATTTGGCACAAATGTCTAGCACATCATAGACAGGTATCGCATGCAAGACCCACATCCCCTACCACAAAGGTCAAGGTCACACTTACAGTTTATAGGTAATGGAATCCTGTATATATGCATACATTTGTGTCTGGACTATAACTTTATTATGCTTTGAAGGATTTTAAAATAACTTGGCACAAATGTCCAGCACATCAAGCGGATGTGTCGCTTGCAAGACCCAAGTCCCTCCCTCAAAGGTCAAGGTCACACTTAGTGTTTAAAGTAATGGAATACTGTATGTATGATTACTCTGTCATGCATGGAAGGATTTTAAAATTACATAGCACATTTATTGAGCACATGGAGAGGACACAGACTGTGAGGCACCTCTTTCAGGGGCATTCGTCACTTGTGAGGGACAGTTCTTGTCTTGACACTGTTCATGCAATTTACTCAGCTGAATTTCTTAAATAAGTTGTCTTTTAATTTGGAAATTCCCGTTTATACTTCAAAGAGGTGCTCAGTAAAATATAAAATAATGTAGATCATGATCACACTGTAAAGATTTACAGACTGATCATGATCTGCACTGATCATAAAGGCACAAACACTTAATGAAAGCAGAATAAGTTTTTGTAAACAGAGTCTGTACAGTCATACCTTGTGTCATTTTAAACTTAATCATCTCAGTGAAGAAACAGACAACATACATGTATGTTTTGTTGAGTTAATCATCATAATCAAACAGTTGTGTATAGATCTGCAAAACTCTTGTACCTGCAGCCTCCTGAGGGCAGCCTCCTGGTGTGAGTGATAGATTATGATGTTAGAAGGGAAGAATGTTTCCTCACAGTTGATGGATTTCCTTGATATTTAGGTGGATGAACCCTTGTTAATTGAAAACCTTCCAAATTAATTGATCATACATGTTAGTACAGTTTACTTCAAAAGTTTTAGCTGGTTGTGTTGATTGAATACAGTACACTACAAAAGTCCGGTCTCATTTTAAAATACATTACTTACCTCAAGTATGTTAATTTTATTATACCCCCAAAACGAAGTTTGAGGGGGGTATATAGGAGTCACCTGGTGGTTGGTCCGTCGGTCGGGCGGTCTGTTGCATTTTCCTTGTCCGGAGCATAACTTGAAAACTACTAGTTGGAATTCAATACAACTTCATACAATGGTCAAACACATTGAGAGGAAGTGCAGTGCACAAGAACTATAACTCCATCTTGACTAATTACAGAGTTATTGCACTTTGGTACTTTTCCTTGTCCGGAGCATAACTTGAAAACTACTAGTTGGAATTCAATACAATTTCATACAATGATCAAGCTAACTCAGAGAAAGTGCAGTGTACAAGAACTATAACTCTATCTTGAGTATTTACTGAGTTATTGCCCTTTGTTACTTTTCCTTGTCGCAGAGCATAACTTGAAAACTACTGGTTGGAATTCAATACAAACTCATACAGTGGTCAAGTACATTGAGAGGAAGTGCAGTGCACAGGAACCATAACTCAATCTTGACTCATTACAGAGTTATTACCCTTTGTTACTTTTCCTTGTTCTGAGCATAATTCGAAAACTATTAGTTGGAATTCAATACAACTTCATATAATGGTCAAGCACAATGAGAGGAAGTGCAGTGCACAAGAACCATAACTCCATCTTGACTAATTACAGGGTTATTGCCCTTTGTTACTTTTCCTTGTCTGGAGCATTTTTCGAAAACTACAAGTTGGAATTCAATACAACTTCATACAATGGTCAAGTACAATGAGAGGAAGTGCAGTGCAAAAGAACAATAACTTTATCTTGTTTATTTTATTTCTTTGTTCATTCTTTTTTCACAAACAAAACATAAAAGAAAAAGAAAAGTACATTATGATTATGTGCATATACATAAACACATACAGACAAACTGCAAATAACACATGGGAATGAACAATTCACTATGAACATTACATAGTACTACATGAGAAATACTAAAAATCAAGACTTTAATGAAAAGAAAATTAAAAGCCGACAAGAAATTAATTGGTACAGGTGACTACATTGCAATAGTTCTTGCCTACTTACATACTTGATTTACTGCTACTTTTTTTAAGGGCTCCAAAACAGTAGCAATAGTAACTTAAGGTTTGATACTTTTGGATAGCAATGTAAATCTTTGAAATGACATGTCAGTTTCTGACTTCCTACATTATTCCTGCTATAAATCATACCTAAAATCATGTGCCGGAAAAAAGTTAAATATATTAAAAGATAAAAACACAGTCCATGAGATAATTAAATTATTATTTGCCAACCGGTTTCTAAGCAATTACACATATTTTGACGCCATATTTGCCCTGATGAGCATGAAAGCGAAACCGGTTGGCAAATAATAATTTAATTATCTCATGGACTGTGTTTTTATCTTTTAAATATATATATATATGGTGCTATGTGCCAGTAAAGATTTGTTCCATGCCCTGGAAGCCACTCTCTTTGTCCTGACTGTGGAGTTTGAAACAGTATTTTTTCCATGAAAATAACATGTATGCCTACTGGTACAGATAAAGAAGTATTCTATTTACCTGTTATGCTTAATGGTTGAATAATTAAAACATTTATCTAAACAAACAAATGTATTATTTCATGTTTGGATGTCAGGAGATTCATCACTTAATCTAAAATATTTGTACAAATGTTTTACATTATTTTCTGACTTACACTGATATATTGCTGTGTTTTAATGGTATGTAATCAATGTATGGCTGTTATCTGAAGTTTACATATTTTTACAGTCCTTTCCTACTAGAGTTATCAAGTGAGCAACAAACAGATAAATTTGTTTTCTGTAAGGCCAGGTAAATAATAAAATATACAGATTTTGTTTTTCAACTCATTATGCAACATTATTTTTACTGTGGCACATTTTTCCGTGAAAATAATTGCTTTTTTTTGGTGATTTACAAAATTATGTTTTGTAGAATTGTACTATACCTGATCCTAGGGTAGTGCTGTAGTTGAATTGTGTGATGCTTGTTTTAGCTTAGGTTTTTAATGTAATTTTATCTTGGCCAGGATTGTGTGTTCAGTGCTCATAATTTAGTATGTCTTTCAAATAAAATCAAATCAAATCAAATTTTATTTCATGTCGGTATATCAGTACAATAAACATTAGCATTCTTTGTGAATTCAGTTTGTATTGTCTAGGTGTTAAAAGTTCTTAATCAGTGTGAAACTGACCATGTCATTAGATTTCGGCATGTGTTGTTTTCTGCTCATAAATCAGGGGAGGTAATATAGTCATGGTTGTAGATAGATATCTCAAGTTTGAATATACATTAGGCCGTTTAAATAGTAGGTTTATTGTTCACATAATTAAAGTAGTTAACTGTTACAACAATGGAATGTGCAAATGCATGTCAAATAGGTAGTTATAGTAGTGCTTGAAGGTACTTCTCCTGGTAACTTCACTGTCAGAATATCTTCAGGGCAAAGCAAATTATTGTTGGTTAGGATGTTTTTTTACTTAACCTTATTTTTGTTGTATGACAAAAAAGACATGCGACTGTGTACTAAAGTGGAGGTGTACAAAGAAATACATAATTATGTGTTGTGCTGCGTGTGTTGCATTGTCTATCCACCACACATAAGGGGTATAAATTGGGGGTGTCACAATGCATAGTAAAAGTGACCATCCTGTAGCAATTTCTGATAGATTATTTAACATTGATAGTTTCAATATTGTTTTTTATGTCAAAATGAGTATTGGTATTTGATAAACAAGTACATTGGTTAAAAACCTTTCTTCAATTTCTCAGTAGTTTTCATCACTTCCCTGTATTGTTGTATAAATCAAAAGAAGAACAATATAATACATTTATAATACATATTTACTATCTCAAGTAATGAAAACAAAACATGTTAAGGATAGTGCAGGCAAAAATGGTTAAAGACTGAATCAAAATGTTGCATTGATATACTTGACTGCCTGATCAAATGGTTAAAGACTGAATATGGAACGCCATAGCTGCCTTCTATACACACTTCTTAAATGGTGATGTCCTTTTGATATATGGTGATGTCGTTTTGATAGATGGTGCTGTGGTTTTGATAGATGATGCTGTGGTTTTGATAGATGGTGATGTCGTTTTGATATATTGTGCTGTGGTTTTTGTAGATGGTGATGTAGTTTGGATATATGGTGACGTCGTTTTGATAGATGGTGCTGTAATTTTGATAAATGGTGATGTCGTTTGGATATATGGTGCTGTGGTTTTGATAGATGGTGCTGTGGTTTTGATAGATGGTGATGTCGTTTTGATAGATGGTGCTGTGGTTTTGATATATGGTGATGTCGTTTTGATAAATGGTGATGTCGTTTGGATATATGGTGCTGTTGTTTTGATAGATGGTGCTGTGGTTTTGATAAATGGTGATGTCGTTTTGATAGATGGTGCTGTAGTTTTGATATATGGTGATGTCGTTTTGATAGATGGTGCTGTGGTTTTGATAAATGGTGATGTCATGATGATAGTGGTGATGTGGTTTTGATAAATGGTGATGTCGTTTTGATTTATGGTGGTGTCATATTGGTATATGGTGCTGTCATTTTATATATGGTGCTGTGGTTTTGATATATGGTGATGTCGTTTTGATAGATGGTGATGTTGTTTTGATAAATGGTGATGTCGTTTTGATATATGGTGCTGTGGTTTTAATAGATGGTGCTGTCATTTTGGTAAATGGTGCTGTGGTTTTGATTAATGGTGCTGTGGTTTCGATATATGGTGCTGTCATTTTTATATATGGTGCTGTGGTTTTAACAAATGGTGATGTGAGTTTGATATATGGTGCTGTCATATTTATATATGGTGCAGTGGTTTTGATATATGGTGATGTCCTTTCTATATATGGTGATGCTATTTTGATATATGGTTCTGTCATATTTTATTACGATGATGTTGAACTATTTATAGATGGCCTAGTTGTTGACCGGATCAAGTTGATGAGGATAAATCTGTTCTGACACTGTGAAAATGGAGAGTTGGTATGAGACGCCTAAATACATTTCCATAGACTTGCATTATAAGGGTTTCTTCCGGTGGGACTACCCAAAATCTCACTGACTGCTGAAATGGACTTTATTTTGTAGAATCATCCTAGTCCCACATAAAAATAACAAATTTATACATGTGATCCAATACTTTATGCCAGTAATTTGGGGCTCAATGACACCACCCCCATTTTTGTGGCAGTTTTAGTGGTCACCGACCAAATATGTCAGTATTTTCAAATACCAAATATTTTGATTATAATTTATATCAAGATTTTTCTCTTCATATTTCGTTCGTTATGTGGGACTAGGATGATTCTACAAAATAAAGTTCATTTCAGCAGTCGGTGAGATTTTGGGTAGTCGCACCGGAAGAAACCCTTATAATGTAAGTCTATGGAAATGTATTTAGGCGTCTCATACCAACTGACGTCAAAATTGCCTCAATTTTAACGGTGTCAGAACAGTTTTACCATCATCAACCTGATCCGGTCAACAAATAGGCCATCTATAAATAGTTCAACATTATCGTAATAAAATATGACAGAACCATATGTATATCAAAATAGCATCACCATATATAGAAAGGACATCACCATATATCAAAACCACTGCACCATATATAAATATGACAGCACCATATATCAAACTCACATCACCATTTATAAAAACCACAGCACCATATATCGAAACCACAGCACCATCTATCAAAACAACAGCACCATTTATCAAAATGACAGCACCATCTATTAAAACCACAGCACCATCTATCAAAACAACAGCACCATTTATCAAAATGACAGCACCATATATCAAAACGACATCACCATTTATCCAAACGACAGCACCATATATAAAATGACAGCACCATAAATCAAAACGACATCACCATTTATCAAAACCACAGCACCATCTATCAAAACGACATCACCATATATCAAAACCACAGCACCATCTATCAAAACGACATCACCATCTATCAAAACCACAGCACCATCTATCAAAACGACATCACCATCTATCAAAACGACATCACCATTTATCAAAACCACAGCACCATCTATCAAAACGACATCACCATCTATCAAAACCACAACACCATCTATCAAAACGACTTCACCACCTTTAAAACGACATCATCATCTATCAAAACGACATCACCATATATCCAAACGACATCACCATATATCCAAACGACATCACCATCTACAAAAACCACAGCACCATCTATCAAAACGACAGCACCATGTATCAAAACCACAGTACCATCTATGAAAACGACATTACCATCTATCAAAACCACAGCATCATCTATCAAAACGACATCACCATCTATCAAAACCACAGCACCATCTATCAAAACGACATCACCATATATCAAAAGGACATCACCATTTAAGAAGTGTGTATAGAAGGCAGCTATGGCGTTCCATAACTGAATCAAAATATTGAATCAATATACTTGACAGCCTGATCAAAAACTATGTTAATTACAACTTCACAATATACAGGACCTTCACAACCATAATTGTATTAATGTAACCTTGAACTTTAATGAGCTTGTTACATACATCTTGTAAAATTGCAGCAAAAATTGTTAAAGTTTGTGGAAATAAGGTGTATTTAATTTATGGAATAGAAAAAAAAAAGATCTTTAAATGGAAATGAAAAGGAAGACGCCCTTGATCACTGGGGGAAAGGAATATTAAAATGGGAATAATATTCAAGTATAATTTATGTAAATGAAGAGGCATGTGTGAAATATATTCCTGATATGATATTGATATTCATAAAATTCATTTATGACACAGTTGGATTTACTTATATGTTATTTACTGTGAAAGGTGCTCAGTGTGTGTTGTTTATGCTTAGGCCATTTGCTAATGTATATTTGTTTCCTATGAGGTGGGGGGGGGCAAGAAGAGTAAATGTGTTGCTAATAGCTGTTTAGGATTTTTGGAGGAAACGAAATATTTTTTTTTAAAACCCCCCGGATGGGAGGCCCCCAACCCCACCCCCCAAAAAAAAAAAAAAAAAAAAAAAAAAAAAATAATTTACTCCCCCAATAAAAAAAAAAAAAAAAAACCCCCCCCCCCCCCCAACCAAAAAAAAAAAAATTTTTTTATTTTTAAAAAAAAAAAAAAAAAAAAAAAAAAAAAAAAAAAAAAAAAAAAAAAAAAAAAACCAAAAAAAACCAAAAAAAAAACAAAAAAAACACCCCCCCACCAACCCACCCCCCCCCCCCCCCCCCCCCCCAACCCAACAAAAAAAACAAAAAAAAAAAAAAAAAAAAAAAAAACACCCCCCCAAAAAAAAAAAAAAAAAAAAAAAAAAAAAACCCAACCCCCCCCTTCAAAAATTTTTTTTTTTTTCCCCCTTTTATAAGTGTTTGGAAATAACATTCTTATAAGGAAGATTTCTATTGTAGTTTGAATTTAAAGTGCAAAATACAGTAAATATTCACCGTTTATACACACTGGCACATATAGTGAAGTACATATAATGCTACTACTTTGCAAGATATTTTAAGTCATTTCTACACAGAATTTCCAGCTTCGTTTGGCTCGAACCATTAACTAATAATTCATAGGGATTTATCACCTGAATAGTGCAGATCATGATCAGACTGTACTGGTAGTCACTATTTGACCCCATGGTAAATAGGTTAATCTTTCTCTGTACACTTGATTTAGAATAAGGTGACAGTCACACTGCCAAAGATTCAAATATGCATGATCTACCGTGCATGTATTGATCTGTAAACTTCTGTGTATTATATCTATTTTAGCACTGTCATGTTAGTACAAACTTTAAGATTGGCCTAATATTTGAAAGTAGTTAGTACTATGTATAGATTACATACAGTATGACTACCATATGACTGTGTTCAGAGTTCATCAATTTATCAGGGTCATTTTCACTCAAATTTGATAAGAAATCACTTCATAAAATGTTATATATTTTGAATTCAGTGTTGAAGATCATTGAATATATTGTGTGACTGATAAATATTGTCTTAGTGCTTCAATAGAGAAGAGTAGGAAGTGTTAAACATTGATTACATAGTGGAAAGAAAACATATTGATAATTTTTGTGAACTTAGTTCAAAATGAAGTGATAGCAATTTGAACATTTAACTATTTATATGAAATTTACGCAAAATGGATTATAATACAGTGGATATGAATTTTTTTTAATTTATTTAATTCTTTGCAAAATGTTTTATTCTATGACCATTAATATATATTCAGACCATATTTTTCTTAAGGTTGTTAGTTTTGTTTCTGTTGCTAGTTGCTACAGATAACAGATTTTTACAGTTTCTGAATTTAAAAAAAAAATGTTCAGAGATGTATGGTCAGTATAATGATGGAGTCAGGAACATGTACAAAATTACAGAAGCAGCCTATCTGTTGTAGTATTTCCTGATTTTCAGAAATACACATATAAATTATTTCAGAAGTGCACATATAAATTATTTCAGAAGTGCACATATAAATTAGATTTATTTCGGTAAAAGTGTACATAAAACATAGCATAATCAATGAATTGCATAAATTATTTCAGAAGTACTCATACAAATTATTTCAGAAGTACACATATAAATTATTTGCTCCTTGTTACTTGTGAGAAAGATTTTTCATTCAACAAGCCTGAAAATTCTAGTGCTTCTTAAAACTGTACAATAATGTAATACAATATGGAGTTGTATTATATTACAATGAATTAACTTCCTGAATGATATAATATAGCTGTTTCAATCTCTAATATAATCAGAAATCTGTTGCTTAGAAACAGTTGTACCGCTATTGAATATTTTCACCATTTAAGGTATATATTATGACAGGAATCAGATAATGGGGACAAGAGTTGAATGTTTTGTTCGATAGTATACTGTTTTTCATCTTTAGATTCTGTTGGAGGGGCTGACTGCCAGACAGACCTTAAAGCGAGCTTCTGGAAGCCCCTTAAATTGATTGTATGACCACAGGATGTTCAGTTAGATGGTATCCAGTGTGTGACCTGAATATGTGTGTGGATTAAAGATTTAGTGTTCTTTGACCTGTAAAGGAGATCGGGCAAATTATCACAGAATTCTTTTCATAATAGTGTTCATGGACCTTTGCATATTTAGATCACATGTTTCATTAACCAGGTTTAGGAAAGGTTTTGAAAATACCCACTGATGAGGAGAACGATGTAACAGGTTCAAATTGATAAATGAGAGAAATGTGTTATGTACTGAATCCAGGGGAATATGCTTAATTAAAGATTAGTGTACCAAAACTTCTTGGTACAGAATATTTTCAGAAAAGCGATTTGAGTGTTGATACAATGTATGCTTTGCAGATACAGATGCTTGGCTACTGTGTTGTCAGCATAGACAAGTATGCTGTGACAGTGAAGACTTCTTTCTGTGTACTCAGTAAAGATGACTGTATTGTCAGTGATGACTTCTGTATTGTCAGTGATGACTTCTGTATTGTCAGTGATGACTTCTGCATTGTCATTGAAGATGACTTAGTGTTTTGATTTAGTTCATAGCTTACTTATTTTTATACAAATATTAGCTTGATTGTGAAGAAAGCTTGTAGCTTATTGAGTCTCTCTCCAGTCCGCTTCTTGGAAAAACCAGTACTAGTGTCATATAAGGTGGGGCTCGAACCCGCAACCTCCGGATGTTTTGGTTTGGATGTAGTGTAGACTTACTTGTACTGAATGTATGTAGCTGTGATACCTTGTAGACTCTATTGAGTTTCAATTTATTTTATCTGTTCTGACTCCATCACCTACTATACACACAAAATTGCATGAATTAATTTCTGGATATACACAAAGATGTAACGATTAACGACTTACGGCATTTAGGTCTGCTGTAAAAGATCAATACCGCCTCTAGATGTGACAATGCGTCTTGTGAAAAGTCATCCATTCATTTTTGTCAGCGAGAACCAAGATTTTGTTTTAAGATTCGGTGACACTTTCACGATTGGATATATTGTTGGCAGATGTTTTTTTGCCTTTTGAGATAATTTGCTGGATGGAATAGTAAAAAATGAGGACTGAGTTTATGTCAAAGAAAATGGGTCAGTGTTGTAGGGGCAATTTGCAGTCACAGTCTTCTAGTGCAATGTTGGCGGTGATTTGGTAATCTAGGAATTTAGGGATTTATTGGTATATGTGCCAGCTGTAGTGTTACAATGTCGGTCATCTAGGGATCTATTTGTACATGCAAGACTGTGTAATCTGTTACAAGTCAGTTACTCTTTTTTTATGGTCCTAAAATATGAAATACAGAAAAAAAGAATTGCCTTCATACATTACTAAAATATAATAAATTCATTCACAACTGATTCAAACATATACTTTCATACAGTTAGGTTCATACTAAACGTAACTATTGTTTCTCCAGTTTTCACTCATTCATACTGAACTATACGTACAGTTTCATACTACAGAAATAGTTCATACATATTTGAAATATGCAAATAGTGTACAGAACTTAACATGTAATTTCATACAGAACTGACCAGTACAGCATTTAATAATACTTAATACAGAATAATTTCTTTCAAATGACACACTATGTCATACAGAGTGAATTAAACATACAATTTTAAACACTTCATGCACACTTAGGTGGTTGAAATACCATAATGCAGGGATTTTGACAGAAGGAAATACATTACTTTTTTTATGACATTATTTCTAGAAATACTTCCTTTTCACTGTGTCTAGCATTTAATTGTTTCTCAAAATGCATTTTTTACACACAAGTGTTTCGCATCATTTAAAGACATTTGTTTTAGTTGTAAAAATAGCAAATTGAATGTAAGAACTGTATGATAATTTCTTTTGATTTGATTTTATCACAGTAAACTAAAGGTTGTTAAATGCCTGATGATAGACTTTCAGTAAATGGTTGTATGTTTAAGGTATGACATTTGTTGGAAAATTGACTAATTAGATAATTAGTGCAGTGTTTTTGATTACTTTATGGTTTTCTGTGACATTTTATACTCTAGTTAGATGTGCAAATTATTGCTTGGGAGTGAACCGAAGTTTTTGTAAGCGGGAATTTCATTGGATCTACTATATTGTTCGTATTTTACGCTTTAGATGAGGTGATTTTTGTGGGTATTTGTCAATCAAGTCTTGTGGTGATAACCAAAAACAGATAAACACCAATGTGACGTGTGTCATTTATTAGTGTTAAATACTCCAGATATGGTGTACAGAGTTTTGGTAACCTTTTATGTGCATAATAAAAGTCATGGAATTACTTATTGTGATTATTTACAGTGATTAGTAACATGAAGGACAGATTTTTTTGCTTTTGGATCAAATTATCGATGAACTAATAGGATGTGCAAGTGGACGTACAACAGGTATTGTGATGCTGTGAAATATAATCAGAACATCGCACTAATTGTGAGAAAAGTCTAAATACATTGTACTTTTGGATGGTATCCGTACCCTCCAGTTGAACTGTGTGATATAGACAGCATGTTGCCAGGAACTGTGATCAGACTGAAAAAAACATTGTGGAATTATAATGTCTATAGATACTTTTGAGTAACACTGTAAATCATATCGGTGCCAAAACTTATGGATGATACTGTACTTTGAGCACAATTCTGAACAAATGGCTTAAAAACGTCAATGGAAGGTCTAAGTAATAAAGATGTATCAAGTTTGTCCTATCAGATACTGAGTTATATTTGCCCTTGCAGAAGGCGCTCCAAGTATGACCTGAAAGCGGCGGTAAATTTTCTTTTATTTATCTTACTTAGTTCTTTATTATTAGTAAATACTTTCAATATCAGTTTAAAACCTTTGAGTAAGTCATGACTGATAAGTCTTTACATTCTAAACTTACTCAGTGCTAAATTTGTAAAATGGACATGTCCATATTTCAACTTGGACGATACCATTAATTGTGCAAAGGGGAACTGCATAGAAAATTGTACCCGTTGAAAACATTGCAGATTATGATCAAACAGTGCCGATATGCTGCCAGATCATGATCTGCACTTTAGCAAAGATTGAATCACTTGCTGACAGTAAAGTAGGAGTTAAAACCCTTGTTAGATAAAAAAATTGGGACTCTCTGTACAAAAAATACTAGTAAAAAATTTCAGATTCAATGCAAAACAGTAAAAAACTATCTTGCTTCATATTAGTTACAGCTGTAGTATTTCTTGAAATCAGACATTTACATCTAGGCAATGTCATAATGAGTATGCAAAAAGCTTATGTTTTGCAACATGTGTTATACTACTTAATACTGCTGAACAAATTAACATCCTGCAAATCAGCAGATTCTGATCTGGATTACTAATTGTTACAAAGTGGTTGATTTTTGTGCAGCGTGTCTCAATATTTTATTAACCTGTAACAGTACTATACTGGCAATATAGGGCTCGTGCGCAATCATACACTTTCACTGCCTTTATGATTGTAAATGTTCAATTACTCAGTCATAAGTCACTGCCTGCTTTTCAAACTATTCCTCAAATTTTTACCAGAGACATTTCTAAGAATATCCACACATCCTTTTGTGACTTAAATTATGTTCAGAAGAGCTCTCTGGGATCTTCCCCTACCTCAGTCTATGTTTCCGCTTTAAGATCTATGGAATATCTTGCAGTAGATCTTGTCGATGAAACTACTTAAAGGTAAAAAATGTTTGGAACACTTGTGAGCAGACATGTCTTATGACTGAAAATTTACTTAAGTCCCATTTATTAAACATATTCAAGAATGATTTCAGGACAGCTGATGGACTACAGGGAACAGCTCAAAGTATTCCAAACTTGTATTATAGTCTTGTATGTCATAAGTTAGTTTAATTAGGTGAAGTTAAAGGAATGGGACCGCTTGTTAATTTCTCTTTTGCTGTTAATTTCAGGAAAACCCCGACAGTAATCTGGAAGAGCAGATAATCACACAAGACGTCACGACTTTTACGAAGAAACATAACCTTGAGAATGAGGAGGCTCTCGAGGCAGCAGACGATATAGAGATTCCCCCGCCCATGCCTGTACAAGATCAGAGTCACATGTTAAATCTCGGCAAAAATGATGGCGCTGATAACATCTCAGAAAAATTTGTAAGTTCAATTTTACATTTTAATTTTTATCTGTAATATTTAAACTTAAAGGGTATATGCTGGAATTTGTATTCCCCTTGACTTAAGAGTTGGTAGTAAATTGATAATTACTGTAAAAAAAATTATATGGAATTTTATATCATTATTGCCAGGATTGCAAAGTCAACATCGGCAGTGGTAAAACATGCTGTTTCATACATTGTCAGTGCAGACAAAATACCGTCCATAAAGCAAACATAAGCGATGCAGAAATTGACTGTCTGTACATCAACATTAACTTGAAACCGTGACTTCTGAAATTCACAAGAAAATTGAAACCATCACCTGATAATATATGCTTGCAGACAACGCTGGAAGTACCCTTTGACATATCATTCAATGTCAGAATCTATAATATTCATTTCTCTTCTCTAGAAAAAGGAAAATAAAACTGTCATGTATCTGTGATATTGCATACATAATAATAATTCATACAGTAGAGAGGTGAAATTGCTTCATATGAATTTGAATCAGAACTTGTGTACTTTTCATAGCTATATGGTTCTAAATTTTATGCAAATTTAAAGGTTAACCACAAACATAAAACAAAATACATTTTCATGCATCGGAATGAATTTTGAGCGGAAACTTTGAGTCTAATAAGAATCAATCTGCATAAAATCTGGTCTATATAAAGGGTAATATAGACCAGTCTAGACAGAGGTTCAACTTGAGGGGGGGCAAATCAAAGACACTGAATGTTAGTCTATATGTCAAGGGATGAATGCAAAAAAATAGCAGCTAGGATAGTTTAGCATTTAGTCTTTGATGTACAAAAGTACAATAATGTGTTTGATCGTTAGCCATATTCACCAGCAGTCCCAACCCCTACACCCTGAACTGACGGAATATTGTAGTATCACAAAAACTCCTACAAAACACGTTACAGTATTTTGGGTTAATGTAATATCGAGTGCAGGGTTTAAATCCATAATGCAAACTGATTTTATCTGCCCGACAAGCCCAACAAAGGCATGTGAAATACTGAATACCTTTTACCACAAAGATCCACCTTGATATACAAGCTGTATAGGGTTTACTAAAACAATATGCATGGAAGTTATAACAAGAAAAACTGTGATACAAAGTATCACAGCGGGCCAACAAACAATAATCTCATGTAAATATTTTGAAAATTGGTGATGGTTGATATTGAGGCATGGCCCCAAAAGAACTTGAGGAAACCAATTCTGGTTGAACAAGCAAAACCTGACACGACACCACATCTACTGACTGACCTGTAGTATCGAAACTTTACTGTTATCAAATAATATTTATACAGTATGTCCAGGAATGCTCTGCAGACCGTTCCTGGTATGTCTCATTTTTTCATTACCATTTTCCTTATTAATTTGACATGAATGAAGATTTTTATGATTATTTGCCATAAAATATTCTTAAAAAATTAAAAATGATTATTAAGACAGCAGAAAAAAAGTTTTAAAAAAAAATTGGGTGTTGATGGGATTCGAACTCGTGGTTTCTAAAAGTACACGTACACAAAAGTGTTTGTGCTATCGGCTTTATCCATTACACCACGGAGGCAGACTTATTACAAAAGGGAAAAAATTAGCTAAGACAATATCATATATGTCTAAAAAGGCCATAAAAGAATATTCAGTCGACTCGTTTCGTTTCTATAATGTCAAAGGTTGCGTTAGTGGAAAAAGCAATCATATATCCATTTTTCTAGGTGTAGATTGCGACTGAAACGTGAAAAGCGCTTTTTTCTTTTTTTACCAGCGTATATTAGATTGCGCCCTCTATGAAACGAACGACAGCTCAATTACAAACAACAACTCTTGCTTTTCCAAAAAAATTGACTGTGTCTACAGTCTTCATCTCAGAAGTACCTCGATTTTATAATGAAGAGAGACGCATATGTTCAATCTAGTGCTTAAGTCTCCATGCATCTTTTACTCACCACGTATTAAATATAGCGGGCCGCTGCTACGGCCCGCAATAATTTCTCTATGTCCAAGAATTTTGTCATTTCTTGGTAAGATACTGTTGTAAAGGGGTCCTGAATTTGAGTTAAAGAAACTGAAACAACAAATATTAAAGATTATTCTAATTTTGAACAGAAACTAGTTATTCACTTCTGCCCTTTAAAAGTAATCACATTGTCTCCTATGGTACAGTGTAATATAATTAACATTACATTGGGGAAAACCAAAGTCAGTCACCAAAATGATTGAAGCATGTTATGTACCACCCCCAACTGTAATGAGTGGGGAAATAATGTGGGAGGGGTAAAATGTCGGGAGTACAGAATCAAGAAATGGCATAAGGTTAAATATGTTACTTCCTTGACAATCATTAATATCATTAATGATAATTGGGTTATAATACTGATCGTTTGTTTGATTCTAAGTAACAGATCAATATCAAATTATGAATATGTCACATCAATAAAATTATGAGACAAATACATTTTAATAAATTCTCAATTTATACCAAGAAATGTATCATGTCAAAATTCAATAACCGTACTTCTCATAAATATCTTTGTCAAAGACATAGACTGCCAGTTGTATAGTGCGGCGAATGCCCCTTGGCTGCCTGAACCAGCTAAGTATTTGCTACACACTTTCATGTCTCGGCTCATGCAGGTAACACTGGCTTGGCGAGATAGGCACATATCAAGACTGCCAAGCTGCAGTCCGAGCGGAAAGTTACAAGAATGGTTTCTGCTGACAAAGCAGGGTACATAATATATGTGCTTTAACCTTGTACAGATGAATTTCTAGCTGTGTGTCTTTTGTGTTTTTAAAGCCCCATTATCACTTTGAATTTGGTCAGATAGAAAAATGAATCTGCTGATAGAAGGATCAGTGAATAATCTAGCCCTGTGTCCTGCGTCATAAAATGCAAAGGATGCAATGATTTGAAATATGTGCGTCCCTTAGGACGCAAGCACGTGAAAAGCGAGACTTGGGTATATGCTCGCGGCAGTTTGTATAAAAGAATATCGTCCATGAACTTGCGTTTCCTGCGAGTATTTAGAAGAATTTTCACATGAAATCGTTAAAAAATCACGGCACTTCGCGGGTGTAAAATCGCGGTACTTAGAGTGGTGTTTCAGACAGCTAACAGGACATTAAATTAGAATTATTTTCCGTGAAAATTTGTATACACGTATTTTTTACTTTTGTACATTTATTAAATTGAAGTATTTGCCGACCGACGTACATTTGTATAGCCTGATGGTGCATAATCTAAATAAAACTTACTCATATTATACATTGTCTATTTCAAACTAGTTTTTATAATTCCAAATTCCAGACTTGTCACTACCTGTCAAAATATTCGGTCTTTTTAATGCCACGTGCTTCGCTTGGATCAAACAAAACTCAGCATCGG
The DNA here is from genome assembly GCA_022818135.1 of Saxidomus purpurata. Taxonomy (NCBI): domain Eukaryota; kingdom Metazoa; phylum Mollusca; class Bivalvia; order Venerida; family Veneridae; genus Saxidomus; species Saxidomus purpurata. The sequence goes on from JAFMSR010000009.1 coordinate 30,617,575, forward strand.
CGTACGTGCTTTGATCTCGTAACATCTGAAGCTTTATGAGTAAAAGAAGTCGCTGTAGAAATTATTTTATTCAGCAAAGGTAATTCTTTTGTAGAAGAAAATTGTTACTTAGAAAAAATCGGCTTGAAGCGCTGCGGTTTTGTTGTATACATAACGTTTATTTTAAATAAAGAATAGTTGGAACTTATAAATGTTAATTAAGTTAATTGAAAATACTTTTCGCATTCACAAATTATCAAACGTTACTCAATCAGTGGTGTCACATAGCTCGAGATTTCAAAGTTGAAGTAGTTAGTTTGTCATCCTTTATGAATGCTCGTATTTTTCACACCTACCGCGACATTCGCGAGTGACAAATGCTAATTGGAGAATAAACTTCGATTAATTACAGCAGATTTTTAACGGAAATAAATGTTTTATAACTACGTAAAAGGTAATTAATATTTTCAGTAAACCAATACTTTTAGAAACAATTATATTTAAAAAAAAAACAACACATCACAGCGGCGATTCGCATCGAAAATAATTCGGCGGGGAAGTCCGATTCTATTTTCTGACTTTTTCGGAAAGGGACTCATTGTTTCATAGCTGGGACTCATTGTTTTGAAAACTGTGCGTCCAAGGGACTCATATAAATCAAAACCTAGATTATTCACTGAAGGATAGAACTGTGTTTGTTACCTTTACTCTAAAACAATGATGAAGTTGTCGCCCTTCTTGCAAAGTTATGTTTCTTCACCACTAAAAAGTGTTGCTAGAAACTGTGCATTATTTTTCAATATTATTGTTTACAAGATGCTATTTTGATTAGTAACATCCAAAGTGACCATGGGCCTTTAAGCATTTTGGAATACAGTGGTAGTCTATCTGTACATGTACATAGAGCAATTTAGGTTGTTTTTAAATTGACAATATTATGTATGTACTAAACCTGGTATTTCAGGCTTCAACATTATCATTGAAACCTCAGCAAGATAACTCTGTAGATCTAGCAACTGAAATAGAAAATCTCGTAAAGTTAAAAATGGTGAGACAGTTACCATGGCACCACAACCTGCATGATTGTTGTTGTTTTTGTTGTTTTTTGTAAATCAAAGGGTTTGGAATGATTGACAGAATTTCAAGTCAACTAGAATAACCCATGCATGATCGTTTTGTTCGGGGACTTTAATAAGGTTGCAATACTGTTTTGTCTAAAGATATCTGATTTTGTCTCAATTTAATGAAATATTTTGGTCATTATTAAAAAAAAATAAAAAAATTTATGGTTCATAGTCCCGGCCAACAGTGAGATTTCTCCCCTGGTGAACTCCCTAGACCCTTGTTCATTTTATCCAGTTTATGTAAATTGACTCATACTTCTCAAGGCGCTAACTTGTGTTTCTTGTGTGAATTGACACTCTGACAAAAGTCGTGTTTCTCTGTTTAAAAAGGTACTGGTTACACCAGGATATGTGTAATAAAGCGGCACTGCATGTTTTAAATATACAAACAGAAAAATAGAAACGTTTAACATTTTCGCTTCTGGCAGCAAATTATCCCTGATGTCTGATCATGATCTGCACTGTTTGCTATTTATTAAGATAATTTTCAGTGGGCATCCAGTTTGAGCAGTTAATGTTATTGTCTGAATTGAAAGATAGTCTGGTGTCATGATCTGTCAGAAGTTACATTTTATGGCTGTTACCCATAATTTTGTTGAAAGTGTATTTTTCTCTGTATTGTTAGTAGGAATTTTCTGTTTTGATGCAGTTAATCTTGCAGTTTTTTGGGGCCTTTTTTTTTCAAATAATATTAGAAAAAAGTCAAAGCATGACTCTAAAATTTTCAGTTTCATGTCTCAGAATTTATTTTTGCTTTTAGTTGATCACCAATAATTTATTGTAACCTAGCAGCTGAGGAATTTATGTTGGACATTATATTACTTGTATGCATGATATATGTCGTAATTTTGAATTAAAATATGTATTATCTTGAATGAAACATGGGGGTATCAATCACCTTTAGTAATATATCTAGCTCTAGTTTTGCTTAGAAACTCGTATTTTTGTGTTAATTATGATCTTTTGAAAACTTGTAGTCAAGTGCAAGTATGTTAATATTGAATAATCCAAAACCTTCATATACATGTAGTGAATGAGAGTAATTATTTATAACGTTTCATTTAATTCTATATTTAGTAACAGCTTCCATCTGAGATCCTTTGAATAGCCATGTTTTTGTCTGAAAATGTTTTCAAGTAGCATTATTTTATCATTATTTCCATTGATAGATCATTGTTTAAGACTGTTGTTAGTGGTCAGCAATATTTAATGTTTTTCTTCAATAACGTATTTCTCCAACACATGATGCACTTTCAATTTAACTTTTAATAGCTGTGTAGTAAGGGATGCATTTCTATTTGTATGAATATTTCAGATAATATTTGAGAGACTATATTTGGTAACATACTCTATAAATAGCTTTACAGTATTTGACCAACTATACATAGTAAGATATTTCTATTGATAGGATCCACCTCCTGATACAGGTCAAGGGTCAGATTCTGGAGGGGAAGAAGACAAAGAAACAGAAAAAGATAAATACCTACAGAAAAGACAGTAAGACTTCATACAAATCACTTAATTACTGGTATTAAATAGGCCCTTGACAAGTTCTGTGCAAGATACAAATTTATATAAAACATATGTATGGAACCTCTTCAGGATTTAAAGTGACATTATGCGCATTTTTATCAAGTAAAAATCCAGCTGAAAATGGTGTGTGTACAAAAGTGTAGAGGAAATAATAACTTTTAACCCAATACACCAAACTCTTCACGCTACCAGTATGAAAAAATAACTTTCAAAATATTGATTTTTCTTATTTGACTGGGAGAGTCAATTTAAGAAAAGAACAACTGCATGCAGGAGTTGCTTCCCTTCCACTGCCGAAATCTCTACCAACATCAACAACGACACATTCAACTATCATTTTATCAGTCCGATTTTTTTATATCTAAAGCACCAACTTGAAATACTAATGTGGCATTATCATTAGTTTAACACATTTAAATGCACAGCAACCAAAAATTGCTTTTATAAAACTGTAACCAAAAATACACTTTAAGCAGTAATATGCGCATAATGTCACTTTAAGAGTTTCCCTGACTGCAAAGTAGTGTTTGTATAACATAGATACCTAGTAACATGAATCCTTTATGCTACAGATATATAATTATAGAGTTAAAATGCTAAAAAAAGTTTCAGAAATATTGTTACAGATATGTTACAGAAATATTGTCTATGTTACAGATATGTTATAACAGAATTAGTTGAAACAGAGCAGGATTATGTGAAAGATTTGGGTGCAGTTGTTGAGGTAAGTTTTCTGTTTCCTCGGCAGACACAGTGAGGCTGCACATGAGGGCAGTGCCGCTAGAATAGTGTGTTTTAGACCTGTATAATGTGTTACATCTGTCAAAGACTTTAAGTTCTTTCAACTTGAAGATTATAACCAAGAATCGCCTTCAGCTGTAGCCCGAGTTATTATTAATTTCGACACAGATATACAGACAATTTTAATGAACCTCATTCTTCCCCTACTTGCTGCAAGTTTCCATATAATGCAACCAAAAGTAATGCATTCTTAGCATGATTTGTTTGTGAAGAGTAATTTCTGTTTTTACTTGACAGGAATTTGTTGAAACAATACAGTTATCTAGTACAGTAGTCTTATGTTTATCTTTCCCTGTTGTATCTTCATTTAGCACTGTAGAAGCTGCAAATACAGATTATGATTTACTGTCAAAAACGCATTTCCTTCCTACTCAACAGTGGCATGATTGAAAAAATACATGGAAATACACCAATGAACTTTATATTACAAAACTTAGAATTTCAACTTACAGATCCAGATAATAATGAAGCTGTTTATGAGGAAACAAAAAACTTGTTAATGGTTTCATGGGTAATTTACTTTATGTTTTAACATAATTTGAAGATGTTGTTGTCTGTAATGTCTGTTTGTATATTTCAGGGATATATGGCCCATTTAGGGGAATGTGATATAAATGAAGAAATGAAAGAGAAGTGTAAAATGGTGTTTGGAAATATTCACCAGATTTTTGACTGGCATAGAGAGTAAGTATGAGTACATGTTTGTATATGTGTATGCCAGGTAAGTAGCATACAGTACCAGTCTATGACTTCAGCATAATTATGTACATGTACTCGTACTTGGTGAAATTTGTTATACATTTTTAGCATTAAATATAAAAAACACACTTTACAAAAGCACTGCACTGCAGTACTACTCCTGTAAATCTATGCCTTAAATTGTCATGTTATATTACACTTCTATATACACAGTGACACAAAAGGTACAGAATGTATAAGTGAGTTACCATGTTTTCTGGCACTTCAGGATCAAGGAGTTTAGTATGCCCATTATTTGACCCTCTTGTTTAAGTAGGAAAGTTTTCAAGTGTTTGCTAAAGTAGAAGTTTGGACATTTGCAAGCAACACTGGCTGCTGTAACTGCCCATATACATATATGTAGGTGTATATGTTGTTATATACATGTTTGTACACATTTAAATAAAACAAAGTAACAAAACTTTAAATTCTGTACATAACTGACAGTATAGTATTGACTTTTTTTTCAATTTTCAGAACATTTTCAGAAGAAATTCAAAAGTGTTTGGAAGAACCAGACAGACTGCCTGGCCTCTTTCTTCGATATGTAAGTATGCGCTACAGAGTACATGTGACCCAGACTACTATCTGGCTTCTCAGAATATTGTATGAGTCAGTTAGTCACTTGGATTCCTATACAGAACTGCCATCAACTAATTCAGAGTTTGAAAGAACCACAATGGAAATAAGAGCTTGCTCTTTATTGTGATATCCTTGGTACTTGGTACTGAAAAAAAATATATAATACATATATAATATATATATATTGATCCTGACTCCTTACTTGAAAAAGTTGGCAGTTTTTAGAGTGAAGTACTGGGTTATGTAAACTGCTTTCTGAAAGCAATGAAATACTGTTACAAGGGTCATTGAACTCTTGAGGAAAATGTAATTTGCAGTAAGATGCAGTGGTGCATAGCATTGTACTTAACAACCATAATGATTGAGGATAAGCATAATAAGACATAACCTCAATAAATTTCTCAAAATGCCTTGTCCTTGTTTCTATTTGGAGAGTTCAAACAGCTTTTCAAGGGGTGGAGGTGAGGGGGGTTGCCTACTGAAAATTTACTTGATGGTTGATCATCTTACAGGAGGAAACCTCTGCATGCACATGGTAACAGTTAAGCAAATATCAATCACGTAAACTTCTGCGTGCAATCACCATAAAACAACTAAAATTTATACATGTTATTTGCAAAGGAAAAACTTGCGAAGTGAATAAAAAACCAGGATATAAATTGTGAAATGACCTCATAAATAACGGAAAAAACAATTTACATAAGATACTTAACATCTTGAAGTGATAGGAAAATTCATTGGATGTTTTTATTTTTACATACAGGGAAACGGCTGGTAAATGCAGTGCATAGACTCATAACCCTTACTGAAATGGACTATTAAAGTGTTTAAAATGACTGATGGGGTGAAAATAACATCATAAAATATGTAGCCAAATGGAATAACAGAACACATATGTAATATAAGGTGCCAAAAATATTAGTAGCATTTCAAGGTGTGTGCATATCATTAGAGTAAACTTCCTGATTGTGAAAGATTTTAATTGTATCTGCTATGCTATGCTGCATAATTCTAAACAAAGTGACTTTAAGTAGAAAATTAACAATTTTAAACCTTCAAACAATTAAAAAATATTTTAGGTAGATGCCTATTACGATTCCCAAGTTTCTTAAGTTGTTTTATAAACAGTGTAAGCTGAGTTGGTATTTCCCTCAGTGAAACAGTCACCTGACCTAAGCAGTCATTACTGATGTCATATTAAAGCCCAGTGATCACTTTCTACTTGCTTAGAGAGAATGATGAACTGATTAGAACTGTATTCTATTTACTCTAAAATACATAATATAATATAATTAAGTCATAGACTTCGGTAAACCAGAAAATAGATGTCTCTTTAAGTATGCCCCTTTCAGTCTTATACTGAGGTAAACCTGACAAAAAATACGCTCCTTTAAGTCATAGACTACACACGGCTGGGATTTATTAATTTGTCAGTTTGCAGGGAACACCAGATCTAGAGAAAAGCAATAAGACATACTGCAGTAAAAGAGAAATGCATTATTGATTAGTTCTTGAAACAGCATCCGTTTGGTAGAAAGGCTGTATTGGCCAGTTTTGTATGTAAGAAGGAAAATTAGAAAATAAAATGGTTCCGCCTGATTTCCTGATTGGCTTAACATGCTGAAAATAGTTATTTTGGTCTGCCTCATCAGTAAGGTAGGTCTATTTTGAAAACATTATTCTTGGGTTCAGTGCAAAAGTTATGTATCTCCAGATTCCTATTCTATACAGTTACATCAGTTTTCACCCAGCCTTTGATGTATATATATATGGTATATATATTTGATTTATGGTCAGCCAGCATGTCCATGTACTCACTGAATTAAAGGAGACATAAATTCAAACTTTAAATGATTCCAAACTTTTAGCTGTTTGTTTTGACATAATCAAAATGTAAACAATTCAAGTGATTAATTTACTTGCCATAAAACTACAGTATGTTCTTAAAAGTACTGAACATACAAGATTTGAATCCTACCCAACACAGGTATGAAGGGGACTCATCTGTGATTGATTACAACCTGCTAAATTTTCAAGATGGACTTCATCTTTCATTTTGGACAGTACCATTGCATGATCATAGGGGTGTTGGAATGAAAATGTACTAGCTGATATATGGAACAGTGCAGACTATGATCTGTTCAGGTTAATCGTGATCTACATGTAGATTGGAGACAAAGAAAGTATCACACTCAAGGCTAAAAGCTCAGTAATCTAGTCCAGAAACCTAGTTCAATTTTCAGTGTTATACAGTAAACTCCGTATATATCGACTCCGGATATAACGTAACTTCGGATATAACGAACAGTTTTTTTGGGCCCGATTTTTTCCCTTCTTTGTTTAATGTAAAAATATACGGTTATATCATTACTCCGTTATAAACCTGGATATAAGGAACACTATTTTCTGGCCCAACAATGCAAAATGTATAGTAAAGTAATCGTATATGTCGAACTGCAAATATGTTCCGAAAAGTTTTTAAAAAAATCTGCTGATTTTGCATTTTCTTTTGTCGTCTGCATTGTATTTTTATAGCACACTTGTAGCTATTATTCATAAAAGTAAATAATTACAAATGTGTAACGTTTTGTTAAACTAGTTAAATGAAAGTAGAAACATAATTGCTAAGTACGATATTCAAGTGATAACATTTTACGTAAATAATTATGAGCGTTTCTAGCATGCAGACCGGATGAAATCCCATTTTGGGAAAATACCTTGTAAAATATTTCAAGTTATGGCAAGTGAGCGAAAATCAGCTTTCGTCAATTGTATTTGTTTAAGTATTGCCAATGAAAACATGAACTGTCTTTTTATGTTTTATTAATCCTTGCAATTATTTTACATAGATTTACAGCTATAGAAAAGGAGACATGTAACAGTTATAGATCTTTATAACTCCTCAAGGGGAGGTAATAAGATTTTCAGAGTTCAGATTTTATTACATTTCACTACAAAAACACTTGTTCGATATATATTTTAGTTCGATATATATGCATCGTATATAAGGAACTTGTTTGATATACGGATATTAGGAACACCGGATATAAGGAACATATTTGATAGGTCCCGAAGAGTTCGTTATAAGCGGAGTTTACTGTACTATCAATTTGATGAGTCATCACGTATACCATATAAGCAAACACTGTGGCAAAGTACTTTCCTTAGATTGCAGGGATCCAAAGTTCTAATCTGTCTGTCACCACTATGGTGTTTCTTTGGGCAAGTAACTCAATCCCCTTCAGATTGTTAGGGGGAAATAAATCTTGTTTTAAAAATTGCTGCACATGCCTTACAAATGATATTTAATGTTTTTCCTTTTTACCTTTCTCTAACCTTTTTAAACCCTAGCTAAAAGTTAATGGGAGGTTGCTATATCTACAGGACACCAGCAGTAGATACAAGATAGCAAAATAAAGCCTGCAGCATTATGCGGAATAAAGTGGCTATTAAAATGTTCCAATCAGAGAAACCTCTCAAAGAATAGGGGATTTCCTCTTTTCAAATCAGTTATTTAAATCAATAATCAAGTTTAAATGGTTGAGACTCTTTGATTCCAATGTACTTGAAATAGATGACTTGTTTATATAAACTCAAGTATTAATTTACATTCCTGGAATTCAATGATACAGTAAAAGGTTTTGAATAATTAACTTTGAGTGTAAACAATTTACTTAAAACTGTTAGGGTTATGGTCTTTTCAAGTTACCTGCTCATCAATTTCTCTGAAATTGTGCAGCCATTACGTGAACAAGTTAAGCATAGACAGTGCAGCCATTGCAGTCATTACGTAAGATAAAACTGTGAAAGAAGTTACGCGTACACAGGTGCAGCCTGGACTATGATAGCACTGTCAAACCTGTATTAAGTGGCCAGTCAAAGGAATCATCAACAATGACTTCTTGAAGTAGGTGGCTGCACAATACAGGCGGATATAAATATAGTATATGGGGATACAATGGCTGCTTAGACAGATAGCTGCTTATATTGAGGTGACCATAATCACTGGTTCCACTGTACTTTGATATATCCTGGTACTGTTCACTCACATTAGGATTAGGTAAATACGTAAAGTAGCAGAAAAACTAAACACTTCTTAAACTTGACAGTTCTGATAGCTGACAGTAACTTTTATTGGTATGTAGGTGTGCCTTGTGGCGTTACCTGTCAACAACCTGTAATATTGCAGACAACTTATTTTCCTGAAAATTCCAGAAATATAACAAAATTTTACTAAATAAAATTTCTTGGATGGATTTTAAACTTTAAGACCCAAAAAATAATATTAAAAAAATCAATGATATTTTCAGAATTTAACCAAGTGACATGTGAAACAAACATAAAGCCGTTTAGAAAGTGTTTCATTCAAAATGTTATATGAAATGTAATATCTTCTATTTAATAAACAAGAAGAAAGTAAACAAAAATTGAGAATTAATGCAGTTTTTGTTTGGTTTTATGAATTTTAGAAAAGGAACCTGTTATACTATGCTGGTTTGATTGAAAAAGAAGCAAGTTTCACAGCCGAGGAATTATGAAACCACCAGCTCCCAGCTTCTGTTCATTTTATTTTATTATTCTTTGGAATTTGTTTGAATTAAAATTAAGAGATAAGATGAAATTGATTACAACTAAAGTACTTATGTTTCTATGTTGATGTAGTAAGTAGTCAATTATATACCTATATACCTATACACGTGTATAAGTACCCTTATATTTATGAGTGAGAGAAAACAATAACAATAACCAGTTTCATATAAAATATTAAATATGATATTAGTAGTACTTCAAAGTATTCAGAGCTATTAAAAAGGGGTTTGGGCAACTGAAACGATAAAACAATTGAGAAATTTGATGCAATTCCAAACTTTTTATAGTATCTTATTTTTTTGTAGTCTTAATTTAATATGCTGTAACTGATTTATTGTGTGACCTTGAAACAAGTGATTGTGTAAAATTAGAATAAGCAGAACTCTATTACTCTACCAGTATTGATCAGCTTTAAAAAAGTTAAAAATATCAACCAATCAAAATAGGGAAGCTGTGATTTCAGCCAATAAACTTTACTGTATTAGCAGTAAATTCTTGTTTCTAGCAAATTTAGACCGACCATCAGCTTCAAAAAAACTTTACTCATGTGATAACATTCCATAAATTTCAAATTGTATTAAATACATCATTCATGTATTGATGATCATGGTTCCTGTAATTTTTTTCCCCCAGTCACTTGTCAAAATGAACAAACAAGATGGAAAAGGCAGAACGTAGAAACTGTAAGATAAAAGGAGAAATCTATTACCCCAGATGTGATAGCTGCCAATATCTCATGTTCAGAAATGCCATAGGTATTTTATCAAAATGATACTTGCACCACTATATAATGGGAAAAATCGCAAGAATGCAGAACAGAACAGGGGATATTTATCAAGGGTAGAAAAAGCTGCACAGAATATATAAGCGAATTTGTAATTTCTGATGTTACGAATAACTGAAAATGTACTATGCATCAGCGGCTGTGTTGCCAAATGGCACTTAATTAGTATTAATGAGAGGCAATGAAAGGCTAGGAAGCATGTAGGGTATGACTCTGATCTAATGCAGGTGCATTCAGAAGTGGTTCATTTTCTAAGGAAGAAATAAAATGAAAATGTAAATAAATGTATCTGCACAGTACATGACTGAAGAATAATGCAAGTTCAAACCTAACTGGGTTATTGTGCTTGCAAGCCAAAAAAGTCTCATTTCATAATGTTTACAATTCTTTTGTCAGAATTGAAGGAATAAATATTTGAACAACAATTTATTCCTATGAATTATTGAAGAACGTTTTGTCATCAAACTTATTAGGCTTATTGATTTTGAGGTCAAAGGTCAAGGTCACAGTGAGCTTAAGTTAAAAAATGGCTACCAATCAATAACTAAAAAACAGTTGTCAATAGGATAATCAAAGTAGGTAGGCTAATTGATTATTACAAGTTAAAAACCCATTTCCATCCATTTTGAAATCAGTTGGTCTAAGTCAAGGTTTCGCTGACCTCTAAATAAAAAATAGAGGGCAGTGAGACATTATGTTGTTGTTGTTTTTCAAAGTCAATTCTTGTTTTGTAACTCTGGAAAAAGCAAGAAAGATCTTACATATGCAACAAAGATATTTCTGAAAAGCCTTGCAGTTTTAGATTCTTGTACGTTTTATTGATGGCTGTCTTAGCCATTGCTTTCTTTACGTTTTTGTTTTGATGTTCGCATTTTGCATGAAACAGCTGCAGTAAATGTGCATTAAGAGGGTAAATGTTTGGTACCTAATTTTGTTTTATAGGCAGTTAAATAGATCTGCTTGCATCGGAAGGAGATTAGATAAATAGAAAACAGAAAAAAACAAAAATAAATAACCATAAAACAGATAAGAAACAGCTTAAATCACACCAAACAAACAGTTGCGTCAAGGGTACATTCACTTTCAAGAAATTACCTGTAAAAACAGTTTTAATGAGGAAAGCGAATTAACTCTGGAAACATTGACTGTCAGAGAATCCCTTGTAAACTTGAAAAATATAATGTTTTGAGAGAAGTTTTCTTCTAAGACACAAAAAGGATTGTCCGAAGAAACGTCTTTGGAAAACACATGATGTACTTAAAGCCCTTGGGAACATCTGAACTGAATCAAACGTTTACAAGTAACAGAAATTTTTAATAATATAAATAGCTTAGACATCATAGTTACATCAACAAAATGTTTTGATAGCCATTGCTGCCTTTCTAAACCCTCACATGCTTTACCCCACCCACCTCTGTTAAATAAGAGAAAGTGAGCCCTTACCACTGTTATTAGTAAGGCCTGGTGATGCAGTGCACAAAAACGTAAGGATTGAACACAAGAAGGTTGTAATGCCTACTTTAGTTCTTATAACTTACAAATGTTTTGTACTGAAATATTACAACTGTTTTGTACTCAAGTCTTACACCTGTTTTGCACTCAAATCTTACAACTGTTTTGTGCTCAAATCATGCTTGCCTTCACGTTGCTGTCTCAATGTATCCTGTTAATCATGCGTGTGTGCAATACACTTTACAAGTGAGGCATATCATTTTGGAACACAAATAAGAACAAATTAGAGCATCAAAATTGATTAGAATACTGTTGAAAAGGATCAATGTTTATGCACACCTATATTATCCAAAGGGATTGCTCATGTATATATGTTATTCATACATTTCATAGTAATGCCGTGCTAGCCTAAGTTGTAACAATATGATTTTATCGTTACAGGAGAGAAGATTGGCCATGTATGTAAAGTATTGTGAAAACAAGCCCAAGTCAGAATATATTGTATCAGAATATATAGACACCTTCTTTGAGGTAAGTCTTCCCTGATAACTGCAGCTTGTCAAATATTACAAAACATATAAATTAATTCTGCACAGTTACTGTAGGTAAATGTCATACACACCTGTTGCAGTCTGTTTTCTCAAGTTCTTTATGGAAATTAGGTCTAAAACATAAATAAGATAAATATACATGCACTAATGCAGAATGAAAAGATGTTATCTTCAGGAGATTTCATTCGATAAAAAAAAAGAAAAAGTTTCATACATACGGGGATTCAAAAGAGGATGGATAACTGTCAGTCATGTTGGCAGTCAAGCAAGCTGATCATATTGGTCTATTGGCTAAGAACTATTTTCTTGTTTGAGAAATAGACAGTTACAAAGCAGTGGCTGTATGATATTAACGGGCAAATACGGAGTGTCGATTGGTCAATTTGGATACACAAATGTAATATTATATTTGTGGCCTATAAATAATGCAAATACCATAACTATTTTGGTTAATTGCAATTTTTCCTGTCTTTTGCTTGGTGATTTACCTGGCAGTTCTTTTATGCAGTCTGCAGCAAGGAAACAACACATGTGCTTATCATTTTCAAATTATGATTAAGATAAACATGTTAGACATTTCAGTCAAAACAGCCAAGACTAAAAACATAATAATTATGTCTCCCCCACCTCGGGGGGAGACATATTGTTTTTGCCCTGTCCGTCCGTCCATCCGTCCGTCCAGCCCCCCCCCCCTTCCTCTCTCCCCCCCCCCCTAACTAGAGTTCCTTTCGACCTACAGCTCTCAAACTTCACTAGGATGAATGGTCTTATTGAGCAGATGATCCCTATTGTTTTTGGGGTCAGTAGTTCAAAGGTCAAGGTCACAGTGACCGTTGGTCAATTCTCCGTTTCCGGATGATAACTAGAGTTCCTTTTGACCTACAGCCCTCAAACTTCATAGGATGATTGGTCTTATAGAGCTGATGATCCCTATTGTTTTTGGGGTCAGTAGGTCAAAGGTCAAGGTCACACTGACCGTTGGTCAATTTCTCGTTTCCGGATGATAACTAGAGTTCCTTTAGACCTACAGACCTCAAACTTCATAGGATGATTGGTCTTATAGAGCAGATGATCCCTATTGTTTTTGGGGTCAGTAGGTCAAAGGTCAAGGTCACGTGACCGTTGGTCAATTTCTCATTTCCGGATGATAACTAGAGTTCCTTTTGACCTACAACCTCAAACTGGGGGAGTCCGTCAGTCCGTCCGTCCATTCTTCGTTCCCGGACGATAACTAGAGTTCCTTTTGACCTACAGCTCTCAAACTTCATAGGATGAATGGTCTTATTGAGCAGATGATCCCTATTGTTTTTGGGGTCAGTAGTTCAAAGGTCAAGGTCACAGGACCGTTGGTCAATTTCTCGTTGGTATCTGGCCAGTGGTTGCTGAGAAATAGCGCAGACAAAATGGGCACGACACATGGACAATGATAAACCAGTATACCCCCTGTAACTTCATTTTCAGGGGTACAGAATTGGGTTTTTTATCAATGACTGAAGAATGGTTGGTCCTTGATAGGCTTTTTTTGATAGCCCATGAATGACCTGTTTTGGTTTGATGTCAGTTGGAGAGGGAGTCAGGGCGGGGCAGGGGGGAGACATATGTTTTTTCCAAAAACAATTTTCTAGTTTATATATTTACATCAATGGTTATACAGAAACAAGATGCTACATTTATGAGAGAAGATTTTGGCATCTTCTAGGAGTCACCCATGTTCAATATGTCACTGACCTATATAGACATTAGAGAATTGAAATACTTCCAAAACGTAATGTTAGCATATCAAAATCTATGAAGTGAATATAAATTCTGTAATTCAATAGTTCACTGCTTTTTGTTATTTCATAGCAGAAACTTTGGCAACTTGTTCATTTGTTAATGGAAAGATGTGAACTATAGTTGTTTTTTATGATTAATAATTCGTTGCGGATAAACAAAAAAATAGAGATTTTCGTTGCTTTTTGTCTCATGTACATCTAGCAGCTATCTGCAGCATTTTTGTTAGATAACCTGACATGAGAGTGTGTTGCTAGGTGATAGATTTGGGTTTTTATTGCATGTTTTGTACCTAAACTTGCAAGATAAGCAGATGATTTGAAATGACTTTGATGAAGCACAGTAGGGTTTTACAAACTGTACTAGCATTTATAATTTATACTGCCACCAGATAAAGTTTGGAACGAGTATCTAGCAGTGAAAATGTAAACAGTCACACTGTTCATTTACTTGTTTGTTTATCTGTCCATTGATTCTGATCATGTCTATGTCATAAACTTTATTCTAGCTCATAAGAATTCAAGAAACTTTACAGAGTTAAAGAGCATTTTACGAAGGTGTGTGGGTCTCATTGTTCAAAGACCAAGGCCATACATAGTGCTCAAATTTCGATACAGGGGAAGTACACTTTGGAGTCAAAGCCCGATTTTAAGGGCATATGTTACTGAGAGTGCTTGTTATTATATAAAGTTGAAATTCATTAATATGCCTTTTGTTTTTCTCTCGCAGGAAATCCGACAGAAATTGGGTCACAGATTGAATCTGGCTGACTTACTCATCAAACCAGTTCAGAGAATTATGAAGTATCAACTCATTTTAAAGGTAAGTGTTGATTCAGGTAAGGGTTCAGTTCAAATTTGGCAGTCCTTGCTGACTTTGCCTCTAGAATACAGGTAAGTTGATGAGAAAACCTGCTCAAACTAGCCCTGCAGCCCTCCAGTAATAGAGCAGGGTTATGCAAGCAGCTGTAAACATAACGTGATGTCATGACATTGCACTTCTGGGTACCATTGAATTGGAAGTGTTGCTGTAAAATACGTTTTTAAGATAGGCATTGGTTAAAGTCATCTACTTTGCAAAGTGCACAACATTTTCAAGGTAGACGTTGATTAAACAAAAACAAATCACAGAGTGTAAACATAGTACATATACTGTCAATGAAATTCCCCATATTGAAGGAAAGCTGTTATTTGATTGCTTTGAATCAGTAATACATGTAGATCATTCAGTAGGATTTCAAACGTGTGACAATTACTGCATGTACGTGAACAATGACCTGCCTAATAATTTATTGTTGGCATTCCTGTAAGTAGATGTATAGAGACATCATGACATTTTAACTTGTCCATTATTGAACTGGTAGGGGAGGTAACTCTAATGTCATGTACAATTTTTCACTTTGCTTAAAAAGATGTATTTTATTTGTTGAAACTAGCTGTTTAAGAATATTGTTTCTTCTTTCAGGATATTTTGAAGTACACAGAACGTGCCGGACTTGATGCAGCTCAACTTAAGAAGGCGTACAACGTAATGTGTGTAGTCCCAAAGGATGCCAATGACATGATGCAGTTTGGAAGACTACAGGGCTTCACTGTAAGATAACATACAGTTTATATCCTTTGAACATGAAGTATTGTCAAAATTATTATCATGGATAATAAAGTTTTTAGAAGAAGCCCTTCAAAGATTTAGGTAGACTTTGACAATGTAGCTGTAACACGTTTTGACGGTACTGTGAATAAAAACTGTGATAATTGCGACAGCTCTTGATTTTTGATAACTTCAGGCGTCAATGAATTTCTTACCTTCAAAACATAATAAATGACCTTGGTTTAAGCTTGAAAATTATATTTAACTAACGTTGGTATACAGGCCCCTGTGGCATAGTTTTCCTTGATTAGGACTACATCTGAATTTTCACAGACATAAACTATGACATGTCGTATTTCAAACCTGGGTATATTAACATCTGTTGGAGAACGCTTGAAATTGACTCCAGGTTAGCTAAAAGTCTTAGAAAAATAACAAGTCCATGTAGGTTAGCATACTCAGGTTGTCCTTCTGGCGTGCCCTGTGCAAGGTGGGCCATGATCCAAATTTTACTTTCATGATCTACAGCTCAATCTATTTTATGACGTAACTACCATTAGCACACCTGTAAACCATAAGGTAGTCCAAAAGTGATGAAAAGTGCTTACAAAAACGCATGCATGAAATTTAGAGTGTGGTCAAGCAAAATATGCCAGTTCCAAAGCTTATACAAGACAGACAAGTTTTTATGCCAAAGTCTCATGTTTGTCCCTTTTTCAACCACTGACACGCATTAAATGCTAAATGCAGGTGAAATTAACTGAACACACAGGTCCTTATATCGAAGTTTAGCTATTCCTTTGAATCACTTGTACATGTACATATTACCGTAATGAGTGTTAAGACAGTTTCTCAAGGTCATATCTGCTGAGGGTTAGTTACAATGATTCAGTAATCCGAAAATCATGATTAGTGACTGAATGAATAGTGTAAAGTCTATGAATCAGCTCCAGTGACATTTGAGTAAACTCAGGTCCGAGGCAAATGGAAACTGGAAGCTACATGTAAAATGACCTGTTTACACAATTTTACCATGCTTTGATAAATTTTTATACATTTTACCAAAGTAAATACAGGGAACATTATTCTTGCTTAGATTTAAATGATTTTTCACAGAATTAAAGCAGACATGTTGACTCAAACCTAGTTATATTGACACCTTATGTGGACGCTTGAAATTGACCTGGGCTCAAGCTCA
Source organism: Saxidomus purpurata (assembly GCA_022818135.1). Lineage (NCBI taxonomy): Eukaryota > Metazoa > Mollusca > Bivalvia > Venerida > Veneridae > Saxidomus > Saxidomus purpurata. The sequence continues at coordinate 30,634,270 of JAFMSR010000009.1, forward strand.
AAGGGAAAGCAAGTTTAAAGAAAAAGAAGTCCATGCGTTGGTTAGCAGACAGGGTCACTCCTGTTCGTGACCAATGTACGTGGGCCAAGGAAATTTTGGGATTCATGTTATAGCTAAATCTATTATGCTGTTCAAAAATAGTTTAAAGGTGAGAAAATTCAATGAACTTATCGTAATTTACTTTATTTACAAAAAACATGCATTCATGTAGAAAAGTGTAAATTACTTAAATATGCCGGTGGTTCCAAAGTTTATACGACCCCATATTAAGTATTGTCCAAGGATATTAATGGAAATAAATTTTTTAGAAAAAAGCGTTTCACACAAGATTTAGGTAGACTTTGACCATATATTAATAAGCATTTATTGGCTAACAGTTGTCTTGTTAAGAAACCTGTGTGTCTTTTGTGATAACTTGGGAATTTCTATTTTTTAACATATCATCATGATTTTTCTTACTCAAAACTTAATTTAAATATTAAATATGTTTTAGCTTGACAATTATAGTTAACTAAGTTGGTATAACTGTACTAAGTTTTGCTTTGATCATGGCTACATTTGAATGTAAATATTTGAATACTCTAAGGCTGTTATTTCAGGCTCAAAATATACTGCTTTAGGATCAACTACTGCTACAGGTTAGGTAACAGTCTTGATAAACTACAATATTTGATTTTTGTACTTTATGCCCTTTTGGTAACTTAGAAATTTTACATGGTTCAAGTTTTTATAAGATCTCAAATATCTTGCTATTATCAAAGTAACTTCTCATTGAAACGCAATATATCTGAACCTTCAATGTACTGTCCAAAATGAAACAGTCCTCATAACTCTTTTGATTTTTGACAGAAATTTAGTGCCCCTTTGTCAATTTTGGTTAAAAAGTCATTTAAGAAAGTCAAGTTTCCTTAAAATCCATAAAGGTTTGCTTGAAATTCAAACTGTTGAATAGAGCAAACTCTTTATACAAGATATCATCTCAAACTCCGTTCTGATTTTAACAGATTTAGCCCCTTTAAACGATTTTTTTGTTGACGATTTTTGGACATTAATATCCTGTCCCTTCTATCCAAGGTTTTAGCTTGAAACCAAATCTGTTCTTTTAAACTTTTGACATATTTAATAATGATTGTACAATTATCTCATGTTACATAATCTATGACTGAGATTTCAGTAATCCCCTTTTGAATTCATGATTCAATGAATCAAAGTATAGTGAAGATGGTTTGAATCAGCTTCAGTGATATTTATAGTAAACTCCGGGAAATGAAAAAGTGTCTACCATGCAATTTTTACAAACTTGAAAAGTAAATAGGGACCATTATTCTTGCCTTGATTTAAATAGCATCCGTCCCTGTAATTAATGGAGACATGTTGATTATTATTTCAGGACACCTTAATTGGATGCTAGGTTACGTGTAAGGCTTCAGCTCAAAGGGGAACCTGTTTGATTTTAAACATTTATGCCAGTATTTTTGTTCGAACAGATCATTCTGTTCAGTGACCGAATGACGGAGAAGATACTGGGAATATAGTAAACGCTTATTATGTGTTCAAAAATAGTTTAAAGGTGAGAAAATGAAATGAATTATTGTAATTTTCTTTTATTTGCATAAAAAATGACATCATGTAGAAAAGAATAACATTACTTAAATACGACAGTAAAATTTTGCTATTAAGAACCACATATTAAGACTGTCTTGGTAACTAAGAACAAACATTCTGGAACCAAATGGTCAGTTTCATTGTAACAAGGTCGTGATAAAAGAACCATATATTAATAAGACCTCTTTGTTGGCTCGAACAGTTGTCTTGGTTACAACAACTCCTTTGTGTCATCTTTTTATATGACTGAAAAACAGAACTATGTTCAACTTATCACTGTGAACAGTTGTGTTGTAAAAGATAATTTTAAGGATTAAATCATTTTATTCTTAACTCTTTTACCTGTGAGTAATAATGGAACACTTCAGTTTTAATCAGTTTTACTGTAGATTTCTACAGGTAATTTAAGCCTGATTTTATTGACTCTTCATTCTCCCATGTAACTAAAATCTGTTAGACAAATAATAAGTTAGTCTGAAAATACAGCTTTTAAAGTTAGCTGGAGACTGTTAAAAGTTTCTCAGTTTCATGCTTATGGTAAGTTAGCATGAGTGACCCCCTTCAAAATGGAACAGTTCATAGGATGGCTCATGCCTATACCAAGGGAGATGGTTGTAAAATATGAGCCTCGACATTTCCTTCAGGTAAATAAAATGTCAATGACAGAGAGTGTGGACAGTGACCCTGTGAAGTTTATGCTGAAGGACCAGACGCCAGGGGCCGATATGAAGTTCATGATCCAGGCGCCCTCGGAGGAGGTAAAGAAGGCCTGGGTCTCGGCGATCAAGAAAATTCTTGAAATGCAGGGAGACTTTCTCAGAGGTAATTGTTTTACTTCCATTTGTTAATGATCGACTTGTACCCTACTAAATGGCTGTAATGAACTTGTCCATCTTTCAATAAGGACAGTGACATTCATTGTTGTTAGGGGTGCTTCATGGAAATTTACTGATTAAATAGCAAAAGGTGTAGATCATGATCAGACTATATACATGTAGAGGCTGATCATGGTCTGTACCGGTCACTAAGGCAGTATGATGAATGTAAGCCTCTCTGGGAAGCTTTAGGCACAGCATATTCAGGGTTCAGCGCAAAACAGTCATAAGTTACATGAAATAAAGAAGGACCTATGACTGTTTGCATAAGAAAGAAAGAATAGTGGAGCCGCCGTGGCGCAATGGTAGCGCGTTCGCCTCAGGATCGAAGGGCCCCGGGTTCGATCCCTACCATCGCCATGTCGGTAGTGTCCTTAGGCAAGACACAATAATTCCACATTGTCTCTCTCTCTTCGAGGTTGATTCCAACTGGAATGAGTCTCGAGAGCGATTAATCTAAGTTGTAAGAACTTGTTTCGCAATCGAGAATAAATAAATTAGTATATATATATATAAGAAAGAATGAACCCAAAATCATCTACTCTTGGTTAGAACAGCATATTGAGTACGCATTAAATACATGGTACCAGAATATAACACTGCTACACAAATAAAGTAATAGTTTTACCCTGCGTCCATGGTCAAGTGGTTGAGGTGGCTGATCTTTAACCTGACAATGATTGAGGATCATGTGTTCCAGCTTCCCGCTGATCTCACTTTCTATATGAAAAATTTGCGATATGAAAGATTAGACCCTAGAACTGGTTCTTCCAAGGAATATTGGTTAGGTAAATTTGTCTGTATGTACATAACTGAAATACAGTTGAAATCTAAATTTAATCACAAAATCAAAAAAGAACAAATTGTCAATAAAATCTGTAAAAGGGAGATAATCCTTACAGGCTACAGGATTAAGAGTAAAGCTTACACTTTGATTCTGCCAATTACAAACCGTAAAACTCCACCATTGCAATAGCTAGTTTCTAAACTGGACTAATGGATGTCCCATTTTGGACAGTACCATGACTTGTTTAAAGTGATGCCGGCTGAAAACTTGCGGACGTAATAGTGATTAATTGAGAGCATGATCAGAATGCATGGATGTACAGGCCCATCATAATCTGCACTGTTTACAAAGTTTAGACAAACAAAAACTCTCTTCACTTTCAGCTCTGCAGTCACCTATAGCATTCTATAATAAAGAAAAGGAGCAAACCAAGGAATTGTAAGTATTCTCTCTCACTCTTTTGGATTTATGTCATTTTGTTGTATATTTATATGTTGTTTAAGATTATTTTTCAGCTGTTAAGTTTTTTAAGATATTTAACTTTTGCAGTTGCAGATATTCAGTAAAACTGTGTTAATGGCTGACAAAGTAAGAACATTCCTTAGTTATACTTGTCAAACAAGGGACATTTATGAAGAAAATTAACATCTATTTATGCTCTGATCTTGTCTTAATGAAGGTCACAGCTGCATTTAAGTTCAGAGAAAAGATGACATTTTGTTGGAAAATTGACATTGCAAAATGCCAGAGGTTAAAGTTTACGCGTGTTATTTTTATTAAAATGATTATTGTGAAATTTTTATAGCAGATGACAAGTACCAAAATGATAAACTTTCAACTGTAAGTCAGAAAAAATACAACATTTTTCTACCTTATTTCCCTTCGTCTGCTTCCTCTCACAAGGAGCCATTGTAGATCTTTCTTTACTTCTTTTGCTTCAATTTCAAATATCTAATATATATTATGCAAATAACTACTAATTTAAGATTTACCTCACTTACCTACGCACATTTGCTCAATTTGATCATGATCTACACTCTTCCTTCTCTGTCACAAGCTGATGAATCTCATCAAGCACTTAAAGTTATACCTTCATCCATGCAGTATACTTTTGACCAGTTACATGTGGGAAATTTTAACATCACAATATACACTGGTTGATTAATATATAAATGAAATGATTTTTTTTGCATAAAATAGTATTTTCCTTTTGGTACATTCCAAACTAAATAGTGTAATGTTGTGGTACTTTTGGTATTCTGGTGGTAACAATTTGAAAAAATAAACGTTTTATCTGTTTAAATTTAATTGGGCAGCCTGAATCATATGTACATACAGTTAACCCTGACTCTTGTGAATTTTGAAAATGGGCTTGCCTGTATGTCACTTTGGACTGTATCAATGATCGATCGTAAGGCTGTGATCATTAAAATTTGGTTGACTGAATATATAACAGTGCAATATATAACATGATCGACTATAGATGTTGGTGTGATCGTGAGCTCACTGGTCACGGAATGGCTTGGGATGACATATTTCCAACCTCCTATAATTACACCATTTCTCTGAGTAGTAAGTGCTTGAATCTAAGAACATGTCTTCTCTGCATGAAAAGGGAATGTCTACACATTGTAAGGGAAATGTTCTATCAAACTCCAGCTCTTGATCCTGTGATGGATAAAAACATATTTCAATGCTTTTTTTGCCTGCATCTGGTGAGGCCACCTTGTCATTACACTATTATACAGCACTTGCTTGTGACCTTGACCTGTGTATTGCTAAAGGTCATAGGTTAATTTGCAATTAAATTCATTGGCAAATGTATCTAAAATAGCTTTTTATTATTGACCTTGACCTTTAAATGCAAGTTGACGAGAGAGAATATGCTTCCTCTAAATGAAATTAACTTTCACATGTAGCACAAATTTGTAAAATTTAAATAATTCTTTCCTTTAACGTGTAGACATACATGCCTGTAGCTGGATTGCACACATATTTAACTAATCCTAAATTGTGTACTACCTTGCAAGATGGTATAAATTTACTTATTGGCTGGAAATGTAACAGTTTTAAAACTTAAAATGTTTATAAACAAGACATTAAAGATATTGTAAATTAACTGAAATAAAGAAGAAGTAACAAAATTTGTTTTTCATGTACTGTTAAAGAACAATTAACACATATGTATAAAAAAGGCAATATTGACAACAGTGGTAGAAGTGTATGCTTATCAAATCTTAAGAAGTTAAAAAGTGTTTTAGCAGATATCATATTTCATTTAATGTTCTCTTATGTCTTGCCATAGGTCAACAAAAATCATTGCAGTTTATAATATGCAGTTTTATAGGCAACATGTTTATTTCAATGGACCCACTTGGGCAGATGAAGTTACATTTAGAAATAAAGTAGTTAAATTATATGAGGGTACTAAAATCAGAATTTGACCGTGGGGTGTCGATGTTTAAAAATTATAATGTCATATGTGTTTAGTGGATGTTTTTTTTTTATTCAATAGTAACATTTGGAATAGTGCTTCATGTAATATTGTGTCTTTTGCAACAAAACCTAAAACAAATGGTTGTAAAATATGAATAAATATTACAAGAAAAGGTGCCCAAATTTAATTCTGAACAGTAGCATTTGGAGTTTGAACTGTGAAACTGTCCTTACTTCTGTGATTATACACATTGAACTGTTTTATGGTCAGCCCTCACTTTCATGTTAAAATGTGTGAAAGAGATGGTAAATAGATCTCTTGGATAAACCAACTATGCTATAGTAACATAGTTCTGTCTTTAAATGTATATAAGACTTTTTTTTGAAATCAGTTAAAACTGCCAGGGTTGTCATTGAGACTAGAAAGTATTGTATGATTTTCTTACTGGACCAACCAAAAGTGGTAAAATATTTGTTTTAACAATGTTATCGTGTTTTAAATCTATTCAAATTTTCTGAAAATCATTTCAGGTCTGCCACAGATTTGGGTAATAATAACAAGGATGGACAACTCCGTAAGACTAATTCTCAACCTCAATCTTCCAGGGGCAGTAACTCTAATCAACAGGGTAGTTCAAAGGGAGGTAATCAAGATGAGTCACATAAACATTTCCGTTGTAAATCAGTCCCAACTCCATTAAATGAAGTATCCAATCAAAACTCTGGTGGAGATGTTGAAGGGAAGGAGGCATGTGCTCGAGAAGCATCATGTCCCAGCTCACCAACGGACTGTTCAAAAACATTAGAAAGAGATGGGAAAAAGACATCTAGTGCAAGTTTAGATGGAAGTGATTCCGCTAAGCCGAAGAAAGCTGTGTTGGAAGGATTTAGAAATACTCTTAAAAAATCAAAAAATGATAATAGTGGGGGTAAAATGGATTCAAGTTATGCAAATTCGATGGATTCAGAGGCGGAGAATGTCAATCAAGGAAATGTAACTCCGCCCACAAAATCAAATGGAACAGAGCGATTGGACAATGAACAAAACGCGGTAAGTTAACGCAAGCATTCCCACGTATAAGATTGGATGTTGAAATGTTGACTCACTCTAACGGAATGGAATGGAATGGAATGTATTTACGTATATCTTGGAATGCCTATTTCTTCATAGAGACATGTTGATTTTAGTTCTTAACAAGCATATGAGTAGAGGGAATGTAGTAACAATAAAAAAATGTGATTCATTTTATATAACTTATTATGGTTTATTTATTTAAATTTATGTTTTTGTAAATACATATATATATATAAATACTATATATATATATATATATGACTGAAAGATACTAGATCACAAGTGCATGTATTATTCAGGGGCATAGCTGGTATCACACCAATCTACACATGACTTTATCAACATACAACTTGCTATTTTAGCTATTTGATCATTTCTACAAAACATTTTTGCTGTTTCCAGTTTCCTGCCCATTTAAGTATTACAGAAATCATTAATTCACCAGAATAAATGCCAAAAATGGAGCCAAAATGGAGTCAAATTTTCATAAGTCTTGGAAGTTCTTAACTAGCTATGCCACTGCCTTTTAAAGTCACACTGTCAGGATTTTCGTCTGATTTACTTCTGTAATATGATGAAGTTTTGAACATGTTTAATTCATTCTGCAGAACAAATACAAGTCCAGAAGATATAGGTGGAAAGAAATGTTCACTTGTGATTATGGGTGACAGAGAACTTTGTGTCACATGTTGTGATGTGTCACAATTTACACGATCAATTCAGATATTTTACATCACAGTCCAGGTAGCCTTGATCTGTCCATCATGTTATAGCTGCCCTTGAACTTGAAACTTAATGAGGCCCATTTCTAGTTACAGCCATGAAACTACAGAATCCAACATGTAGCATAACAAGCATGACCAAGGAAGTGGAACTCTACATAAGAATATTTATCAGTTTTGACCTTGTATGGAATCTTTATCCTATAATTTTCTTTTGAGAATTTTCAAGATCCAGTTTTGACCTCTTCAGTCATATGGTAAGCCAAAAAGGGTTGTTTTCATAGTTTAAAATTAACATCTGTATCTATTCCAAGTCCACACATTGAACAATGGCTGTTATTCCTGTTTTAAGGAACAAAAGTTTGTGTTAATTACTACAAGATATTGAACATGACTGTAATATTAGATTGTTTTCAGTAGAAATGACAAATGATTGGGGTATTAGTTTGCATTTCCTTTCCTCATATCTTCTCCTAGCATGATTTAATGACTTCTTGTGAATTATCATTTGATAACAAGAACAAAAGATGCAGTAATCCTTTCCACCATCCACAGTGCAGCATATTGCTTATATTTATCTCCCTTTAGTGATGATATTGGTCAGAGTGATCTCCCTTGCTGATTCCCCTGTGTGCAGCATATTGCTCAGAGTTAACTCCCTTTCCAGCTGTACAATCTATTGCTAAGAGTTGTGTCCCTTCCTGATGCAGTTATCTATAGTATTATCAGTATCAAGTCATGGAAAACCTACTGCAATGAGGGCATATAGAAGTTCTTTACAGAGCTACTTTTCAGTGCAAAAAACTTGTAAATGGTTTGGACTGTTAGTGTACTGTTAGGACACATTTGGTTTACGGAGCAAAAAATGATTGGAATAGAATTGACTTAAAATACCATAACAGTAAAAGTCAATAGGTACAGTAAAATTACTGTGATTTGGGCCTGCTATAGTGTTTATTTTTTATGTCAGTATTGTTAAACCTGTATAAGTTGTCACCTCCGGTAAGGATTGACTTGCTTTAGACAGTCAGCAATTTAAGACATCTGCAATTATGTGTCTTAAACTATAGCTTTCATGCAATGCTTGCTGTTGGACACTTCAAGCAACAAGATCTTTTGTTACTCCTCGGAGACTTAAATGTTGCATTTAATGCTGATTGGCTTCAGGGGACATCAGTGTCCACAAAACAGGTTAGGCAACTCTGTGTAAACAATAATCTATATATAATGATGACAGGTTCAAACTGGAGACAATGAGTGTAGCATTGTACACTCTAAATAGTATGAATCACTTCTATATGAAAATTTCACTCTCCATGAGAGAATTATTTCTTTTGCAGCAGATTTGTATTTTACACACTTTTGAGATAATGTAGAAACAGTTGATAATGTGTTAGTTTTACATGATATACACATAAACTCACATATAAGTGAAGATAGTCAAATGGTACAAATGTTTGTAATGTAAAACTTAATTGTACATTCCTGTGTTAGGGGGCGATGATCCACAGTCAGTTGGATATTATAAGTTTTGATTGTGCATTTAACCTTTACCCCGCTGGCAGCATGTCATTCTGCCATTACAACGAGTGCAGATCATGATAAGGCTGTGCATCCGTACAACCTGATTATGATCTGCACTGTTTACTATTTAGTCAGTCACTTTTCATTGGGCACCCCTGCAAAAATCTAATGGTACAACCCAATTTGAAGATGGACTCCATTGTAGAAATTTAGTGGGGTAAAGGTTATCATTGTGATTCTGTCAATTGTGATGGTAGAATAACATTTATTAGCATTTATGGTAGGGTAGATGTTTTTGAGCTAATCAAAGTAGCAGTAGGGCATAGCTTTTTGTATGAGCATTTCACAGTAATGCCAGTTTTTAAAAGTCAGTTTTAACCATCTGTCTGCATTTAAAACTTTCTCTCTTTATTTAAGTTTTTTCAAGACAGGAAATTTCTCCCCAGCTTTTCTACCTTATACCTCTGTTTATTATTGCCTTTACTTGCTAGATATGTGCAGGTGTGCCATTTAAGAAATAGTAGATTTTTCTACTGTGATTTATGGTAGAATAATTCACAGCATGGACTTTTGATGTACAAATCTGAATGACACACCAGAAATTATTTGGGGATAAACATCAGTTCAATATTGTCTATCATCAGTGCTAACATGAAACAATATTGTATAATGTTAAGCATTGTGTGTAATGTTACATGTCTACAATTGACATCAAAATGCATAAGCCATGATTTATTAAGTATTTAATCATGGTTAAATTGCGGGCTTGTTAGAATCTTATATACTGAAGAAAAGTTGTTAAGCCTCAAATAAAACTACTTTAAAGAATGTTCTATAATCACAAATTCATGTGTTTTGTGATCAGGATATAATAATTTGCGAGTCCTTGTATGACCAAGTTGATTTCTGTCAGTCTTTCAACCTGTTCTGGTACTTTGCTTGTGCCTGTGTACCTTGATCAGCCCTTACCCTGGTTTGTTTCTCTAATGGACTTGTCAATCTTCTTGATTTAGACAGTACCATGAACTGTTCTATGGGGTCTCATGGAAAGTTTACTGACTGAATAGCAAACAGTGCAGATCATGATCAGTCTTCAAGGTTGTACAGGATTGTTTATGATCTTTACTAGCCGCAAAGAGAGAATCTGTAACTGCAAGCTGTTAATAGTTCATGGTGAAATTTCACAGAACCTCTGCACTGTTCAAATTGACAGATTGGCGAATCCATATAAGAAATTACGCAAGTTAAGGGTTTATTAAGGTAAGTTTTGATACTATTACAGACAGCATTTAAGTAAGTCTACATTCTTGCATTTACTCACCTTTCATATCTTCATTGACAGGGCTTTGTAAACAATAAATATATAAAATTCCATTTAAGAATTCTTATTTAGGCAGCTGAAAACAGTTTCAATTTTTTAATGGCATAAAAACATGTAAAGTACAGATTGTATCATTATCATTGAATGTAAAAAAAAGCTCTTTTCTTGGTTTTTAAAGTCACATGATCACATGGATTTGCTCAGATAGCAAAAGAAATTTATTGATAGAATTAATGATGGAGCTGTGTTCTGTTTACTCTAAAAAAAATTAACATATGCTTTTGTCAAATATTTGGGGAGTCTCTTCACAAAGGAGTATTTTGAGAAAGTATTTAATCTATTTGTGCAATGTCATCAAAAAAATTCATCACAATATTTAAAATAATATTATGTACTTTTCAGAAAAGGCCAGTTTAGAATGTTTTTTTTACAAATAATTAACAGTCAGTTTGGCCAGAGATATCTTTCTTTGTACTTTGAAGTGCTTTAAGTAATTGACAATGAAGGTGATCATGGGTCTTTAAAGTCATCAATTATGAGCTTTGAGCCTCCAAGACTGTATAGTTGAGCTTTGCTGTGCAAAAACCGATGTTACAGCATGTATTGTTCAGATCTGCCTGTACATCTAGATGTGGATCCAAACTGGATGGGAAGTTGTAACGTTATGTTTTAGCACATGAGGCTCTGTTATGTATCCTGTCAGCATGTTTGTTGATGTGTGTTGTGAAACATATCATGTGTGAACTGTACACAAAATCTAGTTTGAATCCTACCATGTGTATAACTGTGTCATCAGATCATGTGTGAACAGTACAATTTAATCCAGGTGTTAACATTTATATACATGTAATGTGTGAACATTGTGTCATGTTTAAAATGTTGCCATCAAATCAAATATGTGAACAGTACAATTTAATCCAGGTGTTCACCTTTATCATGTATGAACAGTGTTTGTTCAAACTGTTTTCATTATTTCCATGTATAAACTGTACCATTTAATCTAGATGTTAACATCATCATGTGTGAACAGTGTCATTCAAGTGTTAACAAGTGTCATTTAACTGTTTACATAAAATATCATGTGTGAACATTACAAGTCAGTTTAGATGTTATGAACTGTACAAGTACCATATTGTTTGTAATGTGTGAACAGTACATAGAGACTTCTATAAGTGCACAGCAAATACCAATACAGGACCTTACAATTAACCATTAACCACATTAACAAAAAGTTTTTTTTTCAAACAAAACAATTGTTTCTTTTTTTCTAAATAATCACCCTGAAACTCATAATTATGGAATATAGTTTGTGAAATTTTAGTATACCTTAGAACATCAGCATAATTTCCATTAACATTATCATCATCATCATCATCATCATTATCATTTTATCATTCCTGTTTTCATGACAGCAACACAGAACATTTCAGTCTACGGTCACAGTTCTTGATACAGAGGGGTTTTGTGATTTGCATAATACAAAGTGTACATTTAGGTACAGCTAGGAATTCCTGGGGATTTATTCAAACATGCTGTCAGTATGTTAGAAGCCAATGGGAACTGTTGAGTAGAAAGGTCAAAGCAAAATCCAGTAAGCTTAGTATATTGGAAGTTTTTTATGATTTAAATAAAAAAATACTGAGAACAGTTTTGAGTTTTGTACTTACATCCAAAAAGATATTTAAGCTGATCAGAGACAAATAAGTTAATTGATTCATCAGAGATTTCATTTTACTGGAGCTTTTAATTGTTCTTAATTTTGTTTTTCAAAGGTTGATTGAAATTAAAATACCTAGTCAACACAGACCTCTGTCGGCATATGTTGTAACTTACAGTTGTAAAATATACCCTTTCACTTACAAGTTTCAATGCATTTCTGATTTTATTTATAGTTTATTTCAGGCTAAGATCAATTCAGTCTCTGTCATATTTATCTGTACTTTAGAAGCTTACAAAATACCTCAGCTGAAAAGTAAGCAAGCTGTTTTGAGAATTTATGCAGAGACCATAATTTTGATAAAGAATTTTCAGGAACCTCTTGCAGTTTCTCAGCTGTCACAATAAAGAAATAGATCAGATAGAGGAAAAATAAAAAGAAATGTTGTTTTCACATTATCAAATTTATTTTCCTGAGGTTTTATTTTTCAAACTGTGTGGAAATAAACAGCTGTCAAGGTCAGAGGTGTCGATGAGAGATTTAGGTCAAGGTCAAAACTCTTGGTCAGGGTCATAGATCATGTCATAGAAAAACTTTGTTCTACATCTATTGTCTATGGTATACTCAAATTATTCTCTTATGCTAAGACCTGATGCATATTCAATAGAAATTTCATATTTACACACTGCTGAACATGTAAAATTTCTTGAAGTGATATTGCAGGAGTAGAATCTAAAGAATCCACTTATTTTGTCAAAATGACAATGTAATGTGTTTTCATTGCACATTCAAAATAGAAATAAGTACAATTACCATTACTTCCATTATGAAACCATCATTCAAACACTTCAGAGGAATTATGGGTAGTGAGGAATTATGGGTACAATGTAATTTATTTTGACAGTTACAGATTCAGGAAATAAAAAGAAGTACCTTTTGCATTAATTCAAAGTAAAATATATGTCATTTTTTTTTAACCCGAAAGTCATCTAGGCTTCGTGAAGCATTTTGAATTTTCCGGAACATTCAGTTGTTATCTTCAAATGATATACTTGTATTTAACTTTTTCCAAAGATGCAATTCAGATTCAGTGTTTTGTACATAACAGACTTGCACTGGACTGTGAAAGAGAAAAATACCATACAAGTATATTAGTAGTTAATTTATATTAGTGTGAAATAGGGATGTGAAAAAAGTATTTCTTTCTTGTAACTTTGACATTTAATACATTTTCTGAAAAGGAAAAAAAAGATGAAACTTTTAGTGTAAAATTGTTGAAATGTACTCCTAATACCCTTGTCAGACAAAAACAGTTTCTAACTGTGCTACCATGTATGGAGAATAGTTCTTTAAAGAAGTCATAGGGATGTGAAAATATCAGTTATAACTTAATTTTTTTAAAAGGATGAGATGTATGAATTACCTAATGGGAACTCTACTATAATAAAATTTTAATTTTCAGTATATGCACTTGATACAACATGTAAAAGTTCAAACAAACAATAATCTTTAATCCATATTTTCAACATGTTTTATCCCATTTCTACATAACAACATCTTACTAGGAAGGAATACTGTTTTCTTCATTTAAAAGCTGATATCTTTCTGTCATGCTGGTAGATAGAGTTTTGTATGTACACATTGTATGATCAGTCTTATATAAGTTATTTTGTTAAACCCTACTTCTTTATAACTCTTTGTTATTGTCAGGTCTTTGTTGTCATAGCAACTAAAATGAACAAAATAAAATTTGTTGAATTCTAATCAATTCTATGTTTTCTTTTGTTTCAAAACTACCTATCATTTCTATGTTGTCTATCAGTTCATTTCCCTGAAACTTGCCCATTACATTGTTTCCCTCTGCGGATTGATATCAAACTTCTAGCAACAGATAAATAGTAAAGAAGATGCAAAAGAGACGTAACTCTTAAATCAGTACTTCATTTATTATTTCCCCTTTTCATATTACCTTCAGCAGCCAAGTAACCTAGAAAATTGTTCTTGTTAAGTTTGTTTGCAGCAGACTGAAGGTTTAGTAGTGAATTTGTCTGTGTTAGATACTGCTGCCATCTTAAATACGTCTGGTCCAAACATGTACTTGATGGTGATTGAACCTCTTTGAGCCACAACACTACACCAGGTGGGGTTCTTGGAAAGAAAAGTGGCTGGCCTTGCTAGTAAGTTTACCAAGAACTGCAAGGTGCAATAGAGAAATTTAGAGCAGCATTGCATACGAAGGCTATGGATATATACATGCACACATACATGTATAAGGGATGTAGGTTGAGCCTACAGATTTGATTGATTTTGTATATACTTCCGGTTAATCTGCTGGCACCTAACACAGCTCACACAGATTGACACAGGATAATGTAGTTCTGACTGCCTGCCAACATGTTTGCTGGATACTTCTTCAGTCATCAATGGTCATTTGTAGCTGTAATCAGGTAAGTACCGGTATACACAATTTTTCAGGTACAATGTTCATCACTCGACCTGCAAATAATATATGTTCATATTCTATCTAAAATTGATGAAAGCATCTCTGTATCTTTTGAATTTTTTTTCAATTACCTAAGCACTCTGTATCTTTGAATTTAATTTCTTCAATTACCCGAGCATTTTGCTTATCTTGCCTTTTCACATCAAACTTACTATATTGATACCACTTCTTTTTTGCTATATTTTATCTTCCTGGTCTATCATAGCTGAGACTGCTGTTAGCAGATTAATCATGTTTTATATGCCTGATGATAATAGTTTAAGGTTTTTGCAGTACCTTTGGGTGCACAGAGATAAAAAGTGCATACAAAATGTACAGTCTTAAATGAATGGGAATGCCTGCTGGTGGGAATTAGTCAAATGACCATTTAGCTTTTGTTTGCAGGTAAACTATGAACAACTTTGTGGTCAGCCCTTTTTCAGCTTTTCTTCAAAACAATTTAGCTGTGTTTGATACATCTTTTACTACATTATCTTTTTTGTCTTGCATATTTATACAATTGAGCATGCCTGTATGTTGGATGCCGAAATATCAAAATGTTCGCCCTGATAAATATCTATGGACTAAATTATATGTCCTTGAATTGAGACAATATGATTCTTTTTTTAGAAGTTCTATGAAAGGTTATAACTTAATAGCACTGTATATGCAGGAATTACATAGTGTCTGCTGTATGTGCACATACAATTTATCAACAACTGAAATAAACAAATGTTGCAAATATGAAGATATCAATTTTGTACATTTTTTCCCACTATCTCTACTAGTATTTTACAAAGGTATACAAAAGGCATATAAAAGTTTCAATTTTTGTTTAGTTTCAGATGTAGGTCATTAAACACTTTGATGCCAAACAATTCATCAAAGGAACATTCTGTTTTGTGAACATGTTCAATCGATATAATACTGAAGTCTGTGATTTAGAATTCGTCTTGAAATGGGTAGCAAAAGCCACTTATGCCAAAAGCTTACAAAGATTTCTTTCTTCAGATAGATATTGTCTATCTCTGAATTTGAAGTAAAATTCAATAGAAGTGGACAATAATGAAGTCTTTTTAGACAAGGTTGCGCTTTGCAAAAAAAAAGATATTAAACATTTTGAATACCGGGTAAAGCTTTTTTAAGAACTAACTGTAGCATGTTTTGCATGGAATGCCTGGAGCATTCAGTTTTTGCTGCATGATGAATAATGATTGTTCATATTAACAGCACCAAAGCATAAGTGCATCACATGATATATACGAGAGATTGCAACATGCATTTTGAAGCATTGTGTTTTTTATGTGATTGATTTCTTATATATAACACTCACAGATAGTTTTCAAGACAATTTTGGATGACAATTTGTTTTACCTAAACTATGCTATGCCAGGTAATCTGCCAGGTAAACAAAAAATTGACCCATATGTATAGCAGGTCTTCCACTGAGTGTTCTGTGATAGATTTGTTTAGTGATGGTTGCCTCACACTGACCTGTCATGTGTATCTACTATCATTGTTCTGTTATAAACATTATAATATTACGCCACCAAAGAGGCAGGAATACCACTGTGTATAGGATAGAATTAGGGTTATGCATGAGATAACATTACATGTATAATTCAATACAATATCTCATAAATATTCATATGACCCTAAAACTGACAGGTCAGATTGCATCTCCTGTAGTGCCAAATATAAGTAATGCACCTAGTCACAGAATATTGTACACAATTTGACCAAAGAAAATCTCAAACCATTAAAGTTTAGACAGAACAATTCTTATGTTCTTTAACATTGACTTCCAGCAAAAATAATTATATGGTCATTCTTTCAGCTTATCGAGTCTGGAACAATTGCTGTGGGACGGGTATTATTCACATACAATGCTGTTCGAGAAGATGAAATTTCCGTGCTGAAAGGCGAGAATGTTCATGTGATAGGAACCAATCAGTACAATATGTTTTTGATACATCGTCCAGCAAACCATTCGTCACCGGCTGCCGAAGGTGTTGTCCCCATGTATGTTGTCGGAGCAAAAGACGGGGATCCCACATTCAAGTAAGTTGTGTCTTTGTTTGCTTAACTTTTTTTGTATGTTTTTAGCTAACCTATTAAGGGCAACATGCTCAAAGTGAGTTTGTGTCATGAACATTTTACTTAAATGACATCTCAAAAACCACCATGCCAATACTGATGGAACTTTGCAGTACCTCTAAAAAATTTGTTCAATTAAGTGGGTCAAAGAAGAACTCTTCTTGTTCAGAGCCACAAGACCTAGAGCTTAGATATTTGGTATGTAACATTGTCTAGTGGACCTCTACCAAGATTGTTCAAATCATGCCCCTGGTGTCAAATTTTACCACACCCAGGTGGTCACTGGTTTTCATATAGACTTGTATAGAAACACTGTCTTTTAAAGTCTTCTTCTCCAAAACCACAAGGCCTAGAGCTTAGATATTTAGTATGTAGCATTGTCTAAAGGACCTTTTTCTACCAATTTGGTTCAAATCATGACCTTAGGGTCAATTTTGACCCTGCCCGGGGGTCACTTATTTTACATAGACTTGTATAGGAAAAATTTTAAATATCTTCTGCAAGACCACAAGGTCTAGAGCTTTGCTTGAAGGACAATGATACTGAGGTGAGCTATATAGGGCCTTCTGCATGTCCCTTTTGATTCCTTTGGATTTAGTTTAATGTCCAGTTAATGACACTGTTTTGTTACAAGCAGTTATCATTACGGTACCTTATTTAAGAAATAGTAAATGTCTCCCTGTATTTTATCGTTGAATGAAATACAGTCAGGACTTTGGATGCATAGTAACAAACAGCTGACTGTATTTTATCCAACAATGAATACAAATTTTGATTCTAACACATTTTCTTTGAAAACTACCCCAAACTTTATTTGACATGTAAGAGTACATCATTGGAACCTTTGGATGCATGTGTTTACATGTGTCACATTGTTACGTCATATCTCCCAGGTTGTCCATGAAAAAATGTGCAGTACTTTATATAAAAATATCTAAAAATAAATACAGCCTTTTCCCAATATAGGAAACATAGGCACTGTTGTTAGAATTGTATATTTATCATTTTTAAAATGTTCTATGAAAATAATATTCTTGAATGATCAATGGATACTTTATAAAACATCTTATAATTTTTTACCTCAACTCTGCGGGCCATTCCTGCTGATGATGAGGAAAAGACTAAAACCATTTTTTTCATCAAGTTTGTCCTTATGCAAACTTCCTTATATTTTTACAGGAGAAACACGTGGCAGTTATTCAAAAACAAAAAATCTCCACCAACAGCTGGTGACAGATTTGAGTGGAATGGAATGAGTAGTTTTGAAGTCCGGAGCAGAACACTTCCCCTAGCTAAAGAAGGCAAATCCAACAAGGTAAGGGTATTCAGAAGCCCCTCTGAGAGTGTGTGACCAGTATAAATCCAGATCAGCCTAAACTGCTTTTGCAAAATTCATTTTGTGCCTCTGCCATCCTCTTCTTTATCTATTTAATTTTTTCTCCATCTGCAATGTTTTCACATACTATTATTTCTCCATCTCATTGTTTACCCAGTCCCATTGTTTATTTATCCTATTTTTGATGCCCCCGAGGGCAGCATATTAAAATCGCACCATCCATCCGTCTGTCTGTCCGTCCGTCTGTTCGTCCCCACTTAAAAATTTGTGTCCGGACTGTAACTCTGTCATGCATTGAAGGATTTTAAAATAACTTGGCACAAATGTCTAGCACATCAAGACAACATGTCGCATGCAAGACCCACATCCCTAGCTCAAAGGTCTAGGTCACACTTGGAGTTTGAAGGTAATGGAATCCTCTATATAAGCACACATTCGTGTCCGGACTGTAACTTTGTCATGCATTGAAGGATTTTAAAATAACTAGGCACAAATGTCTAGCACATCAAGATGACGTGTCGAGTGCGAGACCCATGTCCCTAGCTCAAAGATCAAGGTCATACTTAGAGTTTGAAGGTAATGGATTCCTCTATATATGCATATATGCACAAATTCGTGTCTGGACTGTAACTTTGTCATGCATTGAAGGATTTTAAAATAAGTAGGCACAAATGTCTAGCACATCAAGGTGACGTGTCGCATGCAAGACCCACGTCCCTAGCTCAAAGGTCTAGGTCACACTTAGAGTTTGAAGGTTATGGAATCCTCTATATAAGCATATAAGCACACATTCATGTCCGGACTGTAACTTTTTCATGCATTGAAGGATTTTAAAATAACTTGGCACAAATGTCTAGCACATCAAGATGACATGTCACGTGCAAGACCCATGTCCCTAGCTCAAAGATCAAGGTCACACTTAGAGTTCGAAGGTAATGGATTCCTCTATATATGCATATATGCACACATTTGTGTCCGGACTGTTACTTTGTCATGCATTGAAGGATTTTAAAATAAGTAGGCACAAATGTCTAGCACATCAAGACGACGTGTCGCATGCAAGACCCAAGTCCCTACCTCAAAGGTCAAGGTCACACTTACAGTTTATAGGTAATGAAATGCTGTATATGCATACATTTGTGTCAGGATTGTAACTTTTAAATGTATTAATTGATTTAAAATAACTTGGCACCAATGTTCAGCACATTAAGACAAATGTGTTGTCTGCATGAACCATGTCCCTACCTCAAAGGTCAAGGTCACACTGAGTGTTTAAAAGTAATGGAATACTGTATGCATGGTTACTCTGTCATGCATGGAAGGATTTTAAAATTACATAACACATTTATTGAGCATATGGAGAGGACACACACTATGAGGCACCTCTTTCGGGGACATTCATCACTTGTGAGGGACAGCTCTTGTTTTCCATCACTTTGTTTATCCAACCAACTTTCTTTCCATCCCACAATACATTGCTTTACATTTGCATCCCACAATACATTGCTTTACATTTGCATCCCACAATACATTGCTTTACATTTGCACCCCACAATACATTGCTTTACATTTGCATCCCACAATACATTGCTTTACATTTGCATCCCACAATACATTGCTTTTTCCAAACTTAGATAGGTCATAATGTAAAAACATTTTTCAGTCTTACTGAGATCACAAAATTGCTGCTTTATACTGACAGCCTTTAGGGAATAAGATGTCTGTTAAATATTCTTTAGCAACCATTGCTTGAAAATAATTATTGATAATTGCAAACAATTTCATAGATATTTAGACATTCTAGTTAAAAGACTTCTGACAATGTTCCTATTGTGTTTCCAGATGAATAACCAAGATTTTATGTACGAGATGTCACCTAGCGTCCATGCACCACTGAAAAGTCTGACAGTGCAGGCCAGTGATGTTGCAGTTTTCACATGTAGGATCTGCGGTCGACCGCGCCCAAATATCAACTGGTCATTTAACAACAACATACCAGTTGTCCCTGACCAAAGAACTGTGATATCTTACCGAGAAGACGGCGTTGTCACACTTCAGGTAAATTTACTTTCAATATTATATGCACTGGGATTAGAATGATTTCTTCACAACAAAAGCAGAAATCTGAAAAATAAACAAAATTCAAAAGCATTTAGAGATAAGAGCAATAAAATGTACAGCTGTACTTCCCAATAATGACACAAATATATGTTTACATTTCTATTTCTGTTTTACAGATATCTCAAGTTACAATAGCAGATAGTGGGGAGTACACATGTGTTGCCAATAGTGATATAGGTGGTGTGGTAACCAAGGCAACACTCACTGTGCTAGACAGACCAGATCCTCCTTGTAAACCAGAGATCAAGACTCAAGTTGGGACTTCTGTACACCTAGAATGGCAACCACCTCCCACCATGCCTACAGGACAAATACAGGTGAAATGTATTATCATACAGTGTCAAAGGTCAAGGTCAATGTTATGTTTGAGTTCAAATCTACAAAGGTCAAGGTCAAATTGATGTATAATTCTAGCTTCACATGTAGTTTATATCACTTGAATCCCCTAGGCAAGTATTTAACATTTAACATGCTTGCGGCAATTGTTTCTGCCTTTACAACACTGCAGATCGTGATTGGCATACACATTCTTGCCGTCTGATCGTGATTGGCATACACATTCTTGCCGTCTGATCGTGATCTGCACTGTTTGCTACACAGTCAGTTAATTTTACTTACCATTCCTTCAAACAACAAATGGAACTGTCCAAATTGAAGGATGGATAAGTTCATTTTAGAAATATAGAGGGGTAATGGTTTGAACATGGGCAACTTCTGTCTAATGTTTATATTCCACTTTAAGTTTGTGTTTTATATATTTCAGGGTTATACAATAGAGTTCAATGAAGTCGGTTTAGAGTTTTGGCAGGCTGGTATACCTTATGTGCCCAATACATCTCAAGTGATAGGAGATTTGAACCCAGGTTCAGTGTACCAGTTTAGGGTACGAGCCAATAACCAGATTGGAATGAGTGATCCAAGCTTGCCATCAGACTATGTCTCAATACCAACAGAATCTGGTAAAATATAAATCTGTACATCTCAGATCACTTAATAATGAGTCAGTTAATTAGAATTGTGTCATTTTTGTAGATCAAAAATTTGGCATAGCTAGAAATTTGATGTCAAAAATATTTTTGATAATGATTATTGTATGGTAGCCATTTTGAAACATTTATTATAACATAAGAGTCTCAGGGTTGCCTGGTATGTTCATAAACCTAGGCTCCTTTCAATTCCATAGAAAGAAACAAACAATACAATGGCAGGATACAGTTTATACATGTACAATGATATAATTTTGTTTTAATGATAGCCCTGTCATGTTTATACACAGTAACTTAACTTTACTATATGTAATTTTATATGACTATTTTCTAAACATAATCTATGAAGTAATTTCTACATTTTTTCTTGTAACAGAACTGAGTGAGAAAGAGGATGTGAACCTGACAATGTGGAAAACTACATTTGAAAATGATTACACAGAGATTGATGAACTTGTCAGGTAGGTACGATATTACATAAATACAATGTATGCAAAACCTAACTATCAGATTAGCAGCTAATGTATTTCCTGAACAGACTTGTGCATCTTTACATGTAAGGTGTCTTGATTTTTCCAGGACACCCCCCGATTTTCATAATTCAGATTTTAGTAGAAGAGGTCTAATCCTGTGAATCCTGTGAAAGAGGTATAATGTCATGTATTTAAGGTTAAAATGCTGAAATTCCTGATATTTTTCTTTAATTATAATTTTTTTCCTTAACCTACTGATCTCTTTATTCAATCTTCTGATTTTTAAGTCAAATCTCCTGGAAATTTGCCTGAAAATTTGACAGATATGTACATCTGAGAAGTTTATAATTGTTTCAAGGTCACAAATGATGACTTTCCCAGATAGAATAAATAAACATAGAATAAATAAACATTCCATAATTGAGACCACTAAATACATGTAATGACAAAGCTTTCAGTATCTGAAAAAAAAGATGAACAGCAATAGATTTTCTTCAAGCAGGGATTTTATAAAACCTTCTTTAAGGAAGCACTTTGTTATAGATACACTATGTTTCATACTATAATAGAGCTTTTAAGCAGATATTATAAACAGGCGCTGAACAACACCTTTAACAGATAATATTTGCAATATTTTTACAGAGGTAGATTTGCGGTGGTGAAGAAATGTTCTCAGAACTGTTCTGGGCAGCAATTTGCAGCCAAATGCATAAAGAAAAGAAATGTTTCTAAAGATCTGGTGGAGACAGAATACAACACACTGCAGAGTCTACAACATCCAGGCTTTGTACAGGCTGCAGATCTGTATGAGACGGCCGACAACTTCATTATGATACTGCAGTTGTATGTATAACTTATCACATCATACATCTTTAGCTGTGTGTATTTTCATCATGCTATTGCAGTTTATATTTATTTTACCACAGTACTACAGTACATTAATTTCATCATAATACTAAAGTTCAGTGTATATCACAAGACTGTAGTTACTTGTATACTTCCTCACAATACTGTACAGTTACATGTATACTTCCTCACAATACTGTACAGTTACATGTATACTTCCTCACAATACTGTACAGTTACATGTATACTTCCTCACAAGACTGTAGTTACTTGTATACTTCCTCACAATACTGTACAGTTACATGTATACTTCCTCACAATACTGTACAGTTACATGTATACTTTCTCACAAGACTGTAGTTACTTGTATACTTCCTCACAATACTGTACAGTTACATGTATACTTCCTCACAATACTGTACAGTTGCATGTATACTTCCTCACAAGACTGTAGTTACTTGTATACTTCCTCACAATACTGTACAGTTACATGTACACTTCCTCACAAAACTGTACAGTTACATGTATACTTCCTCACAATACTGTACAGTTACATGTATACTTCCTCACAATACTGTACAGTTACATGTATATTTCATCACAATACTGTACAGTTACATGTATATTTCATCACAATACTGTACAGTTACATGTATATTTCATCACAAGGCTGAAGTTATTTGTATACTTCCTCACAATACTGTACAGTTACATGTATACTTCCTCACAAGACTGTAGTTACTTGTATACTTCCTCACAATACTGTACAGTTACATGTATACTTCCTCACAAAACTGTACAGTTACATGTATACTTCCTCACAAAACTGTACAGTTACATGTATACTTCCTCACAATACTGTACAGTTACATGAATATTTCATCACAATACTGTACAGTTACATGTATATTTCATCACAAGGCTGAAGTTATTTGTATACTTCCTCACAATACTGTACAGTTACATGTATACTTCCTCCCAATACTGTACAGTTACATGTATACTTCCTCACAACACTGTACAGTTACATGTATACTTCCTCACAATACTGTACAGTTACATGTATATTTCATCACAATACTGTACAGTTACATGTATATTTCATCACAATACTGTCAGTTACATGTATATTTCATCACAATACTGTACAGTTACATGTATATTTCATTGCAAGACTACAGTTATTTGTATATTTCATCACAAGGCTGCAGTTATTTGTATACTTCCTCACAATACTGTACAGTTACATGTATATTTCATCACAAGGCTACAGTTATTTGTATATTTCATCACAAGGCTGCAGTTTTTTGTATATTTCATCACAAGACTACAGTTACATGTATATTTTATCTCAAGACTACAGTTTAAATAACTGTATATTTCATCACAATACTAGTTACATGTATATTTTATCTCAAGACTACAGTTTAAATAACTGTATATTTCATCACAATACTAGTTACATTTATATTTCATCACAAGACTGCAGTTTAAACAAACTGTATATTTCATCACAATACTTGTTACATTTTTATTTTATCACAAGACTGCATTTGTATGTATTCTTCATCACAAGACTGCAGTTATTTGTATATTTCATCACTAGACTGCAGTTACATGTATATTTCATCGCAAGACTACAGTTACATGTATATTTCATCACAAGACTACAGTAACATGTATATTTTATCACAAGACTGCAGTTACATGTATATTTCATCACAAGGCTGCAGGTGTATGTATACTTCATCACAAGACTGCAGTTATTTGTATATTTCATCACAAGACTGCAGTTGTAAGTATATTTCATCACAAGGCTGCAGGTGTATGTATACTTCATCACAAGACTGCAGTTATTTGTATATTTCATCACAAGACTGCAGTTGTAAGTATATTTCATCACAAGACTGCAGTTATTTGTATATTTCATCACAAGACTGCAGTTACATGTATATTTCATTGCAAGACTGCAGTTATTTGTATATTTCATCACAAGACTGCAGTTGCATGTATATTTCATCACAAGACTGCAGTTATTTGTATATTTCATCACAAGACTGCAGTTACATGTATATTTCATTGCAATACTGCAGTTATTTGTATACTTCATCACAAGACTGCAGTTACATGCATATTTATCACAAGACTACAGTTAAATGCATATTCCATCACAAGACTGCAGTTACATGTTAATTTCATTACAAAACTGTAGCTATATGTTTATTTCATCACATTCCATTGTATGGTTTTTTTTCATTTATATAAATCTTCTGCCTACATTGTAAAACCTCTTCATGGATGTTTATTTTCACAGAATGCCCCAGGGACGTCTGTTTGACCATATATGCACCACTAGTCAGTTTGATGAAATGCATGCTGGTGATTTTGTAAGACAACTGCTTGAAGCTTTCCAGTTCCTTCACAACTGTAGAATTGCTCACCTCGATTTGAAGGTAACAATTTCACTTAAATGAATGTTTCTAAAGAAAGTGATGAGTTATTGTCATCATTTAACCTGCACAGTCTTTGCAGCTTGATTAAGTTTTGTGTTTAAGTCCACTTTTATTGGTGAAGTATCCAAACTAAAGTATTGAAACTTTAAACATAAGCTGACTGTGTGATGCATATTACATAACTCTTTCTTAGGTTTTGTATAGATTATGGCCCTTTTTGGACTTGGAGAGTCATACGTTGGAACTTTATGCCCATCTTATATGTACAGTTTTACTGTATAAAGGCTTAAGTTTCAATATCCATTAGCTATATTTACTTTATTGGTTGCATTACAAAAATCAAAGTACTTAAAAGTACTGATTTAATATGAATTCTGAAAAACGGCAGCTAGACCTACAGATCTAGACCAACACTGTTTTTCATTATGACAGTGTATAAAATATGACTTTATGACACTTAGATCCAACACTTACCATTTAATTGCTCAATTACTTAAATTCCGGTTAAAGCTGGGAAGAATGTTTACCATAATTATCTGGCAATTCATATCGGGACACATATTATAGAATTGTCAAATTCATATGATTACACTGTTATTTTGTGGTCAAAACTTGCTTAAATAAGTTAGCTGTTCAGATCATCGCAGATATTCATTGCAAACAGTTTAATCAAGTCAGAATGTCAAATATTTCAAAGAAAGTTGAAATTGTAACAACCAGTTTCTTCCCAGTACGATTTTCGCATATTCTTCCAACAGCTAGTTTTAAAATCTCATCAGAATTGAATAGAATTAAATGTTTGTTGTGATGTCAGACTGACCCAATTACAGAAAGTTGCAATGCATAATTGCATTGTTATAATGCTCCCCGATGTTTTAGCCCATACCGCAACACCAGAAAAAGATGCATTCTTTGGCCTCAGCAAACGAATATTGATTTTTATTAAATAATACAGATTTCTTTGTTTAAAAAAATGTCAAAAGTATATTTCTAAATTAAAGTTATCGTTCATATTGATTCTTGAAGACATGTTTTGAATTATTTTCTTGAATCTTATCAAATTTTATTGCGTGGTGTATGAATAATTGACGGAATGAAATTTGATGTAATGCGGCAAAATGTCAATGGTTCGTGCAATCACATAGGTATACACCTTTCAAAAATGATAAGACAATTTAATATGTTTTTGTTAAAAAACAAATGCCTTTCAATGACAAAAATCTGATAACTGTTGAAGATGTTTTATCTTTTCTAACTCTGTCTTCATTCAAGGAAATTTAATAAGATAACCATCATTTTTAGTTAGCACTCTTATCTTAGCTTGTAAGTAGCTGCAGTGTCTTTGCAGTGTCTTTGGATTTTATTTCCTTCTTTACATTTCTCTTACAGCCCGAGAATCTTCTCTGTGACACAAACAATGGTGTAACTGTGGTAAAACTAACAGACTTTGGAGATGCAAGACACATTTATAATAATTACTATGTACATACTGCAAGCGGTGACCCAGAGTTCCTTGCACCAGAAATAGTTGCTGCAATGCCGGTTGGACTGTTATCTGACATCTGGTAAGACTTGTAGTAATAGGGTTGTTTCGGCTAGATTTTCACAATATAGCTCAGTGGAGCTTGTAGAACCATAGGTTCAAGATGAAATATAGTGATCATGTTTGTCTGTAGTCTGTCAACAAGCTAGAGATCACAGTTTTCAGTTTGATCCATTTGGATCTTGGTCAGACTGTTTGTCTAAATGTGATCTAGGTTAGAAATGTAAATGGGTCATCTGGGGTCAATAAAATTTGGTCATTGAAACAAATGAAAAGAAAACCCTTGTTAACACTCTTAGCAAGTATTGTAATCGCCTAAATTTAATCTTAGAGAAACTTTATCAGCATGTTGCTCTTGATGATTCTTTACATGTATTTCATTTGACACTGGTTTATTAGCTGTACTGGAGGAAGTCCAACAGAGTTTATGCCATGGTTGTTTGTCCATCGTCCGTCTGTCCATAAATACGCTACATGTACAAGTCGCAATTTTCATTCCACTTTCATTAAACTTGCTGATAAAGATCCCTGCAACATGAAGATGCAGTTGGTGTGGTGGTCAAGTGGTTAACGCTCTTGATTTGTTGATTTGTTATTCATTGTTGATGTTTGCAGGAGTATTGGAGTAGTGGTATACGTTATGTTGAGTGGTGTATCACCTTTTCTAGACGAAAGTGACGAAGAGACATGTTCCAACATTCTACGAAACGACTATTGTTTTCCTGATGAATTCTTTGCTGGGATATCATCAGAAGCAAAGGACTTTATTCGCTCAATGCTAGTTGATGACCTTGGGTAAGTTGAAAGCTTCCTAGAGATGTTTTTACCAGACATTTGGTATTCAAAAGAAACAGAGTCTTTCTAGTTATGCAACTATGAGTTTTCTTACAAGTTACTACTCAAAATTTATTTTGAAAGACTAACTTTAAATTTGGTATGAGATACAGGTGTATGTAATGGCTCTCAAAACTATCAATTCATAGAAAACACTAGATCAAAGCTGTTTTACTTTAGCGTTCTTACAATCTGTCAATGTAAAATTGTATATCCTTTTCAGCAAGCGTCCAAACAGTCAAACCTGTTTAGACAACGTGTGGATCAAGAAAGCATGTGTGCCACATCCATCCCAACTCAGACCTCGCCCTATAGCCACAGCCCGTCTGGCACATTTCATTGACAGAAGAAAACATTTGGTAAATGCTTTTACTTTCTTCACAGACAGTATTTAAAGGATTAAAATCACTTGTCTTCGTAACAGGAAAAACTTCACTTTATTGAACAATGCTGATTTTTCTGAATTTACGGTGCCATGTCGGCTATTAGGACTTAAATGTATTCTTAAAATCTGATCTTGTCAAGAAAAAAAACTTGTATACATGCAGTACTTTCAAGTGCATTTATTTAACCATGAATGCTTTACTAACATAGTTGCAATTTGTTTCATAACTTAATAAGTATTCTAGTGTCCCATAAATTAGTTGCAAAACTCAAAATTTTAGTTCTAACATTGCAGTAATGTTTAACACGAATTGGCTTTCTATGAAGAGATGCCACAAAATAGCAAAATAAGTCGGGGAGGGGGGGATTCAGATTCAATGACTTCTTATGCTATTTTGTTGTCATGTTATTTAAAGTCCTGGGACCACATTTAATAAAAGTAGTTCTTAATTTACCCAGAAAGATGTCCTACCGGAAGAAATGACCTTTATTTGCACCAATGATATGGCAAAAAATAAAAAAGACTTCCTGACAACTCTTTTTGGTGAAAAAGCGACTTGAATACAAAAGAAATGAATATGTCAACATTGTTTTAGAGTGAATAGAACATGGTTCTATCATTATCCTATCAGTATATTTATTTTACATTATCAGTAAATTCAAAAAGATCCTTGGACTTTTTAAAACATTTTATGTGTTTTCGTTATATCTGTTGGGAGGTCCATGGTATGGACTATTATAAATTGTCATCAGTCTTATGAATATATAGGATGATTGTTTTAAAACAATTATTTTCAGATGGCGTCATGAGGACCCAGAAGGAAATGGAGCAGTCACTACTTCTCTGCAACATTTAATACAAGACAGTTATATAAATACTGATTTCTAAATGTTTTACCCTTTGAACTTTGTGACTTGAAGATCAATAAGAGATCTATCTATGTAATTGTGCACAAATAAAGTTGTTGAAAATATCATTTTCTTGACCATGTTGATTAAGGTTATACATTGGTTCATGTTTAAAACAACTGCACCTAGAATTTTTTTTTATTTAAAACTTGTGTCCACGAGCCTAGCTGTATCACTTGTTGTCTTCAACCCGATGTTCCTGCCTCCGAAGATCATTCTTGTTTGAATTCCTTTTGTATTTTTTTGTAAATCCAATATTAGTGCTCAGACATTTAGCTAAAATGTTCAGTGTAATTGGTAATATGTGTTATTTTGGGTGAGTTAGCAAGGTAATGAGATGCTGGCTTCCGAGTAAAGATGTATGATTGAAACATAAGAACAGTAACACAGACAATTTCAAGTGACATTCAAGAGAACAGTAACAAGTGAAATTCAAGAGAACAGTAACAAGTGACATTCAAGAGAACAGTTACAAGTGACATTCAAGAGATGGGGGGCGGGATCTGATACATTGTATGTCTCTGACTCACTTGATAAGTAATATATATTCATGTATTAGGATTTTAAATGATGCTATTCAATAGATGTGATAGGGTGAAAATTCTGATAATTTATTACATATGAACTATAATTAGCTTATCATATTATTGAAACTCTAAGTAATGCACCATTTACCTTGTAAACAAATACACTTAGGCATACTTTACTACAATTTCTGAAAATAAATTTTCATACTGTTGTTTACTGGTGGCAGAGTAACCAATGAAGACAAGTCTAATTGGCCGCAGAAAGTGTGGTAAGCTATCAAGGAAAATGAATCTAATTGGCCACAGAACGTTTGGTAAGCTATAAATGAAAATGAATCTAATTGGCCACAGAACGTTTGGTAAGCTATAAATGAAAATGAATCTAATTGGCAACTGAAAAATAGACAAACAAGAAATGAAAACGCATCTAATTTATCCCAGAAACTTACTTACAAAATGCAGTATAAAAAAATCAGGGTTGCCATGGAGAAGTACTAAGTGTTAATATTCTTTATACATGTACTTATCTTATGATATAACCTGATAATTACATTAGGTATAACAAATGTATGAAGTTATGAACCAATATGTCTGACACAGTGACACTCTCTTTCTCGTGTATAATAACTGGGTCACAATGACCCGGCCAATCAAGATGGAGAGTTCATATGTTAAATGAGATTTGTTTCAGAATACATTTGTTCAGCTAGTGTTACATGTATTACATTATAAGTATGTAAGTGATTATTGAACATATATGTCATTAGTAAATGTGTCACTTGCTCATCGTTCTTTTTCAGTAATATAAATTCTGTATTCAAAAAAGCTGTGTTAGCTAAACAATCCAGTTAATTAGTTTTCACTTCTTTCTAGCATGTATATACGTGCATCAAATTGTGTTTTAATGTAATAATAAGGAATAATTTAGGTTATTTTGACTTAAATCTAAACTTGTTTTGCACCATTGTTTTGAAAAAGGGTATCTTTTGCTAGAAATGTTGTTTGTTATACTTTGTACACTTGTTAATGTAAAATGTATTTAATTATAGCAGTATACAATATTTATCTTGACAACTTTTGATTCGCCTTGAACATTGTTTGTATTTAAAGGTTTTCAATATGTAATGGTTGTTTTCCATGATTCTTTGTGCATCTCATTGTAAAATACATTTTTGCATCCGAGTGGATTTTGACTTTTAACTTTTTTAAGGTGTGTAAATAGATTTTGTATTTATGCAATAAATTATAACTACATAGTGGCATTTTTGTCTTACTGCTGTTACAGTGATGGTCTTGCATTAAATCAATGACTGATTGTGAATCGACGGACAACTTTGAATCAAGGGCTGACTTTAAATTGAGAGCTGACTATGAATCTTGGACTGACTGTGAATGGAGGACTGACTTTGAATCAAGGGCTGACTTTAAATTGAGGGCTGACTTTGAATCGAGGGCTGACTTTGAATCAAGGGCTGACTTTGAATCGAGGGCTGACTTTAAATTGAGGGCTGATTATGAATCTTGGACTGACTGAGAATCGAGGGCTGACAGTCAATCAAGGGTTGGCTATAAATCAAGGACTGTATTGTATCAAGGGCTACTGTAACTCAAGGATTGGTTGTGAATCGAGGGCAGACTGTTAAACTGTTCTAAATGCATTTAAACTCGGTTGCGCAGAGCGTTTTTCATAAAGTCTGCATAAAGATACAATATATCAACGTGTAAGCTTACATTATATAAATATCACATAGCTTTGAGTGTAACAGTTAACATGTTAACATGAGGACAATACTGTTACCAGAGGCGAAGCTGAGGTTAACAGTATTTTTCTAAATGTTGACATTTTTAGCTCGACTATTCGGAGAATATGGAGAGCTGTTACAGTCACTAAAATTTGAACTGTGAGTTCTGCTGTGTAGTGGTCACGTGCTGTCTTGACAGAAACAGTATGAATGCTAACTAATTGTCTATGGAGTTTAATATTGGTAATAAATTGAGGCATAGTAATCTAAAATGAAACAATAGAATTAAACAATAATCATTTGGTAGTTTAAAATGAAACAATAATATGAAACAGCGAAGGTGATGAAAACCCCCCGAACATTTCGCCCAGGGAAAACGCATTCTGAAAGCAGAAAATTTATCATAAAATCTTTATAAATAATCTTTTCTTTTTGAAATTTTGCATAAACGTGTCTTATTGTTATTACATTTAGAAGGAACATTTGAATAAACATTTGTGATAAATGAATTATATCTCCATTTCGCCCAGAAATCTTCATTTTGCCCAGTGAAAACGCATTACGAAAGCAGAAAATTTATCATAAAATCTTTAAAAATTAATTTTTCTTTCTGAAATTTTGTATGAAAGTGTCTTATTATTATAAAAGTTAGTAGAAATAATTAAAACCAAAAATACATTTATAATTAATGAATTACATCTCCATTTCGCCCAGAAATCTTCATTTCGCCGTGAAGTATAATTAAATTTTGACCAGCGAGTTTGGAGATTAAGAAGTCACAAGATTTTACTATCTCAAGCCCCTGTGATCTTTGATCTAGTGACCCAAAACATGGACCATGCACAACAAGGCATGGTGCTTATCACTTCTATGAAGTATCATTAAATTCTGACCAGAGGTTTGGGAGATTTCGTGTCCACAAGATGTGACTATCTCGAGCCCCTACCTTGACCTTTAACATAGTGACCCGAAACATCGACCATGCACAACTAAGCATTGCACTTATCACTTCCGTGAAGTATCATTACATTCTGACCAGGGGTTTTGGAGATTTAGCAGATTTTACCATCTCGAGCCCCTGTGACCTTGACCTTTGACCTAGAGACCCAAAACATAGAACATGCACAACTAAGCATTGTACTTATCACTTGTGTGACGTATCATTAAATTGTGACCAGGGGTTTTGGAGATTTTGTGTCCACAAGATTTAACCATCTCGAGCCCCTGTGACCTTTGACCTAGAGACCCGAAACATGGACCATGCACAACTAGGCAATGTACTTATCACTTGTGTGAAGTATCATTAATTTCTGACCATGGGTTTTGGAGATTTAGCGTCCACAAGATTTTACTATCTCGAGCCTCTGTGACCTTGACCTTTGACCTAGAGACCCGAAACATGGACCATGCACAACTAGGCATTGTACTTATCACTTGTGTGAAGTATCATCAAATTCTGACCAGGGCTTTTGGAGATTTAGTGTCCACAAGATTTTACTATCCCGAGTCCCTGTGACCTTTACCTTTGACCTAGAGACCCGAATCATGGACCATGCACAACTAGGCAATGTACTTATCACTTGTGTGAAGTATCATTAAATTCTGACAGGGTCCAATTATATGGACCCTGATCCTGACAAGGGGTATTGGAGATCTAGTGTCTACAGACAGACGGACGGACAAGCTGAATCCAGTATCATTTGACTGTCTAAGTACTGTTTATGAACCACATCTTGAGGGTTACATGTTTTGAAAATTGTGACACGTAAAATCTACAAGGATTACAGATACATTTTATTTGTATTGCTCAAATCTGGAGGTTGTACATACCCTAGCATTTTTGTTACTTGTAACTATTTAAACCTATTTTCTAGTAAGAAAAGTAACATCATCCAAATATAAACTTACAGAAGAAAACATCCATTTCTATCATAGATCAAAGCACTGAAAGTGCTGACAACAAGGAGTCCTCTGCAAAATTGGGCGTAAGGGGATTTTACTTACAGACAATGAGTGATCATTTGTGTCAATACTTCGCTAACAGTACTTGAGTTTGGTTACTATCCGTTTATTTTAATCACAGACCTGCAGTTCATTGATAACACATCATGTTGCTGTTGTTTTATTTTTTTCGAAAACATACACTTAACCAATTTAGAAACGCAAAGATTTATCGGGCCCTGTTGAACAATTTTATTTGAATGACGCTATTGTTTTTATTTCTATTTAAGTCATTTTTGCCATGAATTATTGAAAGTTTTACCAGAATTCAATTTTATATTGTTTTTGTTGTGTATGAAATTTGAATAAATTTGAAACACGATAACACTGTTAAAATAAATATTTTGCTACTTTTGCGTTTCTAAACTGGTTGAGTGTAGTTTTGCTTGAGAATTTTTGACGAAGTTAAATACAGTGCTTTTAAATTGTATGTAACCAGCTTAGTTTATGACACATCCTTCAGGAATACGTGACACGACCTACTAAGCACTTTAAAACTCCTCGCTCTCAGATTTTGGTAAAAAATAATGTTCTTCAAACTGTAAAAAAATAACATCTTTTAGAGCATATAGTCATATAAAAAGGTTTCAGTATACATTCCTGTCAAGCATATCTGTAGATTTGAAATAATAAGCTACCAAATGATAAAGCGTTGCAAATGCTATTGAAATTCCAGTATTATAGGTTATTGAACTTGTATGGTGAAATATTACTTGGAACGAGTTGATTTGGCGGGAACAACGAGCTTGCGAGTTGTTCCCGCCAAATCAACGAGTTCCAAGTAATATTTCGCCATACAAGTTCAATAACCTTTTTATTATATACTTTCATATTGAATATGAACAAAAATGACATACTGTTAGCAAAAAACAATAAATGAATCTTGAAATTTCTCAGACAACTAGCGTACTATTTCACCATGTACATTTTCTTTATTGCGTATTAATAGACTCGATTCAATATTGTTGTTTATACGTGACGTCATTTATTAGGAGAAACGTTGACGTCAATTATACGGTTAGAAATTTCAGTTGCCGTCCGCCATCTTGTTTTGAAAAACGCAAGACTTTTCCTACGGATGCAGGTTTGTACTTTGAAATGTGAATACATCAACTTGATGTACGTTCCTAAAAATGTTTTCTCTTTCTTATGACTACATGCAAATCATCATTCCTTTTCTTTATCAATACTTGGCTGAAATACGTACCAGTAACTTTCGTAACCAGAACTGGTATTGCGTGCCCTAAAAAATTCGAACCTTTTTAAACATGAAATTCTTTTACGTCTACTTGAAAATGATTGAAGTTTCTTTTTTATTTTAAGACCGTAGTTTATTTAATTGTAAAAAACGGTCACACTTCGACATATAAACCTCAGTAAAATGATGTTTGCAAACAAATAAAATAGTCCGTACAGCTGATCGCTAGGACCGCCCCCCTTGCCAACGTTCAGTATCATTCCTTGCCAACGTGCAGTACCGTAGAATACTGAACGAACTCTCTAAGGCAAAGTGAACGGGGCAATATGAAAGTATATAATAAAAACATATAGTGTAGCGGTGCCGTAATACCAACATTTTCATTCTATTTTTGCATATTCCATATTTTATCACATTTGTGTTGATAAGGAGAGATAACCACCCGTGTAAGTAGTCTATTAGCCTTACACTTTAATTTACTTTTAGAAATCCTTTGAAAAGCTTAATATTAAACCCAGGCTTATTCTTAGAGCCTATAATACCAGGAACCGTATATAATATTCCTGATAATACTTTGAAACTTAAGTAGGTTACACAAAATATCTAGTGTTCTCTTACCATTTTTCATCGGTTTGCACCATTCAAATTTTATGAATGGAAGCATTGTGAATGAAATACGAAAGTTTTGATCACGTGATCGCTGATCTAAAGGTAGACTGTATATTGATAACTTTCCTCGAAACGATGTTTATGTATACATGGCTGATGTTATAACTGGCTGATATTGGAGTGAGAGACATACTTTTTAAATTTCGTATTGCTAGTTGCAGAATGAGTTATGTTTACACAGTCGCTAATAGGTAAGCGCGAGCTTTATGTACTGGCGGATCAATTGATTAAGTGTATATATAAGGCAAGGGAAATGACTTTGAACTCATTTTTAAGCAGAGTTCGCAAACACAGTCCAAACGCGTTTCAGCAAAAGCCAATATAATTTGCAGACGAAAGGGGAAGCCTATGGCTGTTCAAACTGTCAGGGGCAAACGCTTGGTCGTTTTCAAAATTGTCTTACTAAAATAAGGAGTCACGTGACTTGTTAAAAATGATCTAATCAGCTACTCAGTTACACTAGTAACAAAAGGTGACATCCTATATGCTTTAAGTGACAAGAAAGTCACAGAAGGAAACATCCATTTCAATTATAAAAATAAAATGACGTACTCTTTTCTGTGCCACTTAGAAATAACAAAAGGTAATAGACTACATGCTTCTAGTAACAAGAGCCATGTTAGACATGGCCATCCTCCCGCTGAGTGTTCTTTCTATGACCAAGAAATTGGAGGTGAGAGGAATGAATATGGTATAGGTTTTAATTTAATAAAATAAAGTAATTATAACGTGTTGATGGTTATTCACTTGCACTTTCTCTGTGTTTATGTTGCAATTATACTCAAATCTCAAATCGTATGCTTTGCACAAACGCTTTATGCAAAACATCAATAAAGGGAGATAACTCAAAACTAGGGTAAGTTTGAGCACGGCCCTATATACATGTGTATATAGGTCCGTGGTTTGAGTTATGGTTCTTGGACACTGCGCTGCATCTTAATGTCTTCTATGACTGTATGCAATTTAAATCAATTTAGTTCAGTACTTGAAGAGTTACGGTCCTGACAAGAAAAAGTAATAAAAGGAGATAATTAAAAAATAAGGCACAAACTAGAGTTAAGGTCCTTGTACACTACACTTCCTCTCAATGTCCTTTGTCTGTGTGTAAAGTTTAAACAAATCCCCTTCAATACTTTTAGAGTTGTGTTTCGAACAAAAGTGTTATATGAAAAATCGATAAGGTTAGATAACTCAAAAATAGAGTAAGGTTAGGTTATGGTTCTTGGACTCTGCATTTTCGTCGTAATGTAAGTTTATTATATACCTTCTAATGTTTATCTGAAAATTCTTTAGTATTTGCGCAGTAAAATACAACATCACGTATCAAATTTTCCGTATAAGATAAAATATGCCATATCTTAGCTGTGTACACGGCATGCATTTAGATCCACATTGCTGTAGTAAAATAAGTTTGGTTTCATTGTCGTCATTTTGCTTTTTTATTTCACATTTAAAGACAAATGAATTCGATGTCTTTTTCGCATTAAATAAACCAGATAGATGATTTACGTTTTGCATTAATTTTATTGCTGTTGTTTGTTTATACACGGAAGACACAAGTGAAGTCATATAAAACGTGACAAGAAATAGCGCGTTATGTTGACTTTACGCCATAATTGGCACACATTAATTAAAATTAACGTTTTATATATAAAATTTTACATGGCATCCAGTAAAGCACCCCGGGTATTCGGCTACCTACACGCCGGAACGATACCTAAAACACCTGTTCTATGTACATGTCGAATGCTTGTTGTAGAAAATGTTTGCAGATCTGTCATATATGATGGGGCCATTCCAACTAAAGTTTTGTAAACAAGTACAGCGAAGTGATATTTACATCTGTCTGTAAACTTCAACCATTTAAGTTCATGAATTAACCCACGGGATTGTGATCGTTTTTTTCAGTATTATCCTTGCTATTCTTCTTTGTAAGATGCTTATTTTATTAACGTATTTGTTATTGTCTTTTCCCCAGATATGGCAACAGTAATCAATAATTGGAAGTACATGTGCATTATAGAACATCAGTTTCATCTCATCTGTGAGGTAAAAAATGATATTCTTCAAAAACGAAACTTTGTAGTTTAGTTTTTTACAAACAAAGTCAATTTATGAATGCCACTTTAGGTTACTATCGATATAGCTCCCAAGCCACTTTTGTAAACATACATTATCTAAGGCGATTCCATTTATTGTTGGATATAGCTTTGCAGCTTTCTTCGTTTTATGCATTACTCCGATAACCATGCATTTTGATTTAGCAGGGTGTAAGGACATATTGTTTACTTTGCACCAGTCAACAATGCAGTTAAGATTATTTTGGAGCTGGAATTCAATGCTTGTTAGACTATAACCAGCTTCATACAATGTTGAATCGTCTGCAAATAAATCGATAGTCATGCTATTATGATTACAATACGCCATTAGCTTATATACATAAGAAACAGCAAGGGTCCTAGT
Source organism: Saxidomus purpurata (assembly GCA_022818135.1). Taxonomy (NCBI): domain Eukaryota; kingdom Metazoa; phylum Mollusca; class Bivalvia; order Venerida; family Veneridae; genus Saxidomus; species Saxidomus purpurata. The sequence goes on from JAFMSR010000009.1 coordinate 30,671,336, forward strand.
ATGGACCATTGTGGCACACCCGATGTTATAGTTAGCATATTAAATTGTGTATTTCCAACTTTAACAAGTTGTTACCTATTCGTCAGATACGATTTAAAAACTTCAAGGCCTTCTGTGCAAAATTGTATAATTTTAATTTATGCAGTAAAATTTCATGGTTCACTAGATCGAAAGCTTTCCAAAGATCCAGAAAAATAGCCCCTATAACTTTGCCACTATCAACATCTTTAACCTAAGCATCTATCAATCTCTTTTGCGCGGTAATACATGAATGATTTCCCTAAACCCAGATTGCTTATTTGTATCATGAAAATAGGACTGAAGTTGGTTAGCAATGTGCTTTTCAAATATTTTTGAGATCGTTGGCAATACAGAAATTGGGCGATAGTTGCTGGTCCTCTTTCGAACCAGATTTAAACAATGGCAAAACACGTGCGTTTTTAGAGTGTCTTGAAAAACTCCGGTGCTGATACTATTATTTATAATTGAAGCAATACATGGAGTTATGATGTCACCACAGTTCTTAATAATTTTTGGACCTATCCCATCAAGCCCAGTAGATTTATTTATGACAAGTTTATCTATGATATGTTTAACTTCAAGTGGTGTGATGTTAATTAAATAAAACATTCTATATCCGAGTTTGGCGTCAAGAAACCTTTTAAGATCATGAAAATGTTCATGCCTAGAGGGTGATGCCATTTTATGCTATTATATCATAGGTGGTTCATTACACATCATCTCTCATTTTCAAAACTATCCATTTCCATGGTTAACTTATATGGCGATTACGGTATCCCTTTGATCGACAAAACCGGCGAGGATGGTATCTACGCTAATCGTCAGCGGTAGCCAAAATTCCACACACTTAGCTCAGAAAAAATGATTTACTTTCAATGTTTTTTTTTCATTTTCAATGAAACAAGAGTAATGGCTTACTAACTGAATGTTTGCTTTCCATTTGTGTTTAGAAAATATCTTTATTTATGTACATAATAGCTTAAATTTTGAAGATAAGTGTTCCAATCACCAAATTATACGTAAACATGATGATAAACACCTTTTTTCACGTTGTTTCGTGAAACTGGAGACGGACATCTTACAGATATATAGGGAAAAGTGTGTTTTTACGTTTTCCTTTATAAAGCAGTATCACATTTTCAATAAATGTTGAATAAATACCTTTTTATTGGCATGACCACAAACATTAGACATGTACACTGAACAGGCGTTTTAGGTATCGTTCCGGCGTGTAGGTAGCCAAATACCCAGGGTGTAAAGGTATATAGTAAAATGAATACTATAACAGTCGGTTGATCTGCGGTTGTATCGACTGTTAAAATAATCCGTGTATGCAATTTGAATCAATTTGGTTCAGTGCTTAAGGAGTTATAGCCTGGACAAGAAAATTTAATATAGGGTGATAATTCAAATATAGGACAAGCTAGAGTTAAGGTCCTTGTACACTGCACTTCCTCTCAATGTCCTCTGTCTGTGTGTACAGTTTAAACAAATTCCCTTGAATACTTTCATAGTTATGCTCCAGACAAAAGTGTTATATGAAAAATCAAAAATACGGAACATCAAAGATTCAGTAAGGTGACTGCATAAAAAGAATGACATTTCTTTTCTCAGCCCAGTCTGCAAATGCAGTATATAGCCATCAAACAAAATGAAGGTATTACGTATGTATTGAGAATACTTCCTGACTTAGGACCATTTGGAATTCTTTGGATTTTGTAGTTGTACATATTTTAATTGTGATTTCGTGCATTGATAAAGTGTCTGCTTTGAGATCAAGTTTAATTCCCATAGGGGCAAAAAAATGCAAGGGTGAGCTATAAAGATCGCTCACCGTCGAAGTCCGTCCTACGTCCGTTAACATTTTCCTTCTAGCAACATCTCCTCTGAAACCACAAGGCCAATGTTGACTTGGCAAAGATGTTCTTTGCATGAAGCCCTTTCATAGTTGTTCAAATAATTCCATTCCATGAAGAACCTTTTCCATGGCAACAGAAAGGAAAACCTTAAAACTATTATTCTCAAGAACAGGATGGCGTAGGGCTTGGATATTTGGCATGTGGCATAACCTAGTGGAACTCTACCGAGATCAGTCAAATTATGATCCCCGGGTTAAATTGACCCTGCACTGGGGGTCACTGGTTTTTACTTAGGCTTATGTAGGTAAAACTCTAAAAATATTCTTCTCAAGAACAGGATGGCGTAGAACTTAGATAGCCTAGTGGACCTCTACTTAGATTGTTCAAAATTATGACCTTAGAAATAACTTTTAAAACTTTTATTTCTGAAACCACAAGGCCTAGAGCTTAGATATTTGGCATGTATCATTGTCTAGTTGACATCTTCCTAGAATGTTCAAATCATGTCCCCCAGGTCAAAATTGACCTTTTCTGCTATTGATGACCTTGTATTATAGCCAATGGTAGCCAGGTGAGCAATATAGGGCCATCTTGGCCCTCTTCTTTAGTAATTAAATTGAAATACAAGCATCTACCTTCTATCGTAATTTTTATCCGCCATCTTTGTATGTCCCTCCCGGATCACGAAAAATCCCACCAGTGTCACGTGTGTGATATTAAGGTAAATTGTATACCCTACTGTTTGGCATTATTGCTTATTTTTGTTACCAGTGTTAAACTTTTAGAATATTAATACGTGTTTTGTAATAATTGCTCTACATTGCTTGCAATATTTTTTTGGAACCTAGAACAACACATTAAACAGTAAAATGTCTTCAAATTTTGCACACAAGTTCTAGTCAGTTAGAAATTGTACATTAAGAAAATATTAAGTAATACATGTATATGTTTTCGAGTAGTGTTCATTATGGGTGCACTACCTTAAAGTTTCAGGCCTTTCACTAGAAATACTTACGTGGTAATGCTTTGCAAGGTGTCCAGTTCCATAATTTTCAAAAGATGGTTGAACCATCCATTGTCTGACATGTCACCTTCTGAACCTTAGAAACTATATACAACATTTAATTCATCCAAAATTTAAGAGCATAATTAAAAAAAATAATGCTGAAAAAGGAATGAATATATACATATGTAAAAACAATACAGAAACACACAATAAGAAATTCAAGTTTAAACGATGATTACAAGATAGGACTTAATTCATTAAATTTTACATACATGCATGAAACTTTTAAAATAAGTAAAAACACACTAAAGGAAACACCCACATATTGTAAATGTGTACAAGATTTGAAGGTGTAGTGTCAATATACACATAAACTATGTACTATTTACTGATGCAATCCGTTACCATATTGCTAATAAAAAGACAGAAACTAATAGTATAGACACTATAGTGCACGTTTACTGATGCAATCCGTTACGAATTTGCTAATAAAGAGCTAGAAACTAACAGTATAGACACTATAGTCCGAGTAAAAATAACCTGAAACAAACTTCAAAGGTGTATAAACATACACTGTGTATATTGACACTACACCTTCAAATCTTTTACACATATACTGCCGTAAGTCAGTGGGAAAAAATGGAGATCATTTTCACAATTGACTCACAAAAATGTATGCCAAATTATTGAAAACCTTTACACCTGAATATAATTTCGTGAACATGTTTTATTCATTTATAATTTGAAATTTGAAATTCATTCTACTCGACAAGGACCTTTTATAATTGATTAATTGGTCTTTGCACAGGGCAGCTCTGTAAACAGAATAGAAAACAAGAGGGTCATGATGGCCCTACATCGCTCACCTGAGTACCAGTGCACTTACCTTAGGACGTCACGTGGTGCTAAAAGGAGTCAATGGTTGCTAAGGAAGTGACTGGTTGCTAAGAGAAGTCACTGGTGCTAGGAAAATTAACCGATTGCTAAGCAGTAAAAAGTTGCTAGGGAAGTCAGTGTTTGCTTGGTAAGTCATTGGTTTGTACATGTATAGGAACTCATTGGAAGTTAGGTTTCTCCTATAACTCTATATAAAGACAAGGGACACCCCAGTGGGCGTGATTAATTTTAATCCCAGGGGCATGATTTGAACAAACTTAATAGAGGACCACTGGACAATGTCACATACCAAGTATCTAAGCTCTAGGCCTTGTGGTTTTAGAGAAGTTTTTCCTATACCAAGTAATTCCCCCGGGCAGGGTCACTTTTGACCCCAGGGGTATGATATGAACAAACTTTGAGGAGGTCAACTAGACACTGTTACACATTAAGTTCTAGACCTTGTGCTTTTTGAAAAGATTTTTTCTATGTAAAACAGGTGACCCCCTGGGCTGAGCCAATATTGACCCTAGTGGCAAATTTATACAAACTTGGTAGAGGTCCACTAGACAATGCTGTATACTAAATATCTTAGCTCTGGGCCTTGTGGTTTTTGCGATGAAGATTTTAAACGTTTTTTCCTATAGAAATCTTTGTAAAATCAAGTGATCCCCCGGGCGAGGTCAATTTGGACCCACGGTTCATGATTTGAGCAATTTTGGTAGTGGCCCACTAGGCAATGCCACATGCTGATTATATAAGCTTTAGGCCTTGTGGTTTCCGAGAAGATTTTTAAAGTTTTTCCTATTTGTTGCCATAGTTCTGCATGGAAAGGAATTATTTTAACAACTTTAGTAGAACTTCGTGCAAGGAACATCCCTGCTAAGATTCATCAACACGGGCCCAATGGTTTCAGAGGAGGTGTCTTTTGAAACAAATTGTTGACGGACGGACGACGGACAATCATCCATCCTAAAAGCTCACCTTGGCACAAAGTGCCAGGTGAGCTAAAAACTTTCATTTAGAATTTCATTATTAAATTAAATCTTTACTGTCATCAGATTTCAAATGTTTGCAATTCGTAATAATGGGTTTGATATTTTTTGCAGTGTTAACAATTGTGTAAGTATACACTTATTAACAAAAATATGTTTTATGTCTTGGATACATTCATGAATAGTATTAATTGATTTGAATACTGTCTTTTAACGACATATATTGTAGTTGCTACTGCACATCCCCACTTAGAATATGGGTATATTTCACTTAAATTTCAAGTATATATACAGTCAAAAGAATAACTAAATATTCAGTAAACTAATTTTTTTAACAACTTTTAAAATTTCTTTACATTTACACATGGTTTTAAAATTTAAAGTTTTAAAGTTTAATCAAACATTTTTTATCAAAGGAATTCGCAGCCTCATCGTATAGGGAAGTAATATTGTAAATAACATCACCAGTTGCATTAAGTTGGCTTTTGTGTAAATTTTGACAGTACATTTGTATAAACTTTATAGTAGTCATACATATAAGAGTAAAAAATTATCTCAACTTAGTGAACTAAAACGTTTTTGTAAGAATATATATGACTATTTCTCAATTTATACCTTTTGTTTAATTTACGTGGAACAATATTTACAATTTTATCGTTATACACAACATAAACCTAGATTAATTTCCATGTGTAAGTAAGTGTGTGAACCAGAGAACAAAGGATCAAAATGCAACAATTCGAAGTGTTTCACTTTTGGAAAATATACTGCAAACAAATACCTAAGCTCTAGGCCTTGTGGTTTCAGAGAAGAAAAAGATTTCGGAAGTTTTTCCTATATAAACCAATGTAAAATCAAGTGACTCCCCAGCCCCAGCGAGGTCAAATTGACCCAGGGGTCATAATTTGATCAATCTCGGTAGAGGTTCATAATGAAACATGCCAAATATCTAAAATATGGGCCTTCCTGTTCTTGAAAAGAAGATATTTATAGCTTTTTTCCATTGCAATGGCATCCAGATTAATGCATGGAATAGAATTTTTTTTAAACTATGATAGGGCTTTATGCAAGAAACATCCCTGCCAAGTTTCATCAACATTGGCCTACAACGCTACTGTATTATTGGAAATTTTGAGGCACCCGATGGGGAAATGGTACTGCACGCGCTTTATGATAATAACGTGTGGTGTATACTTCCGTGGAGTCAGCCCGGTTAGCTCAATCGGTAGAGCATGAGACTTGTAATCTCGGGGTTGCGGGTTCGATTCGCTGACCAACTAAAATGATTAACAGTCTTTCGGATGAGACTTAAAAATCGAGGTCCCATGTATGGGTGCTATACACCTGGTATGTATAAGAACCAGGGGTGTCTCTGGCATTGGGACGATTTCTGTATCTTGCACTATCCTCCGAAACCTAAAACAACCAACCTCTTATGGGGGCGTTGGTCATATGGGAAACAGGTACCAACGATAAAGCTCTAATATACATACACATAAAGTTCCGTGGTAATACTAATAATATAACGTCTTTATTTTACGTCTCTATTTTGGACAGGATTCATTAGATTACCATATCTATAGGATCCCTGATTTGGATGACCCAGTCTACCATGTAGGCCTCAAAAGATACCTGATAAAGTACAATATTTACAAGGAAACAATATTACAAACAATTGAAAATCTAACAAACAACATTATCAATTCTGATGAACAATTAAAATAACAAACTTAGTTGACAAGTTGACACAATTTACATTTAGATGGTATATCTTAAATTGAATTTTGATAAATGATTTTGATCGAGACTATTATTGCGGGCTGCAGAAGCGGCCCGCTATATTTAATACGTGGTTGGAAAATGTAACATGTAAGTGAATTAGTGTATAGTTCTTTGAACAAAATTTATGAAATGGATGAAAATCGCCTCGGAAGGTACGATAAAGAATGGGTTAAACCACTGTTCATTGTGTAGCTTTAAAATTGCCAAAAAGTTGAAAATATACCTTTAACGATAAAAATAACTATGAAAATATACCGCAGTTTATAAACATGGTAAATATGTAAAAATCGTTCAATAACAAAAAAATACAGGAATCTCGGTGTTTGCAGTAGTAAAAACTCGGTCATACCTATTACTTCTTTGAATACATAGTAAAACATATTGAATTTATTTTCATATGAAAGCAGTTTATAAACATGGTCAATATGTAAAAATCGTTCCAAAAAACCAAAAACAGAAAATTTACAGAAGTACAAACTTTGAAACGTTTTGCAATTAAATATGGTAGTAAAATACAACCGAGCATGTTAATTTCTTAAATTCTTAATACAACAAAATAATGTTGATATCATTCGAAAGTTGTTTTAGTTTAAACATTATTTATTCATACATAAACCGTAAAACGCATTTACAAATACAATATATAATAACAATATTCAGGATTGAGCAATAAGAATTTGAATGTTTATTATTTGCAGTTTCCAAAAATGTTAATTGAGAGTAAAACGGAAGTGACAGATCTTCAAATACTGGTTATTTTTGTGTAATTTTCTATTCAATGATTAAATTACTGTCGAAGAATACAACGTATTCATATTATTTGGGTGCCTCTTTTACTGTACCAGACATCTAAGTCATATATGTTGAGGAACAGAATGATTATACAAAGAATGTATATTGACATTTTTTTAGTGCGTCGGATCCTACCACAGGGACAAACTGGCGTTGTTGAATGTATGCTCGATATGGGTCTTAGCAGGGACATAAATTGAAACATAGATAGATTGTCTAATGATTAATCAATAGCTATGTTAAATAAACAGTATGAATATCTTCACATTAATGCATATCACATATTTTATTTTGTCATATCACACGAGTACTTTTATATTGTTCGTTGATATTTTCATATGTATTTATGAATGTTATCTCGTAAATATTTTATTGTTAATACATGAATAAATTTTGCTAATCAAATTGATTTGTTGTTCGAATATTATTCAAGGTCATGTCTAACTTATCCTATCTTTTGGATAACGCCAAAAAATCGATAATAAAGGGAATGTACTGCAATTTTACGCTTTAAGCCAAAGCTTAATCCATGCTGACCCATAACTGGGCAAACTATCGGCATTGTTGTCATAGACAACGGAACACATTTCAAGGCACCCATGCCGTTAATTAATCATGAATGTTATGTTTTTGAATTTCAAAACAACAGTGATAAAATTAAATGGTCTATAATACAAGTATTATAAGTAGGACAATTATACCTTTAAACACAGCTTTGTATTATTTAGAATTAATCCACTTTCCCCAAAACATTTACACTTATAACTAATTACATGTTGAACATGTTATACCAATACCCATGTTTTTTGGAATTTGTAATATTCTAGTGCACATGTTATTGCAAATGCAATTTTGTTAGCTGTGTCTGAAAATAAAGATGTTGTCCTGATAAGCTTGATATCACGACGACGTGTTTTTCGAAAAGCATACGTTTGTGTAATCAGCTCATGATCTTTCACTGTTCAGAAGTTTATCTTAGAAAATTAACAGAAATTAATGAAAGAAGTAACATTCTGAAAAAATGTTTCTATTACATATATGCTGTGAACACTCAAAAACTCAATTTTAGAATTGTACATGTCCGTTTGTATATCAGTCGCACAAATCATTAATACAATAAGATAATACCAATGGGCTTGTTAACATAATTGGAAGGAAATAACTGTCCGTCCATCTCTCTGTATGTTTGAAAATATGACTGCTTCATGATATTTTGCCAACTATGTACGTTACAGCGCTTGCCATACCATCAGCAAAAAGATCACCAGCAGTTGTTCCATCACCGACGGAGAATGTTGACTTTCAAACAATAATAATGTACTTTGTTTAATGCATGTACTTAATTATGACAGGGAAATAACTAGGTATTGTCGAAATTTGCCACTTTCAGAAATGAAGGTTAGATTTTGTAAAAAAGAAAAGGGTTTTTGGGGAAGGCCGTATTTACCGAACTGCGGAAATCGATGTTGGCTATTACAGGGTCAGTATTTACCCACCATGGCTATTATTAAAAAACTATACCATGTTCAAATTGATACAGAAAAGGTAAATGTGGTCGGATTTTGTATCTTTTTAAATATTCGGAAATTGCAGAATGTTAGCTTTACAATTGTATTTAAATTGTTTTAGTTTATAAATTAATAAAGAAAAATCGGGTAGGTCCGTAGTTTCTCACCTCCCGAAATCGCTGTTGGTTTTTGTTAAAAAAACATTTTCAAAATGTTAATATTTTCGTAAACTGCAGAATGTCAGTTTTCCACAATATACAATAGTGAAGAATAAATTAGGGATAGCAGTATTTTCCTAGCTTCTGAAATAAATGCGGAAAAAAACAACAATGTTCACATTGAAGTAGATGCGGTCGGATTTTTTATATACTGGCTAGAGTCCTAAAACCGGACACTTTTCAAACATAATTTTCGATAACTCTGACAATTTTTGTATCTAGCAACCAAAATTTTACCAGTAGAAAGTTAGGTTCTTCTCCGAAACGAAAAGCAAACTTGTTAACCCATCAGATAAAATCAATCACAATTTTGAGGCCCGGCTGTGGGGTTACCAAATTGCTATGTTTTATTGACCAACTGTACCATGTTTCCGGACAGATAGTTTAAATAGATTTGTTTAATTGTGATGTTAGCTTTTAAATTATGTCGACTGTATCAATCATTTGACACATTAATGAAATATCAAGATGAAAGGTTTAACTTGTGAAATTACTGTTGCTGGGCCTCAGAAATATTGCACTTGCACAGTCTGTCACTTTCCATTTTCCCCCCGACAATGTAAGCATGCTTTCAGTGACTGACAAAATAAATAGTGAGATATCTGGTCAAATAGTTACATTAAACTGTTGTTGTTGCACTTTGTGGATTGAAATCAAGTGTCTGTTTGATCAACACCATATGATTGTAAATATTAAGAAAATATTCACGCGTTTAAACAAGTGTCCGGTTTGATGGTCGTCCGGGTTTGGTGGTCCCCAACCAGTATATGTAACGATCGGTGAACGTAGTGAAAACGTTCGGTCGCATATGATGATAATATGCAAATTTAAAACCCATGTACATGTGATGGGGATTAGGGTAGTATATATAAGGCACAGAGACCCATTCAGGGTTGAGTATACTTTTCACTGAATGGATCTGCTGCGTCTTAGGCCCTCGGCTCGTTACATATATTTACATTTTCGTAAACTTCAGAATGTCAGCTTTACAGCATTCACAGCATATATGTAATAGAAACATTTTTCAAGAGTAAGAGTTTACCCGTCAAACCGTACAATAATGACCGGACAACCTGATATGGCCGGATAATACACATTCCCGAAATTATCAAAACATATCCGAATGCGATTGAAAGTGAACGGTTTAGGTATGACTTCACTAAATCGGTGGGACTTGGAACCAGCCAATTTGTGTAGGGAACTTGCGGACCTATTAGATATCTGTGGTCTCTGATTGGTTTAAAATGATTAGTAGCACTAAAGTTTTCTAGAATTAAAATCGAAAGTACAATGGTTGAACATAACAAAAAAATAGTTTATTAATTTTCTGATTAATTTTACGGTGTTCTGTGGCTATCTGAAAATATTGAATTTTTTGACAGAATGTAAACAAAAATCCTACAGACGAGGGGGTGATGTCCTACTGGTGCAATTTTCGGCTATAAAGTATCACTATATGTATATTAAAAAGGGCATTTTTGGGTGTGACTAAGGTGGTTCTACAGATTTATTGGGGTGTAACTACTCAACGAATGTTTTGGTATGCGGACCGTGCTTAAATGTTATACAGTAAGTCTATGGAAAAAGATTTAGTGTAGTCATACCTGAAAGTGAAGCTTTTAGTCAACAAAAACTGAAAACTCCGCTGTCATCGAACCCATTGGAGTAAAGGTACGATCTACGACATGATTTGTAGTCTTAAACATATATATTTCCTGATTTGATGGTTGCCTGTCGCAGTATCGCAATAATAGTGGAGAATTTTATGAAAATCACCATCGGAAAATGTGCGAGTCTGTGACATCTTCTGGGTACAGTACACGCAAAGTGTTTTTTTCCAATTGTCACCCATTACCGCGATGTCCAGCCATCGTGACCACGCAAATTTGCAATCTAAAAAAAAAAACTTACTTTAACTATTCCAAACTTATGATCTAATAATCCAAAATACCGATCTATTATCAATGTCTCAAACTGTTTCTTTTTAGGCAGTGGCTAGAGTTACGGTAACCGATTTATTTTTAAATTTAACAGCTGTTCTTTCGACAGGGTCCGTATATTACGTGTAATATACGGACCCTGCTTTCGATCACAATTAAAATCAGTCTTTTTTTGGTCACGATTTGAGTGCCTTCTACACCAAAACAACATATGTCAACAACATATGTTACTTAACTTCTATCATGCTTTGCACAAAATGTGATATAATTGTCGCTCAAGTAAAGACGGAGATAACAACGATATATTTCCGCAAATGTATTATGTAAAACCAAAATGGCGGCTACGATGTCGCTGCATTTGCCGATGGATCGGTTTCTACACTATTACTGGTGATATAGTTAAGTTTACAATACATTACCATGCATATTTAAAGCAATATACATATGCCTTTATAAACTTCAGTACTCTAGCCAATCCTCATAGGATTTTCTAGAGATACGGAACTTCCGTAACTCTAGACTCAGAGACACTGCCTTCTTTTTAATACCACGTGCTCACTAAGATCAAAGAAACCGGGCATTGCGGCGGCATTCTTTGATCTCATGACACCTGCTGCTTTACGTTTGATATAGAAAACACTTTGCAGTAAAAATAACTTTATTTGGCAAAATGAAAAAAATGTAACTGGGAAAGCATGGATGTTGGCAGTTACTGAAAAATTAGAGGCAATTGTAAATGACAAAACAAAAAGTACGCTGCGAACAAGCAACTCGTTTTGATATTCAAGATTTCTTTATTAATAATGTGCATTTCCGTAATATTCCGGTTGTTTGTGTGATCCGTACGAAATAATTAAATTAAATATAAAAGAAAGCATAATTCGCAACAAAGAGAGGTATCACAACTGAACCTTGTGGTACACCAAATATAGCAGACGGTAATTCTGTTTTGGAAACACAACATTCGGAACTTTTTAATATAAATCTAGATCATTTTTTGCATTTGAAAATTAACGAACATTGGACAATAATTATTACAATAATTTAAATATTTACGCACTTTTGATGCATTGTCTGTCGACTTTCGTAAGACAAGAGATACTCAAAATCTCCTCAGACAAATATGCGTATTCACTCAATATTGACAGTTTTCTTTCAGAAGTAATTGTGTCAAATAGCTTTGGTTTGCAAACAATTTTTTGAGTTAAATATGTCATCCTTTATACAGGTAATATACCAACTGTGATTGACAAAAGGCAAGTTGGGATTAAAAAGATTGACCAATTACGGCACATTGTTTACGTGAATTATTATTTTAAATCTACATAAACGTGATAAATAAAAGTTCAGGTAGGAAAGAAAACGTTTTGAAACAATTATACATGTATCTAAAAATGATGATTACTCGAGCGGCAATTCGGAACAGAAATACCGCAGCGACGATGTGCTAATAATAGAGACCGTAGATGAAAAATAAAAAGTATTTACAGAAATTGATGTATTCTACATTTTGTACATCAATAAATATAATAAAATAATTGTAAAATACTTTATTTCAGTCGAGTTGGTCACCGCGATTCATCGCGACAGCATATCTCAGCGCATCGTAAATGGTCGCGGTGGCCGTTTAGGTGTGACCAAAACTTTTTTAGGGTGACCATGTCACTGTGACTGGTCACCTAGAATGAATTTCTGGGTGACATTTGGAAAAAACACCTTGCGTGTAATGTAGCCCAAGGTCTTTGATGCTAGTATTCCTATATCTCATTATAGCGTCAAAGACCATCCTTCTGAGTAACAGGTGTACGACGCAAACTGCGCTGTGTTCGTTTTCCAAGATAAACATACTTTTGGACAAATCATTAGAGTGGTGGAACCTATGCTGGCGGTATCCCTATGCTGGTGGTATCTCCAAAAAACGGCTATTTACAGAAAAACTGATGAAGAAAAAATTTTCAGGGTATATTCAGCATTGACAGTCTATGAAATGCATTTACAGCAAACGTAGTGATAGCCGCGGGTGCAGCTCTGTGACGTCACAGCAGCCGATACAATTGTACTCGATCCATTTCGCTAGAAAAATTCTTAAATATAGACATCAAAATCACCCAGTTAAAGTTAGCATTTTTGATAGAACTTGTTTCTTTTCTATAAAAATATATATTCTATGGAAACTGTTATCTCTTGTTAGTAAATATTTAGGCTCTAAAAACTGTTTCCCACCTGTTGGTTGTCAAATATCACATACCGCCAGCGTTGGTTCCCTTCGTGGTGAAATTTCAAGTGTCATGTCAATAGCTCCCAGAATGACATAGTCACGTGATGACTTACATCAACATCTTGTTTCCATTTAGCAGGGATAACATTATGTTTTCACTGAGGCAAATCAAAATGGTTAAGATTTCCTGCTTTCTGAACAGCTGATATACATTCAAAATACCTCCAGCATAGGTTCCCCCACTCTACTATATATGACAAGACTGAAGTTAGCCTCAATATTTCGACTGCAAGACCGACCGATTTTACAAACTGATTTTACATAGATGTCTGTCTCTACAAAGGGCGAAGGGCGGCCGTCGTATATAGCAAAAAGCCCTGGTGCACAATTAGTTGGGCTAGACTGAAGTATAATCTACCATTTTGCACAATTAGAACTAAGTGTCTCCTCAACATACCATGAATTCAATTTTATACAACACCCATAAAATCTTACAAATTGTGGCCGCCATATTGGAAAACTGCCGAAGCGTTCCGAAACGCGTATTTTGTCATGTGACTCCTCTATGTTGAAGCGCATGTGAACATTTAGTCTCACTATTTCCACTTTGAAGGCAAACCGATTTTACAGGTTGGCATTTTACAGCTGTCCGCCTTCTACGTCTCACTTTGATGTGCAAATAGCTGGGAACACATCCCCAATGAAATTCTGTTGGGCACTTATAAACGCAATAAAATCTAATATTTAAATGTATTTATGAGTTAGCATAATAGGATTAAGTTTAAAAATGATACTACTCAATTCCAAGTTACATTTACCTATTTACACACCTGCATCAATCGGTAAAATATAAAAATAAACGGCATATAATGCCGTATGTGTAAACTTGCATGTTTAGGTTTCAACATTCAGATTCAGATTCAGAAAAGTGTTGAGATTTTTCATAAAATCTTAGGTTTTCATCTAAAGACATATTTTATTCTTCATTTTAGAGCGGAAAATTGTTATTTGAGCTAGGTTAATTGTGTATTATGCGCCGGTTGTACCTCATATTAAAACTACATTTTCCGCCTGTTATGGAGCACATTAAAATTAGGCATAGAGGTGTGACAGTTACAAAATATCAGATCTGTGAAAGGGGTCACACTGAAACGCCAAATTAATTAGGCTAGTAAACATTAAGTTTAAAATAATAACAGACATGCAGAAAGGTATAATTGGCAGTACAGCTCATTAAAAATACTTTCTTGAACTAAATTTTGTCATAACATAAGTATGTTTCAATCAATATTATTATATTTTTTTCTTCTATATTAAGCCAAGTCTATTTTTAGACGGTGGTTTTCCCTTCTCGTCTCGTCTCGTCACGCGCATAAACGAGAAGTAGATTAGCTTCATTTTCGAATATGAAAATAAAGAAATAAAATGTTTTAGTTGGATTCTGAAGCATTTATGACGGAGAGGTGTTTATTATCGGTATCATTAGGATTTATAATGTGTTTTTAAGGATTCTGTGGTATTATTATAGAAAATTAAAGGTGCAATATATTTTATGCCGTATGATATAAAATAGACCTTATCCTGTTAACTTTGCAAGACTACAATTCCATAACTAAATATGGTCAACTGACACAATTAAAGGACCAATTCAGTTATGGAAGCCAGAACTACTTTCTGGGTTGGGCGAAAATCGTTATACCAGCATTGGCATTTTCGCTTGTAGAACAAAAACGGCTTGGAATTTTCCTTTGAAGTATACTTTTTCCTAAAGCTCTATCATTTCCCTCTTAAATTTTAAAGAAATGGAAGAGTTTTTAAGAGCGACATGGTTGTTGTGGCCTGAATATTTATTAATGGGTAAAAGAAGTACTGGATTGAATATGTTTGTCTCTCTTTACTGTTTACTGAAAAATTGACCTACTTCTGAGATGGATCCTTTAGATACAGTCTATTTTTTTCTTACACACAAGTCGTTGTTTGTTATTTAGATGTGTCTATCATCATTGAGGTACATCTGAGATGAATATTGAAGATACAGTCTATTTTCCATATGGAGTTGTTGTTTGTTTGTGTTCTTTGTTATCACTATACACCGAACACAATATAGCAGATTATTACATCTTTAGCACAGGTTGTTACGTGGATGTCAACCCACTGCGGACCATCAACATTTAGAACCATCACTTCAGACCACATTTTACAGACACTTCAGACCATATTAATTGACGCTTCTGACCATGAAATAGTTTTGTAGTTTAAACAGTGTTTCATATCAAGTACAATTTACCAGATTTCATAGCATACTGGAAAAAACAAAATACTTTGTTCAATGGCAGATCATTCAAAATCAAGGACGGATATTGTCTGAAAAAATTAACCTGATCCTGACCTTTATGCATGAATATATCATTCAGTGACTGTGCTGAACAAATCAATTTTCGTAAGCGTATCGTGCAATAGTGATACTTTTTGTTAGAATTATGGACATTCTCGCCGGTTTACAATTGTTTATACTGTTCATATATGACACTTAAAGATGGTTTGACCACCATAGCTAAGTGGTTAGTATGCAGAATGCACGAATCAAGTAAACTGATTTAATATCTGGTACTAGTACATTGTACAACAAATGCAGTCAATCATGGAATTCACAAGCATCATGTGGTTTATGTGTTTTTTTGAAAAATGTAAAAATGTTTCAAACTGAATAAAATTAAAAATTATTATATTGCTGAAATATAAAAAGTTTAAACATTTAATGGACCAAAAGATTGAAAAAAATACTAAATTCAGTGATGCTGGCAGGACTCCAGCATACAAGATACAGATTAGAAATATTTCAAAACATGTTCAGTACCAACAGAGCTATCGACCGATTGGATACTATCCATAGACCTGAAAGATATTTGTCAATTATTTTGAATAGCTTACCACGTGCACCTCCGTAAAATGAAAACCGAAGATAGATAAAGAAATAAATCAAACATAAAATTATGCTGATAGAGGTCAGCAGCAGGGCTTCGATAATTTGGTCAACTCAGTCTTTTGACGTTATTGATGTTGCAAATAATGTAACCCCATCCACTTCGGCAATAAGCAGATGTTACTCACTTGTTTTATTATGCGGTTTTACAGTGATGTCAAGTGCAAAATACACAATCAAACTGTTTCAACATTTGTTTCATGTTGAAATTGATAAATATTTTATCACTTTTGAAGTTGATTTCGTGTATTTCTAAAGGAAAAACAAGCCACAAAGTCTGCCGAGTTCAGCCTAATTTATCGAGAAAATGTTTACAGTTGCACCGTGCAATAGGCGGTAATAAAAGCCGGTGTCTTGGGATTTCAACCAAGGGGATTTTTAAGTAGACAATTAAAAAATATGTACCGGTCGACGATTTCTGCATTACAATAGAATTAGGAAAAAATAGGAATTTAAATTAAAAACATTTACAAATTTAATTGTGTTATCATTAAATTTACTTTCTAAAACTGATCGTCTACTTTCAAAATAAAGTCCAATCCCTCGTCCTACAAAAACCAACAAAGCAATCAAAGCTAGCTGCAGACATCAAAGTATCGCCTGGGGCATGCGGCTTTGTCCTCTGATTGCTAATTACCGACCGATTAACGAAGTGACAGTCGGATTATCTGACACGTTTATTGCTCTTCCTGGGGGCAAATAACACTCCTGTAGGCTTTGACAGGAGCCTGTGTATTGTAATTTTCAATACATTTGTGACCATTTATGGACCGAAAACGTAAAAATGCTCGAACCGATTTTGAATGGCTTTTCAGACGTGTGAATCGGTTTTTGAAGTCAAAATTCGGTCTAGAACCGAAAACTGAAGATTATCGAAGCCCTGTTCAGTAGGATCAGGTTAATTTGTCTGAGTAATACCTATGGTTTACTTTATAAAAAAGTTTGGTCTTTGCCTTGGTTCATGTTTTGTTATCTTGTTTGTAATATATACTTCAAGGTTCTATCTTTTACTTGATTCATTTCATTTTCTATCATAATCAGCATGACTATTGTATGGAATTTAAACTACATAATTCACTGCCAAATAAAACATTATATATTAAAGCACTCTAAATGCATCACTTGAATTAAACGATAAGATAAGCTATAATCTTTAACTTACTCGTAACGAAGATATTTGGATAGCAGATGTGGCATAGAGTTCCGCATTTTTCATTTTCCCGAACAACTTAAACGTATTTTAGACAAGGTTTACTAGTTGTAGATTGCTTTAGAAGTCGCCTCAATCCACAGTTCTTGAACAGGTAGTGCAGTAATGCACAGCATATGTGTTTACAGCCAATGTTGTTGATTATTTAGTGAAAGTTTTAAAATATAAATGCATCTGTGTCCAATACTCAAAATGCTGGACAAAACAGCTTATTATCCACTTAAATAGTCGCAATTATTAACGCTTAATAAGACCTGTTCAAATCATCACTCTTCCTGATTGTATACCTTCAACTGATAACAAATAAAGACATTTCTCTCAGTCCGTCAATACCGGTGCACGACAGTTCGTCGAAAGACATTTCGCCGACTACGACATATTGCCGAATAAGATAGTTGGTCTAATACGACTGTTCGTCGAAGACAATACTATGACAAGTGGTCGAAAACGTTTTTTAACACTACGACACTTGGTCGAAATCTTTCAAACTGCAAAACAAGACGAATTTTGATGCAAGGCATCAAAGACGCCGCGCATGTTTTGAAGCATGGCTGGGAGATGGGCACTGGGGCAGGTTTCTATTATAAAATGTGCGTGGTTAACATCAGCGAACCCTTTTTTACTACATAAAATGATCATTACCTCTGTCACGGACCTATATACACATTATGTTAATTATGTTATTTGTTTTATTCATCCTTGTAATGATATATGCAAATAAAAAGATTTTAAATGATTTTCTAGTTTCTGTTTTTTATTTTCATTCACTCATGGGAATTTTCGTAACTGGAAATGCAGATAAGTTGTTAAACTGTCAAAGAACTTGAACAAAAAATATCGCTAAAATTTATCGAACTATTTAAATACAAAAAAAGAAAAGTAATACTTTTTTTTCTAATAGAGAACGGACCTATACACATGCGTATATTGATCAGGTCGGACATCCGGGCATTTACCGTTGCGCGCACCTGCTCAGGCATAGCAACGCTGTCCGAGGTGAAAACAACCGCCATCTTGTTAATAACGTATAGAGCGAAGTCCGTGTAATGTTATAAAACTATTTGATTAAAGTATAAAAATGCAGCAGTTATGACGAGCTTTTTTATATGCAAATGACACCAACTTCTGTTTCTGTTTGTTTCTATCAAAAGGAAAAGATATTTTTCATTCTTAAATGTGTTAGAAATGTATCGAAACGATCTAGATCAACGCATGCACATGACTTACAAATTATTCAATTATGGACGATATTTGTTCCTTTGATGATTAAAACTTGCCTCCGAAAATAAGAACACAAATGCTCCATTTAATAACATTTCTAAAATGAGGAAGAAATTCACAAGCATGTTATCGAAGGTTTTTCATGAAACTTTTTCTTGTGGGTATATTTAAGAATTAGAATCTAGTATTAGAGCGATCTACTTTCAGATCTTAAATCAAAATAGTTTTCTCGATTTTATTAGTTATAAACAAAGTTGACGTAAATCTATTAAAAACTCATTATAATTGAAATCACGATATCGACCTAAATACATGTACGTGTCTAATTTCACTGATAGAAAAACATTTCATCGGAGTACATAAAATTTGTCATCAACAGCCAAAAATAAGTATTTTCTGATTATTTGTAAGGTTGCTTGAAACTTTCATTTGCTGAATTATTTTTTACCAAGTTCTATGTATTTAAGATGATGAAATAATATTTAAATGCGACTTGATCATACATTTTAAATGTAACTTGAAGGTAAGTGTCAAATAACGTATGTGTATAAACGTTATATAGGTTTATCATTCATTAAATATATGGTTCGTTATTGTCACATGATAAATAAATTCATATGTTAGATCGATCGTACACAATAAAAAAAGTTGCGTAATTTAGATTGGGCACTCTGCAAATTGTTATGTAATTACCAAATGCAATTGACCAGTGTGCAATATGCAATGATGTGTGACAAGTTAGATTGCTGGCAGGGGGTCGCCGATTAACAACAAATCATATCGCATCCTTTGTTGTGACTTATGCCTTGGGCTAGATCCACATAAATTCCATCAATTAACCATGGCAACGTTGTAAAATGAGATATTGTTTGTGTTATTTAATTTTATTGAATGGATTTTAGGGATAAGCTATAAGTGTTCTGCAACATGTAAGTGACGTTTAGTATATGTATCTGTTTCACATTGATTCAATATAGGGCCTTTACTTTAATTACGTGATTTTTTTGAAATTATTTTGAATATAAATGCCAGCCCTTTATAAAAACTAGATCTAAAAAACAAATCTGTATATTTAATAATATCATACGGTCCTGTAATAAAATACATTTTTGTGACAAAATTTTCAACATAACATTCTCGTATATAATGATGTGTTTCGACCTGATTTTAGTTAAACCTATACGAGAAAAGTTGTGCACTTTGGAAATCTATATCAAATTAGGACAAGTTTGTAACAAATAAATTATTTATCTTAATATAAGAAACTTAAAGAAAATAATTAAATATATAGATCATTTTACATAGGCCGAATTAAAAATACATTTTCTGTCTTTTCTTGTCGTGCATGATATTTCACCGAACGTCATTAAACAATCATTTTCGAGAATTTTTAAAAGAACAATCTGACAAACATCGCTAAGACATTGAAATAAGTAAAAATATATATGAAATGGTTTGTTTTACGTTTAAATTTTGTCTGGGCTTAAAAATAAGACTCTCTTAAAGCTTACTCCCTATTTGAACTATGCGGTTGCCAGGTGCTTGTTTTCACCTCGGCAATATGGCGGATAATTGGTAACTACGGAAGTGACGTCATGCCGACCTGATCAATAGGTCCGTGATTGCAATGATTTTGGGTTTTAATACCGTCTAAGGGAGGTAATCGTTACAACATAAAGTACACACTAAGTTACATCGAACTAATTTGCTTAAAACCTAACCTATCATTCTAAAATTACACATATTCAACAAATACATTAATTTTTATCATTTAGAATAATAAAAAGTGTATTTAACATAAACAACTATTGAATTAAGACTTGTTTCCGGTAATCTCATTTGTTTTTGGTTGTTTCCGGTAAAAAGTTGTTTTCGGTAATCAGTAATACCGGTCCGTGCCTCTGTGTATTTAGCTGTATATCCTTTTTGTTTATGAAACTGATTTATAAAAATAAAGTTTTTATTAGTAATTAGCATAATACTAAACCCTTATGTCACTTCCATATTGTTTGTCTATTGTGATAATTAAATACCTCTTTTCTCACAACATTAATTATTTTCGGATGCTAATTTTACACTGGCTATTTTTAGATACCAAGGAACTGATACACAAAACTATTTATAACCATGGCTCCTCCCACAATTTCACTGAATCACAGGTCGGTTAATAGGAAGCAGAGGCAAAAACCTGTGCAAATATAATTTACACCGGGTCTAAATATTGTGAAAAAGAACTATTTGTAAAACAGATATACCTGCCCTTCCCTCCCTGTAGCTGGTAATGTGGATTTTTCTTTCTTTCTATTCCCGAAGCATTATGCACTCCAGCAATATGGCGGAAAGAGACGATATCCACATGATTAATTATGCTGTGACGTATACATTTTACAGAACTTCCATTGGCTGATTATTGTTTTTGTTTACAAATGATGGAATGGAATTCCGTTAGGGCCCTACGTATTGCATAGTTGGGTGAACGGTTTTTCTTTACAGTTTCAATATTAAAGTCTAATATGTAGTAATTAAAATGGGTTTTCATTGATTTTTCACGTTGGCGCCATGTATTCTATTATCTGAGTGTTTTAAGATAGCAAAACATCTTCCGAATCTTTTTTTGTGAGCTTTGATGAATCGGGTCGTAAGGTCCGTAAACAAAGCTATAAAAAACCCGTGGTCTACGAGTTTGTGGAAAAGTTATTAAATACTCATTAAATGTGTCCAAAGTTTTGAAATAAGGGAAGGAGACATGTGTATTTTGTATTGTATTGTTTTTTAATGACTTAATACAATTTAATGATTCATAAAAGTCATTTTTCATACATAGAACATAGTTTAGATTTACAATAATAATGTTGGCTGCTCCCTATTCGATTATGCAACCCCATGGTCCAAAATTGAAACCTATTCAATACTGACGCCGCGATTCATCGCGGCGTCAATAATCCCATTTTAATTGATTTAATATCCTCAAACGTCGCATAAATACATAATACATTGGCGTGCTTGATTAGTCTTAGAATAATGATCAGTCGGTCAAAACATGGAGTACAAGTGAACTCATTTTCCCGCGGTAATATGATAAAATGAATGTATAAATTGTGGGTATAATATTGTCCAAATAAAGTGAGCAAGGTAAGTTTTTCGATTTTCTTTATTCAAATACCATCATTATTGTTTGTAAAATGGAAGAAACACCAACATATTTTTTAAGTTCGCGAGAAGCTAAAAAAATTGGATATAAAGGATATAGTTATTGTAAGGACAGGAATGATACATTATTTATATGAAACAGACTATAAAACGTACATGTTACGCTTACACGCATGCGCCAATATTTTGAGCACTCTGTGGAAATGTGTACATCTAAAAATTATATGGTCATAACATTAATGTATTAATAACGTTGCTTACCTTATTTAAATTATAATATATTTACTCAGGGTTCTATTTCTTTAAGGTAAAGAAGATGAACGAGAAACTCATCAAGGTTGTCAGCGAATTTGAAACCCGTTCAGCTCTGGACTTCCTGAGGGGAATAGCGTACAACATTCGCTATTGACAGTACACATGATTTACAGTGTCAAACTTAACGTAAATAAAGAATATCTGATTGAAATTGAGTGTACTGTTTTCTGTGTTCACTAATATTATTTTCGACGAATTTTCGACGAGTTTGGTCGAAAAAAGTATTAGACTAATTGTCGCATTCGACCACATGCTCAGTTCGACCAAATGCCGTAGTCGGCGAAATGTCTTTCGACGAAATGTCGTGGACCCGTCAATACTCAGTATACATGTAATATGTTACAAGAAAAGTATCTACATTATACTTTCATCAAAATGGTGAATTTGGAACATTAATATGTGCTCTAAATTTTTTGGGCAAATGAATCGCCCAATTCAGAATATTCACATGTAAACCATTATGAAATGAAATGGTTGAATTTGCAAATGGTTGAGACTTTTCGAGTGAGCAGGCCATCTTTTTGGATGTTTATGACATTTCAAGGTATATTATCTGTTACATCTCTGGATTACATTCTGCCGGGATAGTCATTGAAGTATCTAAAAACACGTAGATGAACACAAAATGATATGCATCAGGGTGAAAATCAGATTCAAACTTACTCTAGTTGTAATACCTTCCTTGCGAAAACTATTTATCTGTGCTCAATTTCGAGCCAATATTCGGTGTTCATTCATCCGCTATGATATCAATAATAATACAAAATTCAAAAAAATGATCTATGTAGTTTGTTATCACAAATCAGAATTATAAGATTTATATAAAATAATAGGAAAAACTGAAACCACAAGACCTATAGCTTAGATATATGGCAAGTAGCAGTGCCTATTGGACCTCTACCAAGAGCATGACCCCGGGGTCAAAATTAACTCTGCCTGTGGTGTCACTTGATTTAAATGATTTTACTAGGCTTATATTGGGAAAATCTTCTTGAATAGTACCAGCTTAAATATTTTGGAATATAGCACTATGCAGTGGACCTCTACAAAGATTGTTCAAATCAGAACGCCATGTCAAAATTGACCCTGTCTGCTATTGATGACCTTTTATTATAGCCAATGGTAGCCAGGAGTGATATAGGGCCATCTTTGCCCTCTTGTTTACAAATATAAGCTAATTGTGTATCAAAATTGAGCATAAAATAAAATGTAACACCTAAGAGTTTGACCTCATCTTCGCATTTTATATTGACTCAATCAAGATTAAAGTCCGGGAGGACAACAAGTCACTTTCATTTTACCCAGAAAGATGTCTTACCGACAGAAATGACCTTTATTTGTACCAAAAACATTCCTTTTGCTTTTTTAAGCAAAAAGTACATGATCGAAATATAGGCAGTAGAGAATTTCCAGAGAATTGACCAAAGTGTCAGGATTTTACCTTTTAAAGGATAAGGGATTATCTTCCGCATAATTATAAAGATCACTGTGCTGTTCAAATTCGAAAATGTCATTTATATATAAATGAAAATGTTGAAGAAAAGGGGGCCGAGAATTGAGCCTAGATGAACATGTTTAATAGTTTCTTTAAAAGTACTATTTTTATCACCAATTTTGTTAGCTCACCTGAGCACAAAGTGCTCAAGGTGAGTTATTGTGATTGCCTGGTGTCCGTTGTCTGTCGAGTTCAAATACGGATCATCTGGGGTCAAAAACTACATGTAGGTCAACAGGTAAAATCATAGAAAAACGGTGTGTATCAAATATAGGTTGCATTTTTCCTTGGATTTTATGAAACTTGGTCAGTATGATTGCCTTGATGAAATCTAGGTAGAGTACAAAGATAGGTAAACCTGGGTCAAAAACTAGGTCACAGGGTTAAATCATAGAAAAACCTTGTGTATGCAATTTATAGAAGTTGTATTTTTCATTGGATCTTCATGAAACTTGGTCAGTAAAATGCCTTAATAAAATCTAGGTCAACTTTGAATATGGGTCATCTGGGGTCAAAACTAGGTCACAGGGTCAAATCATAGAAAAATCTTGTGTATGCAAATGAAATATTTCATTTATTTTTCACGAAAGTTGGTCTGTATGATTGCTTTGATGAAATCTAGGTCATGTTTGAATATGGGTCATCTTGGGTGAAAAACTATGTCACATGGTCAAATCATAGAAAAACCTAGTGTATGCACTCCAGTTTGTATTTTTTATTTGATGTTCATAAAACTTGGTTAGTATGATTGTTTCAATGAAATCTAAGTCAAGTTCGAATATGGGTCATCTAAGGTCAAATACTAGGTCATGGGGTAAGATCATAGAAAAACCTAGTGTATGCATTAGAGGTTTCATTTTTCTTTTGATTTTCATGAAACTTTGTCAGTATGATTGCCTTGATAGAATCTTGGTTGAGTTTGAATATGGGTCATCTGGGGTCAAAAACTAGGTCACAGGGTCAAATCATAGAAAAACCTAGTGTATGCATGCAATAGATGTTGCATTTTTCATTGGATCTTGAAACCTGGTCAGTATAATTGCCTTGATAAAATCTAGGTCAAGTTTGAATATGAGTCATCTGGGGTCAAAACTTACGTCATGAAGTCAAATCATAGAAAAAGCTTATGTATGCAATAGAGGTTGCATTTTTCATCGGATCTTTATGAAACTTTGTCAGTTTAATTGCCTTGATGAATTCTAAGTGGAGTTTGAATATTAATCATATAAAGTCAAAAACTAGGTCATTTTGTCAAACTTTGCAACCCAATCATCATGTAGGTTTGCCTTGTCATGGTGAAACAGAATGTTTGTGTTTGTGATATATAGTTTAGGGTTATAGTTTGGTTACATATTGTCAAAAGTAGGTCTCAGTTGAGCGCCGTCTTCACCTTCTTGTTATCTTTGGCTAGTATGTCTGTTTTCAGTTTGGGATTGATATGTGAAAGTGTGTTGGAGATTACATCATTGTAGTAACATGGAAAGGTAATTGTATGTTTAACTACTAATATTCTCTTAGTGTATCAAAAACGAGGTAATTCATATTATGTTTTGTATATAGTATTATTATTGTGAATTTTAAAATTTTAGCAAAAATTGAATTATTGAAGTAAATTAAGCAATTAAAAATATTTCTACCATGAATTAAAATACAAGTTTTATCCATTCAAAATTAGAAAGTTGGCAGTACTTTTGAAAGTTTACATAAATATGCACAAAATGTGTCATTGGCTTCTGTATCAGTCACATCAAAGAGAAGTAAAAAGGCAAATTTAAGATGAAAAAAAAGGACATAGTCAAACTGTAGTGTTCTTTTGGGTAGCTACTGTGTCTGAAATTTAGAATTGATATAAAAGGTTGTCAAAAATAGTTTTATTTTATCAGTTGTGATACTGGTATTGCAACATTGTATTAATTTTTTAAATGTGTAAAATTTCATTGTTATCAAGGAATAGAGATCCCGGTGAAGAATCCAAAACAGATGGAAAGGATTCATCAGAGCTTGAATTTGGTGTTAACCGACACAAAACTAAGGCTGAAACAAACCAGTGTATCTACGATGGAAGACTCCAAACACCAAGTGTAAAATTTATGCAAGAATTAATACTGACCTGTGACCCAAGTAAAACAAATGAAAAAGGAGGATTTGGGAAGGTGTATTTCTGTATGTATTTTATAATGTTTTAATTGTTATGTATACTAAAGTAAAAAAGTCTGCTGTAGTTTTTAGTTTCTTACCAAACAATTAGATGATCAAGCTCTTGAAAACAGTATACAATGTATTGGTACTTGTATTGTATTAAGTTATTGTACATGTAGGTCATGTGTTCCTAATTATAAATGTGACTAGCATGTCTGTTCAACTGCATTCAGGATTTGAACCTGAGATAAGGTTGTAGCTATTCTGTAGGTAAAACAGAAATAACGTATTACAAATTTTTAGTTCACCTGAGCAAAGATTGTTGGATATGTGTCCAGCCACAATTGCTTCAAACAACATCTCTGAAACCACTTGGCCAATATTGATGAAACTTGGGAGGTATATTTTTGGAGCTCTACCAAGTTCATTCAAAGAGTTACATTTCTTGCAGAACACTGGTTGCCATGGCAGCCAAAAGGAAAATCTTCTACAAAACCATGCACAAGGCTGAGATCTTACATGTTTGACATGTACACGTAGCATTTTCTAGTGGACATCTATCAAGACTGTTAAAATGATTCATGACCCTTGGGTCAAAATTGACCCAGCCAGGGGGTCACTTGAGTTTGCATAGGTTTCTATAGGAAAAAAGATATTTGTCTCTTAAACCTCAAGACCTAGAATGTAGATATTTAGTTTAAACATATTTATTCGTCAATTTGAAAAGAGTTGAGTTAGCATAATACATTACATCAAGTAAAGACGAGTGGATAAAACTGAAAGCGTAAAGTTTATTTAAGGTTCTTTTCACCACACATGAATTCACATTGTTTGAGGTTATGGCATTTCTCTTACAAAATTACATGCCCCTGGGGTCAAAATTAGCTCTGCCCAAGGGGTCATTTTATTTAACATAGTCTTATATAACTCATCTTGTTGAAGCAACAAAGCTATAGCTGAGATATTAAGAATGTAGCATTGTGTAGTGGACTGGCATGTAGTATTACTCAGACAAATTAAGCTGATCCTCCTTACCTCTATTAGTATAATTTCACAGTCGAATTACTGGCTATAATTATCTTTGGCTTTTGTTTTACGAATACGCACGAGGACACTTATACAAATTATTGATAAATATTGTTCAGACCGAAGCATGATATCAATCGGGTAGATTGCGCAGTTGGTAGCGAGTTTTGTTTTTCTTTGATATTACTAATCTGTACCTTGTGTGTTCGAGTCCTACCAATGAAAGTGAAAAGTCGTTTCTATTCAGGTTTAGACTATTTACAGTACTGTTTTTAACTTTATTTTAGGCATATACTATTATTTCATCTCACTCATATTTTTATATTTTAATTTTTCCAAAAAGAAAACAAGCATCATGATTTTCTGTTGACATACTATAAAAGATCAATCAAAATACAAATTAAAATCTCTGGTTGTTAATTAAAAGTACACAAACAATTTTAAACCGGCGAGAATTTCCATATTTGGTACGAAAAGAACCGTTAACACACGAAATGCTTACGGAAATTGATTTATTCAGCGCAATCACTGAATAATATATTCATGCATAAAGGTCAGGATCAGGTTAATTTGTCTGGACAATACTGCCTAATGGTCTTGTACCAAGATAGTTCAAATCATACCCCTTAGGTCCAAGGTAGTCCTGTCCTGTCGTCACTTTAGTTTCAACTTGCCCCATGTCAAGGTGAGCTTTTAGGATCCCCTGTTTCTATTGTCGTGCATTGTCAAATTTTGTATTTTTCATTTGATTTTCAAGTTACTTTACAATTTTACATGTTTTCTCATTTGTCCACGTTTTTCAATGGTTTTGCTGAATTCCGTGTTTTTTCTTTGTTCCAATACTCTGTGTTTTTTACATGTTTTTACATGTTATTTTTTTTGGTTAAAAACATGGACAGTCTATGCCCGGGTATGGTAAGCTATTGTGATCAGTTGATGTCCGTTGTCTGTCTGCCATATGTCTATTCAGACTTAAACTTGTGTATGCGATAGAGGCTACATTTTTCACTGGACCTTCCTGAAACTTGATCAAAATAAATGTCGTGATATAATCTAGATCAAATTGAAATATGGGACATCTTGGGTGAAAATTTAGGTAATCAGGTCATATCAAAGAAAAGCCTTGTGTATGCAATAGAGGCTGCATTTTCTATCGGATTTTATGAAATTTTGTCAGAATGGGTGTTTAGTTAAAATTTAGGTCGAGTTTGAAAAAGAGTAATTTCGGCTCAAAAACTAGGTCACTGGGTCAAATCTTCATTAAACTTGGTCAAATGATTTTCCTCATAAGGTCAAGGGCCATCATGACCCGGGGTAAATTTTTCCAACTTTGACCTGGACTTTGACTAACTGACCTTCTTTCTGTTTTGGAAGCTACAACAATGAAATTTGAACCATTTTTAAAGTTTTGAATGCAGATTTTGACTGTGACCTTGACCTTTGCCTTAGTTTTTTTTTATTCAAGCTAGAGAGATGAAAATTGGACTATTTGTGCAGTTTCCAAAATTCCTATGACTGACCTTGATTATGACCCTTTGACTTGTAAACTTGTTTTAAAGTGCAATGATACTCTGATGAGTGATATAGGGCCATGATGGCTCTCTTGTTCTTTAACCTTTTTGTTCTTTAACAAATCAAGCTGGAGGAATAATATAAAAAAACCTGTTGCCCTGGAAACATGCTTGGCTGAACAATACATTATCTATATTTTACACTAATTTATCACCGTGACATGCATATTTTCAATTTTGTTTTTTTAGCTAAAGAAAAACATCCTGATCTTAAAATCCCAGTTGCAGTCAAAGAGATCATTATTGAGGAAAGTAGCTCAAAGCTGAAGATGATGTCAACCACTAATGTACGTACATGACAGAATTATGTAATACTGTGCTATTGCTCTGTTCCTCTGTGAACAATTTGGCAAGTGAATTAAAAGTCTACATTAATGGTTAAGTGATGAAGGCATGAAATCATTTAGCCTCTGATTGGTTGAGGGTCAAGGTTCAAGTCCTGCTTATAGCCTGACTATTTATATGAGAAATCTGGTAGTGTCTTACAAGAAGAGGAAACAATGGTCAATAACTGGTACAGTACAGCTCTGGAGGATTATGCAAAAAAGCAGGGAAGTGTGAAGTGAGTGGAAATAACATGACTTCGAGTAACTCAGAGAAAAAAATGTAAATGACTCCATTCAATCGAGTCACCGCGCAGTGGTTTCAAGTGAAAATGTCAGTCGCGGGACTTCGCGTTTCTCCGACTTCGAGTGAAAATATTTATTAGTTAAAATGTTGGAAAATTACACCTTTAAAAGAGACCAGTTGCATTTAAATCGAATCAGACATCGCTGCTGACGTATTTTCATTGAGCCACTACTATCACAGAGTTAAGCATTTCTTTATTTAATTGATTTTTATCAGAACCTAAAATATTTATCACCTTTATGTAGATTTAAAACATTTATTTCAGTTAAAAATTTGCTGTTATTGGTCCGTGTTTATGTTTATGTTCTACTTAGCATTTGTCACTCGCAATAGGTGTGAAAAATATGGCCCATCATAAAGGATGGCGAAACTAACTCAGTCAATTTTAAAATTGGTTGCAAATTCTAGCTATGTGACATCATTTTGGATTATAAAGATAACAGTTTGGAATAGATAATGTTATGAGTAAGTCCTCCAGAGCTGTACTGTATACAGTACTGTTGACATGGGTGTTGAACTCCAAGAAAAAACACTGACTTAAGTATTTGTTTTCTAGCTGCATCATTAGATGGAAAATTGCTTTTGTTTAAAAATTGTCCCTGACAAGACAAGCAGTTATGTTAGATGAAATTGAGGTAGTTCAGATAATTGCATTGCTGGATGTTGAACTCTGTAACTTATGTGACAGAAAAGGAACTTTTGAAATTATGAAGGCCAAAACAGTTTTCTTATTTTAATATTTGCATCTCAGCTAATTGTACCTACATATGTCTCACAAATTTACGAAAGCTTGTGTAGTCTATAAAGAATGTTTGATACAGAATTTTATTGTTGCATGTAAGAGCGAAACTGGTAGTCTTTCTATGCCCCCGAAGGGTGGCATATTAAAATCGCTTCCGTCCGTCTGTCCATCTGTCCGAGCCCGCATATGGGCATATACTGGGTACTATATCATTCATTCCGTCAGGTAGCCAACAAAAAAAGGGGCACATGTTGGGTACTTTTAATACTTTATATAGTGCCTTGTTGGCTACTTTCTTATAATAGGAGGCAATGGAAAGTACCCAACAAATGCCCATTTGTAAGGTCGTCTGTCTGTCTGTGCGTCCCCACTTACAAATTCGTGTCCGGACTGTAACTCTGTCATGCATTGAAGGATTTTAAAATAACTTGGCACACATGTCTAGCACATCAAGACGACGTGTCGTGTGCAAGACCCACATCCCTACCTCAAAGGTCAAGGTCACACTTGGAGTATGAAGGTTATGGAATCCTCTATATATGCACACATTTGGTCCGGACTGTAACTGTCATGCGTTGAAGGATTTTAAAATAACTTGGCACAAATGTCTAGCACATCAAGACGACGTGTCGCGTGCAAGACCCTAGTCCCTAGCTCAAAGGTCAAGGTCACACTTAGAGTTTGAAGGTAATGGATTCCTCTATATGTGCATATATGCACACATTCGTGTCCGGACTGTAAATTTGTCATGCATTGAAGGATTTTAAAATAATTTGGCACAAATGTCTAGCACATCAAGATGACGTGTCACGTGCAAGACCCACATCCCTACAACAAAGGTCAAGGTCACACTAATCCTGTATTATATGCATACATTTGTGTCCGGACTATAACTTTATCATGCTTTGAAGGATTTTAAAATAACTTGGCACAAATGTCTAGCACATCAAGCGGATGTGTCGCGTGCAAGACCCAAGTCCCTACCTCAAAGGTCAAGGTCACACTTAGTGTTTAAAGTAATGGAAAACTGTATGCATGGTTACTCTGTCATGCATTGAAGGATTTTAAAATTACATAGCACATTTATTGAGCACATGGAGAGGACACAGACTGTGAGGCACCTCTTTCGGGGGCATTCGTCACTTGTGAGGGACAGCTCTTGTTCTATGGTAAATTGATTTGGTAATGGTTTGCATTGTTTCTTGTCAAGGCTACAGTTGTTTATAAAGAGCTGGTACATGAAGGTGAGAAACCCATTAAGAAATATGTTTGGTAACTGACTGTCTGTATGAATAGGAAACACCTTCAAAATGGTCTCCAAGAAACAATTGGTATCTTTTATATTTTCAGGAAAAGCTTGCTTCAAGAACACTGCACTATGCCATTGTTCCACTGCTAGCTATGACTGAGGACCCAGAAAAGAGGTTAGCATTATGTCAACCATATTTACATAACCATTTTACGTCTAATGGCTTCAATGACTTTAAGATGACTTATTGCCCTTGATTTGTCAAATTTTATGTGTCTTGGCTATTTCACCGTTCAGACTGAATGTATTTAAGCCAAACTCTACATGAGTGATGAGTACCATGTCTTTTTTTGCATATCATCAGTTTGTTCCAGTTCACTGATTTTTAGCGGAGTTGTTTCCACTGATTTGTAACATTTTACACAGTCTGCCCTATTTCTACTATATGACCTTAATGGTTTTCAACCACACTCAGTGTTCCCACTCTCGTAAATTATTACGTAAATCACGCAAAAAAAATTAATATCGCGCAAATAATTTTCACCACGTGCGAGATCGCATGCGTACGAAAATGCCGAGGACGAATAGGTTCAGCTGGAATCCCTCAGTATGTTCTAAAAATAAATCATGGAAATTCTACTTTTTCGGCCAATCGGTCGGCATAACTGCTTGTGATTTACCGTTGACGTCATGAAATGTAGATGGGTTTCATATTTGAATGCTCTGGGAATTAATATTAGCACTTTAAAAGTGTGACCAATCTATTGATCCGGGCTTCGTCTGCAAAAATGTGGCAGACAAAGCATTGTGTTTTGCTTCGCGGCGGATAAAATAAATGATGCCCAACAACAAAGTGAAGAGGTACCATCCACAAGTACTGAAACAACTACGAGTAGTGTTAAAAGACGGAAAAAGTACCCAAAACGGTTTCATAACAAGCGGTTGCCGCGGGTTGTAAAGATTTTAAACGGTCGCTGCTTGTCTATCATATAATTTTCATACCCCCAAAAACTGAGATTTACCCCTTCTTTTTGTGTCCAGGGGGTAAGTATACCCTTGAAAAAAATACTGAGTGGGAACACTGACACTGTATATGAGTGATTGGTATGACATCTAAATCTGCACATTGACTTCATGTCTCAGTTTGGAGTGTTTTATATTGACCTGGACTTTGACCTACATGTACTATCTTGTTACTGTACCTCATGTACAATTTTGCAAACATTTCAATATTATATACCCTAGATGATATTGTGAAGTTAGTTCCATGTGGAATATGGTGGAATTACTTAGTTACCATTGGATTGAAAACCTTTCATATTTGATGCATGTTTTTGCCCCCCAAAAAACCTCTAGTTTTCTCTATCTTTTGACATCGTGAAAATCAACATTCCTGTGCAGCATTGGGTCAAAGCATAGAAAAACATCATAAATACTAAAAAAGGTCAGACATGTAATTTTACATGGACTGCATAAAATACTGTCACCAAGTCAAACGGTAATATAAGACTCTAGATACTGTGTTTTGTCCCAAGTCAGCATGAAAATTGGTGAGAAAGTTTATATTGTATGACCTCTAATTGAGTAATATTAAGCATACGTCAAAGTCATTAGGCCAGATCAAAGAAAATCTTTGCGAACATCATAGAACCCAGATGATTAAATGGATCAACATGAATCTTCAGAAGAAGAATTATCTTTGTTAATGAACATTTTATACAGAAGGTTCAGTTGAAACTGGGTCAGTCTGGGCCAGAGTCTGGGTAAACAAGTCCCATCAAAGAATACATGCCACAAATGAGTAATTTGGGGAATTTGTGAAAAATTACCAGGCTTTTGGATGGGTAAAGAAACTTAAGCAGGAAAGCTTGCGTTTATAACATGACATTGGTGATAATTTATTGCATATTTTAAACTAGCCATGCTAATTTTAAATTTCAGTTTACTTTTCTCATAGTAATAGTTCAATTTTATACATATTTAAAACCCGACAGTGATTCCACCGTAATTGATTACCACATATATGTATGAACAAATCACAAATTCCTAATTTCTGGTTTCGATTCACCTGCATAATTGCTGTGTGCAAAAGTCACGTGAGAATTTTTGGTAGTTTCGAGAGCCAATCAGATTGCAGGAATCTGTGCTAAATTTAGATAGAAATATTAGTTTTCCCAATACTGCAAAGTAATCGAGAGGGTCTCTGCAAGATTATGTGGGACTGACGTACATTTTTCATTTCAATTTTCTTTATTTTCTCGTTTTTCGACTTGTCCTCGGACAACTGGGGCTGAAAAATCCACATGTCCGCCGGCAGAAAAACCCGTGTTGGGCAAGTCTGATGTAGGATTTCCACACCCCTGTGAGCATTGCCTGGGCCCAGGATTCTGGTCACATTTCTGAGATATCCCTAAAAACTCCCCTGAGAATGACATGCATGTCATCAAAGAAAAACCTTTGAAAACTCGTATAGTATTAAATGGTCACAAAGAATGGCAAGACTGTTTGACTTATGATCTTTAGGTTGAGTTTGAAACAGGCTATCATTGTTTACCAACTTATGATGAAAAATTTGTAAGAATGTTTGTCTTCATAATTATGGATCATGTTCAAAACTAAATTGTAATTTTGTAAAGATTGCTGAGTCTACGTTTTTTTAAAGGAATGTTGTCAAGGCAAGTTTCTCATCACACCATGTTTCCCATTATATTGAAAATCATTAATAGATTGATTTTCTTTTAAAGCCGTAGTTTAAGTTTATGAAAAAAGTTGTAACTTCTACATAATTTTATAAGCTTCATAGAATATTTACTTCATACACAGAGGTAGTTTGGATTAGTATGTCAGTTAAAGCATGTCACATGCAAGAGCAAGCAGATAAAAATGGGAGAAGGCTGCAAGAAAAGTTGATGACTTTTTTACATTTTTAGGTCTTTCAAATGTTTTGGTTACAGTGACCTTTATTTTGCTAACAGTTTGATTTTTGTTGAGCAGCTTGCGAAAGCTCGATATAGTTGTCCAAATGGCGGTTCGGTGTATGTGCAAGAGTGTGTGCATCCGTGGGTCCGTCAAGAGTTTATCCAGAGCATATCTACTTCATGCTTGGAGGGATTTTGATAAAACTTGCTATAAATGTTCACCATCATGAGACGGACTGTCATGCGCAAGAACCAGGTCCCTAGGTCAAAGGTCAAAGGTCAAGGTCACACTTAGAGGTTAAAGGTCAAATTCAAGAATGACTTTGTCTGGAGCATATCTTCTTCATGCATGGAGGGATTTTGATGTTACCTGGTGCAAATGTTCACCACCATGAGACAGAGTGTCATGCGCAAGAACCTGGTCCCTAGGTCTAAGGTCAAGGTCACACTTAGAGGTTAAAGGTCAAATTCAAGAATATCTTTGTCCGGAGCATTTCTTCTTCATGCATGGAGGGATTTTGATGTAACTAGGTACAAATGTTCACCATCATGAGACAGAGTGTCATGTGCAAGAACCAGGTCCCTAGGTCTAAGGTCAAGGTCACACTTAGAGGTTAAAGGTCAAATTCAAGAATGACTTTGTCTGGAGCATATCTTCTTCATGCATGGAGGGATTTTGATGTTACGTGGTGCAAATGTTCACCAGCATGAGACGGAGTGTCATGCGCAAGAACCAGGTCCCTAGGTCTAAGGTCAAGGTCACACTTAGAGGTTAAAGGTCAAATTCAAGAATATCTTTGTCCGGAGCATTTCTTCTTCATGCATGGAGGGATTTTAATGTAACTTGGTACAAATGTTCACCTTCATGAGACGGAGTGTCATGCGCAAGAACCAGGTCCCTAGGTTTAAGGTCAAGGTGACACTTAGAGGTTAAAGGTCAAATTCAAGAATGACTTTGTCCGGAGCATATCTTCTTCATGCATGGAGGGATTTTGATGTTACGTGGTACAAATGTTCACCACCATGAGACGGAGTGTCATGCGCAAGAACCAGGTCCCTAGGTCTAAGGTCAAGGTCACACTTAGAGGTTAAAGGTCAAATTCAAGAATATCTTTGTCCACAGCATATCTTCTTCATGCATGGAGGGATTTTGATGTAACTAGGTACAAATGTTCACCATCATGAGACAGAGTGTCATGCGCAAGAACCGGGTCCCTAGATCTAAGGTCAAGGTCACTCTTAGAGGTTAAAGGTCAAATTCAAGAATATCTTTGTCCGGAGCATTTCTTCTTCATGCATGGAGGGATTTTGATGTTACGTGGTACAAATGTTCACCACCATGAGACGGAGTGTCATGCGCAAGAACCAGGTCCCTACATTAGACTTAGAGGTTAAAGGTCAAATTCAAGAATATCTTTGTCCAGAGCATTTCTTCTTCATGCATGGAGAGATTTTGATGTAACTTGGCACAAATGTTCACTACCATGAGCTACCCCTGTTTTTTAGAATTACTTCCCTTTGTTGTTACTATAAATAGCTTATATTGTAACTGTTTTACTACTAGCCATAGAGTAAAATCGAGACCACTTTCTGTGGTACAACATGCATGCTACATCCAATATTTATGTGTATTTTGACCTATCTCTACTTGGTAAGGAGTTAGTCCTTTTGACAGCTGGCGGGCTCGACATGTTGTACGTGGGCATCTAGTTATACATCCTTATGGACATATTATGGGAACACCTGTGGCGGACGGCAGGGGTGCAGCTTACACACCTTGTTCCCTCTCGAAGTTAGACAGTTTTTATCTGGGAATTTTGGGATTTTGACCTTTGAATTATTGCAAATTGATGAAATCAGCATTGTCCGCTCTATAGTTCAAACAGGTGAATTAGCCTTGTCCTCTCTAAAGTTGAAACAGCTTTTACAAAACCTATTAACTGCCAGATACTGATCGAGTCTGCCTCTCTGACTGGTGACAGTTTGGCACCCTTGTTTAACATTTCTAATAACATCACGGGGTACATTAGTGCTTTCCAAATATCTCTTGTACAAATAACACTTAAATCATTCTAACATGTAATTGACTGAGCGCTAGTAGGGAATGATATGAGTTACCTATATATTTTCTCTTCATTTCAGAACATTTTATTTTCTGTCCCCCTTTCTCGAAAATGGGGACCTGTTTCAAGCTCTTAAGCTGGATACAGATAGACTGAAAAGAGACAGACCACAAGAAGTTTTACTTACGAAAAGAAGAAGACTGAAAATCCTTTTCCACATCGGTTCAGCGCTGGATTTTCTACATACTGAAGTAAAAGGCGTTAGGTTAGACTATTCTTGAAGCTTACATCAAGTTTTATTTCACTTTGTCCGTCCATTCGATGCTAATGGATAGAATTTCATGGAACTTAAAATTAGTGTAGATAGCATACTGTGGTGATACACACACCACTATTGTCATGATTGTTGTAGTTACTCCAGGGTTATTGCCCTTTAATTGTTTTTTATCTCAACTTTTCGTAGAAAAGGGGAGCTATTCTATCGGCCTCTGCGTCACACTTAGGTTAACTTTTCCGTAACATCCCGCTTTATTCAAAACTATAAGAGATATTGCTTTGAACCTAACAATAGTTATTTACCATCAGTACCTCCATCATTCTGTGAAGTTTTTGTCAGAATTATGGCCCTTTTTCGACTTAAAAAGTACATTCAACTTGGTTAAGTTTTCCGTGCCACCCCACTTTTTTTCAAAACCATTACAGATATTGCTTTATTTACTTATTTACCATCATTACCTCCATCAACAGACAAGAGTACATAACTCTGTGAAGGTTTTTGTCAGAATCATTCATTGAATATGGGTAAAATCCACTTATAGACTTAACCCTTTGAGATAGTGCTGTGAAACTTGGAACACTTGTTTGCATCATGAGCAAGAAAAGGTAACTCTGTGAAGGATTTTTTTTTTAATTATCTAGTTAAACAAGACTCTTTCTAATTGGTCTTTGCCTCTTAATTTACTCAATTTGCTTGTTGATCTTACAATAATCAACAATTGAATTACTTGTTAGCTTTGCCAGGGTGAGCTTTTCTAATGGATGATTGTCTGTCATCCATTAACATTTTGATTCAAACGACATCTCCTCTCCATTAGGCCTAGAGCTTAGATATTTGGCATGTAGTATGTTCAGTGGACCTTTACCAAGATTGTTCAAATTATGACACCTGTGTCAAAATTGACCCCACGCATGGGGTCACTTAGTTTTACATAGGCTTATATAGTAAAAACTTAAAAAAAATCTTCTACATGTGCCACTTTGGCAAATTCCACTTTTATTTCATGGCAAGTTCAAATGCTGTCTGTCCGTCCGTTGTTCTGTCCACTTTTGCTTGTCTTTGAGCATAAGTATAAAACCTAGTTGTGCATATTGAAATTTGGAGTCATGTGATTATAGGTCAAGGCCATTTGGGCCTGAAAATGGAAAACCTTTTTATCCCCTCCCAAAGGCAGAGGGATATTGTTTTGGCGTTGTCCGTCCGAGAACCAATGGATAGAATTTCATGAAACTTAATATAAGTGTACAACAGCATAATGCCGCAGAGTACACACAACTTCCATCAAGATTGGATTAGTTTCTCAAGAGTTATTGTCCATTTATTGTTATTTTCATCTATATTTAGTATAAAAACATTTAAATTCTATTTCTCGTAAACCGGTTATCAAAATTAGATTGTAATTGGCTCAAATTATTTAACAAACACTCTTTCCAATATGGAACCCCTACACTTCCAGAGTGCTTTTCTGAAATATTTGACATTTTGTTTTTAGAAATTTAGAAAGTATTGTTTTGATCTTACAACAATTAAGTTCTTTATGACTGTAACTTGAAGAAAAAAAATTACCTCAGAGATGAGGCCCAGTGGGGAAGTGAAATTTTTAAAATGCTTTTTTTTTTGGAAGCACAGACCAATACCCTTTCTAGTCAGTTGTAGTTTTTCAGCTATTTGCTTCATTTGGCGGGGGATATTAATTCACTGAATTTGCTTGTTTATCTCCCCGCCGAAGGCGAAGGGGATATTAGAAATGCCCTTCGTCCGTCCGTCCGTCCGTCCGTCCGTCCGTCCGTCCGTGCGTCCGTCCCAATTTTGTCCGGAGCATAACTCCAAAAGTACTTGAGCCATTTTCTTCAAACTTCATACACTGACAGAGCACATTTGGAGGAAGTGCAGTGTGTAAGAACAATAACTCTACCTTGCCTACTTTTAGAGTTATTCCCCTTTTATCAGATTTACTTGAAAAACTTTGTCCGGAGCATAACTCCAAAAGTACTTGAGGGATTTTCTTCAAACTTAATACACTGACATAGCACATTGGTAGGAAGTGCAGTGTGCAAGAACAATAACTCTACCTTGCCTACTTTTAGAGTTATTCCCCTTTATCAGATTTACTCTAAAAGTTTTGTCCAGAGCATAACTCCAAAAGTACTTGAGGGATTTACTTCAAACTTAATACACTGACAAAGCACATTGGTAGGAAGTGCAGTGTGCAAGAACAATAACTCTACCTTGCCTACTTTTAGAGTTATTCCCCTTTATCAGATTTACTTGTCCGAAGCATAACTCCAAAGTACTTGAAGGATTTTCTTCAAACTTAATACACTGACATAGCACATTGGTAGAAAGTGCAGTGTGCAAGAACAATAACTCTACCTTGCCTACTTTTAGAGTTATTCCCCTTTATCAGATTTACTTTAAAAGTTATGTCCAGAGCATAACTCCAAAAGTACTTGAAGGATTTACTTCAAACTTAATACACTGACATAGCACATTGGTAGGAAGTGCAGTGTGCAAGAACAATAACTCTACCTTGCCTACTTTTAGAGTTATTCCCCTTTATCAGATTTACTTGTCCGAAGCATAACTCCAAAAGTACTTGAGGGATTTTCTTCAAACTTAATACACTGACATAGCACATTGGTAGGAAGTGCAGTGTGCAAGAACAATAACTCTACCTTGCCTACTTTTAGAGTTATTCCCCTTTATCAGATTTACTTGTCCGAGGCATAACTCCAAAAGTACTTGAGGGATTTACTTCAAACTTAATACACTGACATAGCACATTGGTAGGAAGTGCAGTGTGTAAGAACAATAACTCTACCTTGCCTACTTTTAGAGTTATTCCCCTTTATCAGATTTACTTGAAAAACTTTGTCCAGAGCATAACTCCAAAAGTACTTGAGGGATTTTCTTCAAACTTAATACACTGACATAGCACATTGGTAGGAAGTGCAGTGTGCAAGAACAATAACTCTACCTTGTCTACTTTTAGTCAAATAGAAAAATATCATACCTATACTGATAATGAACATTAATATAATTTTGCAAACCTTCTCTTCATTGCCTTATTCTTTTTCCACTTACTTGAAAACTGTACTCAGCATGACCATAACTATACGGCTTTTTAAGGATTTCCTCTCACCAAGTAAAATGTATGAAAGTACAACCTTCAGGTAACTTTTTCCTGGCGGGGGGATTAACCATGTGTAACATGGCTCTTGTTGCTCTTAATTTCCAAAACCCTTTGTTGAATTTTCATCAAGCTTGCATGGGAAGCATCAGTATGAAGCGTAGTGATGCTTGTTAGCTCACCTGGCTACGCCAGGGTGAGCTTTTCTGATCGATGATTGTCTGTCGTCCGTCAACATTTTGATTCAAATGACATCTCCTCTGAAACCTCTAGGCCAATGTTGATAAAACTATGCAGGAATGTTCCTTGCATGAAGCTCTACCAAAATTGTTCAAAGAATTCCATTCCATGCAGAACTCTGGTTGCTATGGCAGCAAATTGGAAAAACTTTAAAAATCTTCTTCTCTGAAAGCACGAGGCCTAGAGCTTAGATATTTGGCATGTAGCATTGTCTAGTGGACCTCTACCAAGATTGTTCAAATTATGCCCCTGGGGTCAAAATTGACCTTGCTTGGGGGGATCATTTGTTTTACAAAGGCGTATATAGGAAAACTTATTTGGGCCACTGTTTTTTGATTTGTCGTTACTCGAACCCGCCGCCCCTATTTTTTCGTATTTTCAAAAAATAAAAAAATAAAAAAAAACATTTTTTTTTTCATTTTTTTTTTTTTCAAAATTTTAAAATTGCGAAATTAGAGGTCCGTTTATGCAAGTGATAATGTCAAGAAGCTACATTCATCAATTGAATTTTTTCAGACCGATTTTGGACCGAAATTCAGCCCCATTGCCCTCCTAACATGATGTATATTTCCCCCATTTTTGACAAAAAATCCCCTCAAAATGAATGCTGACAAAAGTTTTTGATTAAATTAATCAAATGCTTGCCAAAATTGTTATAAAATGTAAGTTTCCATCAATAAAAACGTTTCATAATCACTTCTTGCAATTATTTGATACCTTACAATTGAAATAGTCAGCCGAAAATCGCCGATTTTTCGTTTGTCATCTATTTTCGCGACCCCGTTTTTTGTTAATTTTACGACAGAAAGCAGTGTTCAGAAGGCTCAAAAAAAAGATAAAAATAGATTTTTTTCATTTGTTTAAACACAAATGCCTGTTGTTAGCAGTTTTGTTACTGACAACAGTATTTTTATCTGAAAATTTAGTTATTTTTGAGTGCGATTTTGGGCCAAAATTCGGCCCCATTCCCCTCCTAAAA
The DNA here is from genome assembly GCA_022818135.1 of Saxidomus purpurata. Lineage (NCBI taxonomy): Eukaryota > Metazoa > Mollusca > Bivalvia > Venerida > Veneridae > Saxidomus > Saxidomus purpurata. Next base: position 30,711,889 of record JAFMSR010000009.1, read on the forward strand.
TAATATATTTTATCCCCAAATGTTTTACAAAATATTCCACATAGAAAAGTGATAAAATTTTTTGACTTACCTAAAATGCTGATAATTTTTTTGATTAATTTAATCAAATGTTGGCCAAATGTTTTATAAAAATGCAACTTCCCATCAATCAAATAGTTTCAGAATCATTTATTGCAATCACTTGATACCATACATGTGAAAAAGTCAGCTGAATATCACATATTTTTTGTTTGTCACCTATTTTCGCGACCCCGATTTTTGTTATTTTCATAGAAAATGGTGAACACAAGACTCAAAAAAGACAATGTATACAATGTTTTCAATTGAAAATAGCAGTATTCATGTGTGTTTTAACACCAGTGTCAGATGCTTTGTTACTGACACCAGTATTTTTTATTTGAAAACATTATGTTAAATTTCTGTTTTTTTCTATATATGATTGGGAAAAGAATAATGTAATAAAAGTCAAAGTTTGCTCGGGGAGGGGGGTGTTCTTATGTCGGATTTTAGAAGAGAAAGCAGGTCCACGATGAAACAAAGTTTGTCATGTAAAAAAAGTCTTTTTTTTTGTTTTGTTTTTTCCCCTCCTCCGTACGGAGCTTTTTAATTTCAAACTTCAAGTAACAAGAAATAAAAAAATAATGGTCTTGGTATATAACATTATCTAGTGATCTTCCACCAGGCAAGTGAACTTGTACCAAGGTGAGCAATGTAGGGCCATCTTCGCCCTCTTGTTACAATTTGGGGTCATACAGTTAAAGGTAGCAATATTATGAAGTGTAATTTGCATATATAATTTGGGGTCAAAGGTCAAGTTCACAGGGGCCTGAAAGTTGATAATCTTGTTTGCTCTTCATCTGCTAAATGTATGATATGTAGTTGTGCATATTATTATTTATCCCCCCGCCGAAGGCGAAGGGGATATTAGAAATGCTCTTCTTCCGTCCGTCCGTCCGTCCGTGCGTCCGTCCCAATTTTGTCCGGAGCATAACTCCAAAAGTACTTGAGGGATTTTCTTCAAACTTCATACACTGACAGAGCACATTGGGAGGAAGTGCAGTGTGTAAGAACAATAACTCTACCTTGTCTACTTTTAGAGTTATTCCCCTTTTATCAGATTTACTTGAAAAACTTTGTCCGGAGCATAACTCCAAAAGTACTTGAGGGATTTTCTTCAAACTTAATACACTGACATAGCACATTGGTAGGAAGTGCAGTGTGCAAGAACAATAACTCTACCTTGCCTACTTTTAGAGTTATTCCCCTTTATCAGATTTACTCTAAAAGTTTTGTCCGGAACATAACTCCAAAAGTACTTGAGGGATTTACTTCAAACTTAATACACTGACATAGCACATTGGTAGGAAGTGCAGTGTGCATGAACAATAACTCTACCTTGCCTACTTTTAGAGTTATTCCCCTTTATCAGATTTACTTGTCCGAAGCATAACTCCAAAAGTACTTGAGGGATTTACTTCAAACTTAATACACTGACATAGCACATTGGTAGGAAGTGCAGTGTGCAAGAACAATAACTCTACCTTGCCTACTTTTAGAGTTATTCCCTTTTATCAGATTTACTTTAAAAGTTTTGTCCAGAGCATAACTCCAAAAGTACTCGAGGGATTTACTTCAAACTTAATACACTGACATAGCACATTGGTAGGAAGTGCAGTATGCAAGAACAATAACTCTACCTTGTCTACTTTTAGAGTTATTCCCCTTTATCAGATTTACTTTAAAAGTTTTGTCCAGAGCATAACTCCAAAAGTACTTGAGGGATTTACTTCAAACTTAATACACTGACATAGCACATTGGTAGGAAGTGCAGTGTGCAAGAACAATAACTCTACCTTGTCTACTTTTAGAGTTATTCCCCTTTATCAGATTTACTTGTCCGAAGCATAACTCCAAAAGTACTTGAGGGATTTTCTTCAAACTTAATACACTGACATAGCACATTGGTAGGAAGTGCAGTGTGCAAGAACAATAACTCTACCTTGCCTACTTTTAGAGTTATTCCCCTTTATCAGATTTACTTGAAAAACTTTGTCCGGAGCATAACTCCAAAAGTACTTGAAGGATTTTCTTCAAACTTAATACACTGACATAGCACATTGGTAGGAAGTGCAGTGTGCAAGAACAATAACTCTACCTTGTCTACTTTTAGTCAAATTGAAAAATATCATACCTATACTGATAATGAACATTAATATAATTTTACAACCTTCTCTTCATTGCCTTATTCTTTTTCCACTTACTTGAAAACTGTACTCAGCATGACCATAACTATACGGCTTTTTAAGGATTTCCTCTCACCAAGTAAAATGTACGAAAGTACAACCTTCAGGTAACTTTTTCCTGGCGGGGGGATTAACCATGTGTAACATGGCTCTTGTTTGGGATTGTTTTGGACAAGGTCACAGGGGGCTGAAAGATGAAACTCTTGTTGGCTCCTCATTTAAAAAAAGACCTTTGTTTCATTTTCATCTAACATAACATGAAGCATAAGTGAGAAGTCATGTCATGCATATCATAATTTGGGGTCTTCATTATTATGGTCATAGGTCAAACTCACAAGGGGATGTAGATAGAAACTATTCTCTACTCTACATCTCCAAAACTCCTGATTGGATTTTCTTTAAACAAGATCTGATGCATTAATAGGAAGTGTAGTTGTGCATATTTATAATTAAAGATCACTGTGGGGGCTGGGGGTAGCTGTGTGTTTTAAAAGAAAACTTGTATTTATTTGATTTCTGTAGCCTTAAGTTTTACCTTGTGAACGTTAACAATATTATGCCATAATTTTCCTCTTGCTGTCATTTGCTTTAACTTAACAGACCTTGATTTGTATGGTTTTCCAGTTCTATATAAAGACAATTCCACTTCCAGTTTGTTCCTTCTCAGTCTTTATTTATTTCTATATAAGTATAAATATTACTGAGCAATTGTATTGTTTTTACTTGCATATTCTTCTTATTCCAGGGGCCGTATCATACATATGGATGTGAAATCTTTGAACATTGTTCTTGATGTTGACTTTAATGCCAGGCTAATAGATTTTGGACTTGCTAGAGAAATGAACGAGACTCAGTCAGGTATTCCTGTAACAAAGACAGAAGTAGGTGGTTCCGATGGATATTTTCCAACTCGTGGTTATACTTTCTTGACTGTATATGAAGATTACCACAACTTTGGAATAGGTAGGACCAACAAATTTATATACATTGTATTTTTGGATCGATTGATTTATTCAATTGGATCCAATGTTAACAGAGTACAGCTTCCTTACGGCCGAACTCTTTACATACAAACAAGTAGTTCCATATATTCCGTTGTTACGAATTATACTGTCCTGCTTTAAAAATTATATAGTGACATATCTAAATAATATCAAAACATTTCAGAATACCATAATATTATATTGTTGTTTTTCTTATAATTTGTAACTTAAATCAACGAAGTGTCAGTGCGGTATAGAACTATTTTCCTACGCGGTTTTTATCCCAACAGTTTTCTAGTCAGACTGATGTGACATGAGAAATGTAAGACCTGTGAAATACGCATCGCTACACCGGATACACTAAATTCAGTGTTTCCACGATAGCGCATTTTCTGCGGTTTTGACGCACTCATTTTGTCAATGACGCAACAGAATTAGCAAAGAGCGTCTTCTGTGACGCAATTAAAATGTGTATGATCAAATTGCTACAAAAACAACATTTCAAAACATCTCGAAATGCTTAGAAATGCAAGATTAATTGTTTATAAAATACGCTTCCGGTATGGGATATGTATAATTTTGACCCTATTCCGTCAACGTTGTCGTCTGGTTTCAGATCGACCCGCATTTTGTACCATTGCGTTTTTGTGTGTTTTGATTCTTATGATACCGTCATCATGGTATCGTAGACCCACAACAAGAAATGGTCGACGAACCTTAAAAGGGGAAACAAAAATATCTTTCTGAGTGATTTTAACGATCATTTTGTAGTCATTTTGATCAGACTGTCACTATTAAAGGAGTTTCAGTGTGCCAAATAATATCCAAGTTTAATGTCTGTGGTTGAATGCACTTATGAAAAATTCTCTTTGTGTACAAATTTGACTTTTGAGATGCAGTGACAAAATGGAAAGCATCCAAAGAGAAACACCTGTTGTCTTGCCAACCCTTTGATTACCCACCATTTTGTGATTTTTACATGCAGTTTTACAGAAGTAAACTGAATAAAACTTCTTTAACATATAGTCATGCCTTTTATTTTTTTACAATAAAGGGTATGACCCTCGGAATTTCTAAATGACCCCCAAAATCTGATACAGGGAATTGACACCCAGGGTCTTCCATCTCCATGAAAGCCGGAAGTTGCAATATAACCTTAGCTGATGGGTACGACGTTAAATCCGAATTAATTGGCACAATATAGTCAACCTTATGGGCATATCCCATAACTTTTGAATGATATTAAAAGTTGTTCAAACCATAAATTTTCAGTTCAGTTTTGTCAAAATCCATTTCTCAGTTACGATTCACAGCTTAATACTTCATAGGGTAGTTGAACATAGTCACTGAATGACATAATGAAAGCACATGGTTTCCTATCTCAAAAGTAAAGTTTACACAAATGGTGAAAGGTCAAAATTTGTGGACAATTGTGTGTCCAGTTTATAACTTTACTCGTGCAAGGGTTGTCCTGATATTCACACATGCATGTGTACAGTCTATGTTGTCCTGATATTTACACATGTATGTGTGCAGACTGTGTTGTTCAGAGACAATGGATCCTCCAGCACTTTCAGTCCTTTGATTTATATATACTAATTCATTTATTCTCGATTGCAAAACAATTTCTTACAACTTAGATTAATCACTCTCGAGACTCATTTTAGATGGAATCAACCCCGAAGAGAGAGAGGCAATGAGGAATTATTTGTGTCTTGCCCAAGGACACTACCAACATGGCTGTGGTAGGGATGGAACCCGGGCCCTTCAATCCTGAGGCAAATGCGCTACCACTGCCCCACAGCGGATTTCGTTGTTTTTCACAAAGTCAAACAGGGCTGAGCAGTTACCTCCAACCTCTCCCAACACCCCACCCCTCAGTCGTACCGATCATTGCCAATCCAGTCTGCAAATTGCCGCTCATTTCTAGACCCTTTCCGCTTGTCTGGACTGACTGAAAGTGCTGACCTACCCTGCAAATTTCTGCGGATTTCCTTATCCTTGTCATTGTCAGGACTGGTGGATCCATCCCACAAATGAAAGCCGAATTTTCCTCTTCGAGATTGGCCGACCACTTCGATTTCACTTAATTATTATTCAGTTTGTTATTTATTGCAATACCCTCACCCTCCTTCATATGTGGCTGTCTAGTAATAAAGAGAAAGTATTTACATCATCACCACTTTTGATTCTAAATAAATTTTACATTCCTGCTTTGTTTTTAATGTTTAATTTCTCACATAGTTTACCATTGATTAAAAAAAACAACATCTTTTATTTAACCACAGTGATACTTGCTGACAAAATTATTTGTGACAGTTAATTAGTTTATACTAATTTGTTTTAGCTCGATTGTGAAGAAAGTTAATTGATTTATGGTAACTCTTTGACTAACCATAGTTATTGTAATGATCGGTGACATTTTTTGGCAAAAGAGAAACTGTCATTCTAAATTGCGATTGTTAGGAATTACTGCCAAATGCAAACAAACCAGTATAAACAGTTGGCAAAAGAAGAATTGAAAATTTAGAAAATAGATTTTCTTTAGAAATGAGACCCTCAAGGGTGTGTAGCGCTTTTCTTAAATATTATATATAGAATTTTTGTTTTCTGAAACTAGTAGTGCTGATTTAATTTAACTTACAAAAATTTAGTCCTGTATGATTGTAAGATGCAGAAAAGATAATTATCCCTCAGAGATGAGGCCCCAGTGGGGTGATGAATTTTTTTCTGAAAGGGCTTGTCACAATATGATTTTGTTTGGCACGAATATGTGTTCTCCAACAATGGAAAATTTAGAAATTTGATATTTACAGAAATGGGGCCCTTAATTTACCAGGACCAGAATTACAAGAAGCTCTAATTTTACCCAGAAAGATGTCTTACCGACAGAATCGACCTTTATTTGTACCAAAAACATTCATAACTTGTCTTTTGAATCGAAAAGTACATGTTAGAAATATAGCGCAGTATTGTTTTCAATGATATTGTAAAATGTAAGAAAGGCTTTTTCACAACTATTTCTCATGACGAAACAACTTGAATATGAAGAAAGGCATATTTATTATGTCTACATTGTTTTAGAGTAAATAGAACATGGTTCTAGCACAATCCTGTCAGTCAATTTATTTTACTATATCAGTAAATTTAAAAAGATCCTGGGACTTTAAAGGGATACTTTTCTTACATAAATATTCTATATAGAAACTTAAGAATTTTTGTTGTCTGAAACTAGTAGTACTTACAACAAATAAGTTCTTTATGATTGTAACTTGAAGAAAGAAATTATGGCCTCAGAGATGAGGCCCATGTTAGACGGTGAAATCTAAAAAAATGCTTTTTTTCTGAAACAGACAAACCAATACACTTTCCAGTTGTTCTTTTTCAGTTATTTTCTTTATTTAGGAATATAAATTCACTGAATTTGCTTGTTTATTCTTGCAAGAGAAGATCTGTCTTACACAATCCAGTGCATTCCATGGTTAGATTGTTACTTGTGATGCAATATGTATTTACAGTTTGTCTGGAGTGTCTGACTGGTCTTCCTCCACGTGATACAGAGGGTAAAGATAAAGATCTGAGAGTACAACATGCAGAGAAATTAAAAGACAAAATACAGGTGCTTTATTAGTATACCCCCAAGCGAAGTTTAGGGGGGTAAATAGGAGTTACCCGGTGGTTGGTTGGTCGGTCAGTCCGTTGCATTTTTCTTGTCCGGAGCATATCTTGAAAACTACCGGTTGGAATTCAATACAACTTCATGCAGTGGTCAAGCACAATGAGAGGAAGTGCAGTGCACAAGAAGCATACCTCCATCTTGACTAATTACAGAGTCATTGTCCTTTGTTACTTTTCCTTGTCCGGAACATAACTTTAAAACCACTGGTTGGAATTAAATACAACTTCATAAAATGGTCAAGCGCAATGAGAGGAAGTGCAGTGTACAAGAACCATAACTACATCTTGAGTAATTACAAAGTTATTGCCCTTTGTTATTATACCCCCGAAACGAAGTTTAGGGGGGTATATAGGAGTCACCCGGTGGTCGGTTGGGAGGTACGTTGCATTTTCCTTGTCCGGAGCATAACTTAATCAAAGCACTGTGAGCACAGAAGGCTTGGGGGCTATAGGTTAACTCCCCGAAATAACAACTTTTGACCTACGTGTTTTGCACTGAACCTTACCTAAAGCGTGGGTTGAAATGTGCAGAGGACAAAATTCAATATATGACACAGAATGAATGATTCACAAATATATGGGTGGCAGGGAAGTTTGTTTTATTATAAAACGTACGTTAAATGAAAAATAATCACATAGTCAACATCATAAATTGTTTAAGCCAATAAAAATAATTGGATCTGAACTTTGTACAACTTCAAGCGATATGATCTGATGATGTGGATCGAAAATTATTGTGTACCAAGGACAAGACCTTGAAACAGAAATAAACAAAGCAATACCAGCAATGAAATATAAATACAGTACTGTACAATGTGTATAACAGAGAAAACCAAAAATGATTCCAGGTTACCTTGTAGTTGTAATCGGTGAAACCGTTCACTGGGCCTTGACATGCAGTGTCCTCGATAAATGGGGGGTAATTTTGATCACGTGAGTTCCTTCTCTGGAATGTACATAAATTATATCTTTTTTAGAGAAATTTATTTTTAGGTAAATATATTTGTAATCGTTCGTAAATAACAAAGTTGTCAATGAAATAACATCGGAAATTTGAAAATCAAACTACACTGCGACCTCGTTATAACGCGCATTATTATAACACGAATCCCGGTATAACGCGGTTGGGTCTTGGCTCCCAAAGATTTCGGGATTGACCAAAATTATTTCTATCAAAAAAGCATTGTCCCTATACAAAACGAATGTTCGAAAACGTAAATAAACAACATGGCAGGTTGTTAATTGATCTTTGTCACTTAACCGGTATCAAGCGTCTATTAACAAAGAAGTGTTAAAACAATTACGGCTTACTGGTATTTTTTCACGGCTCCGTTATGCACAAGCTGACCTCTTTGTTTGTTAGACAATAACTTCTAAATCCTGTGAATTAATATTTGTTTGCGCATCTTTGATTGCAGGCTTACCTGAACTTAAATAAATCAATAACAAAACTTATTGTTTGTTTTAACAAAAAAGTACTTTCACTTTAGCCATCATTTTCGGAAAATGAATGTACTTTCGTTTTCAATATCAAATATTTACGTAAGAATTTCTCTTTTATATATTTAATTTCGTGCTTAATTAACTAATTTTATTTTACATAGAATCGTTATTTTCTACAATTTAACCACTCGATTTCATAAAAACATGATGCGTGCTAAACATCAATATGCTTTAATTTAGTTAGGTGGGTGGGGTACTCACGTTATGTACGTGTTATGCAAGAAAACAGCGGCTGATGATCAGACCGCGTTATAAAAAAAGTCTCACTTATAACGCGGTCTGACCAGTTGGACCCCGACTACCGCGTTATAACGGGGTTGCAGTGTACAAACTCTTATATCCTTGAGGCTTATATAGGAATTTATTTTTAAATCTTCTTGTCCAAATCCACAATGCCCTGAGCTTAGATATTTGGAATGAAGCATTAGGTAATGGACCTCTACAAAGTTTGTTCAAATCAGAACTCCAGATCAAAATTGACCCTATTTATCATAACCTATGGTAGCCAGGTGAGCGAAAGCATATGGTAGCTAGGTGAGCGATAGCCTATGGTAGCCAGGTGAGCAATAGCCTATGGTAGCCATGTGAGCGATAGCCTATGGTAGCCATGTGAGCTATAGCCTATGGTAGCCAGGTGAATGATAGCCTATGGTAGCTAGGTGAGAGATAGCCATTGGTAGCCAGGTGAGCAATAGCCTATGGTAGCCAGGTGAGCGATAGCCTATTGTAGCCAGGTGAGCAATAGCCTATGGTAACCAGGTGAGCGATAGCCTATGGTTGCCAGGTGAGCGATAGCCTACGGTAGCCAGGTGAGTGATATACAGCTGTCTTGGCCCTGTTGTTAAATTATTTAACTTTGACAAAAATAAAGACCTTTTGATGAAGGTGTTTGTTCGGGGTGCATAAATCGCTTGTTGTTTTTGATTGATAAAATATAATGCTGTGCTGTTTCTGTATGGTTAAGATTGGTTGCACCCATATTATTTCGGAGGCAATACTTATCACATTGTGGAGTAAATTGCGGGAAACAAATTAGAGTGGTTCAGGTGTAATTACCCCATCATGGATGCAATAAAAAAAGTGTTACCTGAGTGAAAATAAACATAGCAAGAGAAAAACAGATTGAAACGTCTGTCTGTTTGGCAAAACCAAAAACCAGCTTCTTGTTGAATACACTTTGTTATTTGTGAGATAAGAATAGACGCTGTATTGTTTTGAAGGATATGTGGTATATTGACGATGACATTGGACCCGAGGCAGAAGCTATTTTGGAGTTATGCGGACTTTGCATTGAAAGTCCAACAGAGAAGAACATGACATCAAAGAAGATTACTCAAGTGCTACAGGTATGATTTCTTATGTCTGTCAGTATCTGATCATCACCAAACTGGCACAAAATGTTGAAAAGCTAAAAATTAGCACTGGCCACTCTTTAACTTGAATAGATTGTATCCAGGCAATATCAAATCAGTAAAGATATAATATATCTTTATAAATTTCAATACCAGAGCTTCCTTGAGTTTTTGTCGTTAACAAATACCATGGAGCCTGACTAAAGCAACCACACTTGGGAAGTTAAAATTGTGATCTCTTAAGACTTCTGAGCCAATAATTATTCAAAGAAGTTTTCATTAAGAATAAATTGCTACTACAATATGCAGTTTATTAAGTGCATGTATCAAAAAAAGTATTTTGTCATGTAGAAAATCTAAAAAAATAAAGTTTCAAGCTTATTAATAGTCAAGGCCAGATCTGACATATATGCATCAACAGAAATTATTACAATTCACTATACAAAACAGAGTGATAAATTCTTGGAGGGGATGGAAACTTAAATTCTGTTTAAACTTTCATGATGCTAAAATGTATAATTGCCCCTGCCGTATTAAAACCCTAAAAACGAATACACTATACAGTGTTATTTTAATTATGCACCCGAAGGTGGGCATATTAAAATGGTACCATCAGTCTGTGTGTCCGGCCTTACATTTTTTTGTGTCTGGGCTTTAACCTTGTCATGCATTGATGGATTTTAAAACATCCTGGCACAAATGTTCAGCACATTAAGATGACATCAGACAGTATAGAATCCTGTATATTGTTACTCTGTTGTACACTGATTGTTGTGTCGCCATTTCAGAGAAAATTTCTTCATCAAACTTCAAAGAATTCCATTCCATGCAAAACTCTGGTAGCTATGGCAAAAAATAGGAAAAAATCTTCTTGTCTGAAACCACAAGGCCTAGAGCTTAGATATTTGGCATGTAGCATTGTTTTGTGGACCTCTATCAAGATTGTTCAAATTATGACCCCCGGGTCAAAATTGACGCCGCCCAGGGGTAACTAAGTTGTACATAGGCTTATGTAGCAAAAACTTTAAAAATCTTCTTCTCTGAAACCACAAGGCCTAGAGCTTAGATATTTGGCATGTAGCATTGTCTAGTGGACCTCTACCAAGATTGATCGAATTATGACCCCTGGGTCAAAATTGACCGAGCCTGAGGGGTCACTTAGTTTTACATAGGCTTATATAGCAAAAACTTTAAAAAAATAAAATTATGAAACCACAAGGCCTAGAGCTTAGATATTTGGCATGTAACATTGTCTAGTGGACCTCAAATTATGACCCCCGGATCAAAATTGACCTTGCCCCAGGGTCACTAAATTTTACATAGGCTTATATAGGAAAAACTTCAAAAATCCTCTTCTCTGTAACCACAAGGCCTAGAGCTTAGATATTTGGCATGTAGCATTGCCTAGTAGACCTCTTTAGAGTTTGTTCAAACTATGCCCCTGGGGTCAAAATTGACCTTGCTGGGGGGGGGGGTCTCTTGATTTACAAAGACGTATATAGGAAAACCTATTTGGCATGTAGCATTGTTTTGTGGACCTCTACCAAGATTGTTCAAATTATGACCCCCGGGTCAAAATTGACGCCGCCCAGGGGTAACTAAGTTGTACATAGGCTTATGTAGCAAAAACTTTAAAAATCTTCTTCTCTGAAACCACAAGGCCTAGAGCTTAGATATTTGGCATGTAGCATTGTCTAGTGGACCTCTACCAAGATTGATCGAATTATGAGCCTGAGGGGTCACTTAGTTTTACATAGGCTTATATAGCAAAAACTTTAAAAATCTTGTTCTCTGAAACCACAAGGTCTAGAGCTGAGATATTTGGCATGTAGCATTGCCTAGTAGACCTCTTCAAAAGTTGTTCAAATTATGCACTGGGGTCAATATTGGCCCCGCCCAGGGGGTCACTTGTTTTACAAAGAAGTATATAGGAAAACCTATTTGGTATATAACATTGTCTAGTGGTCTTTCACCTACTTTGTTCAAATCATGCCTATTGGGTCAAAATTGACCACACATACCAGGCATCTGGACTTGTACTAAGGTGAGCTATATAGGGCCATCATGGCCATCCTTTTATCCCCCCGCCTTGTCAGAGGGGATATAGTAGCGGGCTCCGTTCATTTGTCCGTCCGTCCTTTTCACTTTTGTCCAGAGCATAACTCCAAAAGTATTCAAGGGAACTTATTTAAACTTTACCCACAGACAGAGGACATTGAGAGGGAGTGCAGTGCTCAAGAACCATAACTCTACCTTGCCTTATTTTTTAATTATTCCCCTCTGATATATTTTCATGAATTTTCTTGTCCGGAGGATAACTCCAAAAATACTGAAGGGAATTACTTAAAACTTACTACATTGATAGAATACAATGAGGGGAAGTGCAGTGCCTAAGAACCATAACTCTACCTTGCCTAATTTTTGAATGATTCCCCTTTGTTATATTTTCTTGAATTTTCTTGTCCGGAGCATAACTCCAAAAGTAATAAAGGGAATTACTTGAAACTTAATACAGTGATAGAGCACAATGAGGGGAAGTACAGTGCTCAAAAACCATAACTCTACCATTCCAAATTTTGAATTATTTCCCTTTGTTATATTTTCTTAAATTTCTTTTCCGTATCATAACTTCAGAAGTACTGAAGGGAAGTACTTGAAACTTTATATAGTGATAGAGCACAATGATGGGAAGTACATGCCCAAGAACCATAACTCTACCTTGCCTAATTATCCCCCCCCGCCAAAATCTTACATTTTATTAAATTTGAAACTATATCATATCCTTTCCTCTAACCTCAAATTTTTTGGTCATAGAAAGAGCACTTGGCGGGGGGATGGCCATGTCAAACATGGCTCTTGTTATATTAAGCATGTAGCATTGCCTATTGGACTTCTATCAAGAGTGTTCAAATTATGTCCCTCGGGGGTGTCAGTAGATTTTACATAGGCTTATATAGGAAAAACTTTGAAAATCTTCTTCTGAAACCACAAGGCCTAGAGCTTAGATATTTAGCATGCCCCATTGCTTAGTGGACCTCTACCAAGATTGTTCAAACTATGACCCCTTGGTCAAAATTGATCCCAATTGGAGAGATCACTTGATTTTACAAAGTTTTATACAGGCAAAACTTCAAAACTGTTCTTGTTTGGAACCACAAGGCCTAGAGCTTAGATATTTGGACTGTAGCATTATGTAGTGGACCTTTACGAAGATTGTTCAAATCAGGACCATGGTCAAAATAGACCAGTTCTGCAATTGTTGACCTTGTATTATAGCCAAGGTAGCCAGGTTAGCGATGTAAGGGCATCTTGGCCCTCTTGTTTCTGAAATGGTTTGTCAGAATTTGATTATGGTTGAAAGTACTGTAAAGCTTAGATAACTCCATGTTTTGGCATTGTCTGTCCATCTTGAGCTGTAACTAAGTACCTGTTTGACGAAATTTCAAAAAACCTGAATATAAGTACATAACAGCATAGTGGTGTGGTGCACGCGAAGTTCCATCAGAATCACCGGGGGATATTTACTGATTGCATTTGCTTGTTTTCTTTTTTCTGAAATTGTAGAGCTAATACCATCAATTAAAAACGTGCACCAAGATAAAACCTCCTTTTATTCAGGATCAGCTAAGACAGATGAATATACCAACATGGGACAAAGGAAATAAACAGACAAACATTTGTGACATGTGTATGATAAATCCAGCAGGTTTGTTAATTGTATTGTTCTGAGTCACGTTAGCTCACTTTACACGAGATGTCGCAGTGAGGTGATGTGACTGCTGACCATGCAACATCCTACGTAAATCTGTCCTTCATTTTCTTAAAATAATATCTCTTCTGACATTTAGCCAATATTTGGGAAATTTGACATGTAGCTGTACTAATGTTGTTCAAAGATTTTCATTCCATGTGGTACTTAGTTGTCATGTCAGCCGACAGGAAAAACTTGTATATCTCTTGGATCAAAATTGGCAAAACGGGTCACTTGCTTCATAGAGATATAGGAAAAACTTTTTAAAAAATTCTTGCCAAAAATGCAAGGCCCAAAACTTAATTATGTGGTATATGGAATTTAATTAATCTTTACCTTTTGACCTACTGGCTATATATCGTATAACAAACTTGACATGAGTGATCAGTTGTATAGTCTTGTACATCGACAATTTTGCAAGCATTTCAATATATACCTTAGATGGTATTATTAAGTTCCATGCAGGGGAATTGTGGTGAAGGGGGAGACTAATGTTTTGCCATAAAAACAAAAAGTAGTTTTATATTATGCAGTTAACATTTTGCTGTTTGTTTTGGGGTATTGTTCTTCCGCAACCACTGCAATAAATTATTGCAATTTCAAAGGAGTAATAAGTACCAAACATAGTTGTGGAAATCATTGGCACGACTTGCTTGGATGATTATTTCGTCGTAATCAAATGAAACTTCTTACTATTCATTTACCAGGAATCGCAACCCAGTGTTTACTCTCCTATTCCTCTACAAGGTCAAAGCGGCTAGCAAAAGAGAAGTATAAATGTATAAGGTGGCATCTTTCATTACCATCAGTGATAACTCTAGATTGTGTTCAGTTTCAGATGATTTGTTGACGCACGAGCCTAACTGCTGCAGTAATATAGAAGTATGTGTTGCATGTATGCGAAATTCATATGTCAACAAAATCAGATGTCATTCTTGTGATGCAGACATATATCCAACAATTGGTATGACAGTGTAATTTCTTTTTAGCTCACCTGGCTTCGCCAGGGTGAGCTTTTCTAATCGATGATTGTACGTCGTCCGTCAACATTTTGATTCAAATGGCATCTTCTCTGAAACCACAAGGCCAATGTTGATGAAACTATGCAGGGATGTTCCTTGCATGAAGCTCTACCAAAACTGTTTAAAAGAATTCAATTCCATCCAGAACTCTGGTTGCTATGGCAACAAATAGGAAAAACTTTAAAAATCTTCTCTGAAACCACAAGGCCTAGAGCTTAGATATTTGGCATGTAGCATTGTCTAGTGGACCTCTACCAAGATTGTTCAAATTATGACCCCCGGGTCAAAATTGACCCTGGGTGGGTGGTCACTTAGCTTTGCATAGGCTTATATAGGAAAAACTTTAAAATCTTTTTCTCTGAAACCACAAGGCCTAGAGCTAAGATATTTGGTATGAAGCATTGGCTGATAACTAAGTTGTACATAGGCTTATGTAGCAAAAACTTCAAAAATCTTCTTCTCTGAAACCACAAGGCCTATAGCTTAGATATTTGACATGTAGCATTGTCTAGTGGACCTCTACCAAGATTGTTCAAATTATGACCCCTGGATCAAAATTGACCCCGCAGGGGGAGGGGGGCGGGGTGTCACTTAGTTTTACATAGGCTTATATAGGAAAAACTTTAAAAAAATAAAATTATGAAACCACAAGGCCTAGAGCTTAGATATTTGGCATGTAACATTGTCTAGTGGACCTCAAATTATGACCCCCGGATCAAAATTGACCTTGCCCCGGGGTCACTAAATTTTACATAGGCTTATATAGGAAAAACTTCAAAAATCCTCTTCTCTGTAACCACAAGGCCTAGAGCTTAGATATTTGGCATGTAGCATTGCCTAGTAGACCTCTTTAGAGTTTGTTCAAACTATGCCCCTGGGGTCAAAATTGACCTTGCTGGGGGGGGGGGGGTCTCTTGATTTACAAAGACATATATAGGAAAACCTATTTGGTATATAACATTGTCCAGTGATCTTCCACCACCTCATTTTACCAGTGATAGATAATCTTAATTAGTGGTTTTGAAGTAAAATTAGAAGAAAAGTTGATTTTCAATTTTTCATCCTCATCCTATTTTCAAGACAAAGAGTGCTTTGGCAGGATTAGAATAGAATAAAGTAACAATAAAGAATTTCAGTCATCTGTACTGGTTTGAGACCACCAAACACGTACAACCATCAAACTGGACACTTGCGAAAACGTGTGATTATTTTGTTGATATTTAAACTAATATGTTGTTGATCAAACAGACACTTGATATCCATCAACAAAGTGTAACAACAACAGTTTAATGTAACTATTTAAACAGAAATCTCACCATTTATTTTGTCAGTCACTGAAAGTATGTTTACATTGTCGGGGGAAAGTAGAAATGACAGACTGTGCATGCACAATATTTCTGTGAGGCCCGGCAAATAAAATTCACAAGTTAAACCTTTTATCATGATATTTCATTAATATGTCAAATGATTGAAACAGTTTACACAATTTAAAAGCTAACATCACAATAAAACAAAACTATTTAAAAAAAGCTGTCTGGAAACATGGTACAGTTTGTCAATAAAATGAAGCAATTTGGTGACCCCACAGCCGGGCCTCAAAAATGTGATTGAGTTATTTTTAGGAGTAAACAGATGAGCTTTTCTTTTCTGAGAAGAACCTAACTTACTACTGTTGAAATTTTGATTGCTAGATACAAAAATTATCAGAATTATCGTAAAATATGTTTAAAAAGTGTCCGGTTGTAGGACTCAAGCCAGTAAATGTTCCTTCAATGGGTTAACATCACTGACAGTTCTATTGGAGATACAGATGATTTTTGTTGATTTTGTTTTTTACAGGACATTTCTGGGGAGCTTTAGTTATTGCAGGCAACGATGTTAAATGCAGCAAATCTGCAGAGAACTTTAGAAGAGATGCACTAGAGGTTTATAAAATCATTGTGTCAAAATGTCCGCTGGTGATGGGAATCAGGTATTTCAATTAATTATCCTACAATTATTAAAAGTATCAAAGAATACAGTTATTTAAGCTTTATCTGTTTAGTAATAAAATAATACAATTACACAAAGTGTTAATAAATCACAACATTTTTCAAAAATTGTTTCAAAGTTACAAACATATACCAGACGACAAACTAATCCTTTAAATGATACCGACTTAACAATCACCACAAGCGGAATACCATTTAGCGAAGGAGAGGACATAATCGCCGTTGCCAATGACCTAGTTGCGGCACTTGGAGAAGAAGTATTCCAGAATGTATTAGTCACAGCTGCTTGTAGACTTCCTACATGATTTGCGAATAGACCAGCTCTCGCGAAAATCAGCTTCCAAAATGTTGATGAGAAAATTATGGTACTGAGAAACAAAATGAAACTGAAAGATAAGTCCAGTTACAAACGTGTGTACCTTAAAAGCTGTAAGTCGCATATTGAAAGACTAATAGAACTTAATGCACGTGCAGTTCTTAGAGAATTGCCACAAGGTCGCTCGTACAGAGTAAGTGCTAATGGGCGCATAATTCAGCATGCCAGACAGCACGAAAATGATGCCATGAACCAGCACAGTGAGATGGATTAGGAATCATCCGGTCTTAATGGGTACTTGAAAATAGCCAATTTGAACATCTGCGGCTGAACTAGAGACAACAGTGAGTTAAGATCTAGAATTATTCAGTGCATTGATGCAGATATTATTTCATTGAGTGAAACCCATTTAAGAGACCAACAAACACTAGAAGTTGAAGGTTATATTTGGTTTGGATTTAATTGGATAGACATTCATAGGAATGCACCGAAAGCATCTGGCATAGTCGGAATACTTGTAAAAAAATGGTTATCTGAAGAATACGAAATAAACATATCAGACAAGTTTTATCATGGAATTTTAGTTCTAAATTTTATCCATAAATCAAATGAATACAGTTTTGTAATTTTTGCATGTTACTTGCCGCCAGAAAACTCTTCACGAGACCGAGATGTGCAAGGTTTCTATTCGCACTTGCTGGCCCAAATTTACTTAAACAGTGATAGTGACGCTATGTTCGCAACTGGCGATTTTAACTCTCGTATTGGGAATTTATCGGATATTGTTGAACAGATTGACTCCATATCAAACAGACAGGTGATAGACAAATCTATCAATCAGCACGGCCATACGTTCGTAGAATTTCTGAATGATGCTCAGTTTTGTGTGCTTAACGGCAGATTTAACACTGCAGACGATAATTTCACTTCCGTTTCACATAAGGGTAGTTCTGTGGTTGATTACATATGCGTTCCACACGACGTATTTCAATATTGTAAATCTTTCAAGGTCCAAACTATGCAATCAATTATATATGATAATGACTTTCACGGATTACTAGGGGAAAGATCAAGGCCGCCTGACCACTGTGCAGTTATTACAGAATTTAAATTGTCAAGATACGGGAATGTTAACCAGTTTACCTATATTATCAACCAAGAAATTTAGTCACCAAGGTACAATTTTAATAAAATACCGTCCGATTTTATTACCAGTGATTTAATGAGAATGGCTGTTATAGACATCATTTCACTTATAGAGAGAAATAGGGAAACACAGAGCGATATTGACTCTATCTATGAAAAACTGTGCGATTGCATTATTACAGAAATGAATAATCATGCTCCGAAGTACAATTCATCAAAAAGAACAAGAAAGAAATATAAACACAGGAAACCTTATTGCGACGACAATCTTGCGAACTTGTGGAACGACATGATATCAAAGGAAAATTCAATTTTACGGTATAAAGGTAATCGACACACAAAAACTTTACTGCGTGAGCAATACATTTTAGCTGGAAACTTATTTGATAAAACATTACACACAGCAGAGCGAGAGTACCGAACTGCAGTCAGCTTCCTATAGGCACTGTAGGCACGTGCCTACACTTTTCCCCCCAAAATGAAAAATGTAAAAATGCCAAATATGCAATAAAAAGACAGGGGGTAGGGGGTGTATGGCTCTGACCAATATTATGGCCCTGAGCAATAGCGAAATATTTCATTAATTTAAGTAATACTTAAATTACTAATCCGAAAGTTTTAAGAACTAGTTTGTTGAGGTGGTAATTTGTTAATACTAGATACGACTATTCATGATCCCCTGAAATTGGCAGTTCCAGTTTCCTCTGCTTTTGAAGAAACTCGGATTGTCTGTTGTACCAGTTTTAATGTTTGAAATGACACTGATTTTAACAATGTTCAGTAACGAAAATGCCAGGTTGCGATTTCGGTGGAATGCACTGAGAACAAGCAGGAGGGCGTGTACAAACAAACATGGATTGTATCCCTGTATTTATCATTCACATAGTGAGGCTACGTCAAAACTGTCCAAGACCTAACATAATATACGAAACATATTCAAACTACTATAATAATTCATTTTTTCAATAAAATCACCCTTAGTTCAATCTCGATATAAATTCTTTTCTTTGACTGCCTTAAAGGCTTCAGCACAACATATGACATCGTTTTCACTGTCAAAATGGCAAAAAGTTTGGGAAAGAGGTGAAAATCCGAGGGTATTAGATGAGTTGAATATGGGGAGTCAAAGTCACACTGAGCAGCTTTAGCTATTGCACCTTGCCAGTTGTGTGCATATGCATATTGTTCGGAAGCAAAAGGATATATGCTCTGAACTTTTTCTCGTTATTCATTAGCATATTACTGCCCAGTGACGGTTTGGCCATTCTGAAGATAATCCACCTTGATAACACATTGTAATCCCGGAATACTGATCTCGTCTGCAAGAATTTCCTTGGTGGTGAACCTTGATGTTTCCACTTTGAACTTTAGATCCATTTCATATCCTGCGTCACAATTTTCCCGAGACATTTTCTGGGTTTTGCTGAAAACGTCTCAAAAGCTCTTTGAAAATATTCAGCCTACTCAATTGTTTGTCTGGCATTCATATTCACAGACCCTATCTTGTCAAACGTTTGCTCGTGTGAAAAGCATCAGACAAAATGAACTAGAGGGAATCAAAGCTCATTCTAGACTTATAAAAGTCTGTTGAGATTGAGCTGTCCTTTTTCTCTTGAAGACTTTTTCTTTAAGGAATAATAAATTTGTATATGAAAAATTTGTTTCAATCGAAGCAGCTGCTCATCTAGGGTCAAGGGAAAAATTTGTGAAGATGTAAAATGTCCAGAAAAGACATGCGTAATGACTCTAACGACTGATGCCAATCTAAACTCATTCCTGTAGTATCAGCAATTTGCTATTCTATAATTCATTACCATACGATGTATATCATCAAATTGATTTTCATTAGTGGCATCTTTAAAACGACCGTGACCATGGATCATTTTCATTGCTGGTTGTTGCTTGAATTCAGCAACCTATATTTTTATAGCTGAATATGAAGATAGGATAATCATCACTAGGTGCATTTTCACGCCTTCATGGATTGTCTTTGGTGACCTGACATTCCTTTCTTATGCAGATACTTTATCATCGCTCCCTTTTCTGACTATATCTCACCAATAGCTAACAACTCATCAGCTAAAAAAGACCGTCACAACTGTCGCACATGTACACAATAATGATAGTGACTTAAAACTTTTACCCTCACTCACGACTGCGGAAATGAAAAATGTGCAAGGCAATGGACTTTTTTATGTATTCCAAATAAAGTTCGAAAAGTTTTTAATCTAATTGTTTTATTATGATTAGTGTTTTTTTAGCGCATAAGTTTTAAGATAACTGATTTTCAGTGTGGCAAAATTCACATACTTTTTTTCTTTATTTTTCTCCAAAATATACCCAATGATACGCAAGAATGCAGCTGTGGCGATACGGGATCAAAAAAAAATCGGGGGAGCATGCCCCTGAAACCCCCAAGAAAATATGTACCTACACTTTCATTTCTTTCAAGCTATGCCCCTGGCAGTTGCAATGGACATTGAGGATATGTGTACCAGTAATCCACGTGACTTTTGGGATAAGATACGCATCTAGGACCACGGCAAAATAAAACAATACCGATACAAATCATCAACGAACACGGACATACTATCTCTGATGAAACATTAGTATTTAATCAGTGGAAAAATGACTTCGAAAAGTTGCATAATCGCGATGAAAAAAGCGATTTTGATGAAGAATTTTTCGACCGAAGCAAAACACATAAACAGTTGATTGAATTAAACATGTTAGACCCTTTATACACACTTAATGAGCTGTTAAATCAGAACATTACATTGAATGAAATATCAAACATTGTTAAGAGCGCTAAATCTAAATCCTCCTGTGGCATCGATGAAATCCCTTATGCTGTCCTTAAATATCCCGCGATTATAGGAGTACTCCAGCAATTGTTCCAGGTGACATTTGATACTGGTATAATTCCATGGGTGTGGAGAAAATCAATCATATGCCCTATTCTAAAAGACCAAAATAGTGATGCCAGGTTACCACTTAATTACAGAGGCATAAGTTTACTACCGTGCATAGGTAAATTATACAGCTCATTTTTAGACAAGAGAATTACAAAGTATTTAAACATAAATGATATTCTTGTGGATGAGCAGAATGGGTTCAGGTCAGATAGATCTTGTGAGGGTCACGTTTTCACGCTTGACAGCATAATCAGGAACAATAACTCTGTGTTTACGGCCTTTATTGATCTGCGCAAGTGTTTTGATTTTATTGACAGAGACATGATGCTCTATAAACTGCTGTTGAACGGAATAGATGGAAAAGTATACCAGTCCAATAGATACATTTACAGCCAATCTTTTTCTTGTATAAGAATAAACGGAAAGTTAACTGAGTGGTTCCAATGTGCAATGGGAGTGAAACAGGGAGATAACTTGTCCCCTACGCTATTTTCTATCTTCGCAAATGAATTAGTGAGCGAAATTAATGACCTTGACCTAGGGGTCAATGTTAGGAATACATCTGTATCCATGCTCCTATATGCAGACGACATTGTCTTTATTGCACAGTCAGAGCATGACCTTCAAAGGATGCTAAATTAAATGCACTCATGGTGCAAACTTTGGCGCGTTCTTGTAAACACTGAGAAGTCTAAAATAGTACATTTCAGAATAGGACGTTCTCCGAGAAGTGAATTCGAATTTACTTAGGGAATAATGCCATAGAAATAGTCAACAAATATAAATACTTAGGTGTTTTAATGCAAGAAAAACATAGCTTTAAGTATAATTGTGAGTTTTTATCTAAAAGTGCTGGCCGTGCTCTTGGTGCTCAGTGATATCAAAAATCCATAATCTCAAGCAGTGTGGATTTAAAACTTTTGAGAAACTCTATAATTCATGCGTGACAACAGTTTCAGATCATTGCGCCTCCGTATGGGGATTTAAGCAATACCAGTCCGCCGACACCGTTCATAATCGCGCCATACGATATTTCCTAGGGGTGCACAGATTCACACCTACACTGGCTCTCATAGGCGAGACTAGGTGGATTGCAAGCAAGTACAGACGATGGCGTATTATGATACGTTACTGGAATCGATTAGTTCAACTGGACAATTCGAGATTAACAAAACGTGCATTCATGGCAGATTATAGATCAAACAATGCAAATACTTGGTGCTCAGAACTTAAAACGATATTATCCAGTCTTAACCTAACGTTCAATTACAATAATCTGTCTGTTGTGAATATGAACATTGCACGTGATTAACTTACGGTATACTATTCTGCTATTTGGGCGCAAGACTGTGAAAATGTTTCAAAACTAAGAACAAATAGAACTTTCAAAACTCAATTTAAATGTGAAACGTTTCTTCTAATTGATCTGAAACGACATGAAAGATCATTGTTAGCACAATTCAGTTGTGGTATTTTACCATTAAGGATAGAAACTGGTCGATATGTGGGAGAACCCGCTCAAGAGAGACTATGCACGCTATGCGACAATGACCAGATTGAAGACGAGAGGCATTTTCTTCTCGCATGTCCGTTGTATAATGCAACAAGAAATGTTTTGTTTGGTGATATTCTCACAAGTGTTGACTATTTAAACAATGCTGACAGACTTACTTTAAATATACTTAATAAATAATTTCCCGAGAAAGTGTGCAAAAATTGTTGTAAGAGCATTTATGTTAAGGAGAAGCGTACTGTTTAATTAGTCTCAACATTTATGTCTTCCGATTAATTTTGTATTATATGCCATTGTATGAAATTGTTTATCTGAGTAGTAAGTACTTTATTTAAGTTCAAGTTATTTATTTATTTTCTTTCCCTGACTTCACAGATATTAAGTAATACTGAATTAAAATATCTTGTTCAATTTATTATTTTATATGTGTGTATCCGTGAATTATTGTTAGAAAAAAAATTGTGTTAGGTGACTTATAGGCCCGTTGGGTCAGGTGTTTTGTATTATGTATTATATTCATATGTTACATGTATATCTGTACTATACACATGTCACTATAATAAAAGATAATCTATCTATACCAGTAGACGTATGAGTTGCATTTATTTGACTATAGTGAAAAAAGGCTTCGAAAAGTTTAGATTTAAAACTTGACCAAATTAAATGATTACAGTATTTAATTGTGGTCATGTGTTGTAATTAATTTTAGCCCTGAGGATGTTGTAGTTGTGCAAGCTGATTCACCAGGACAAAAAGCCAATTTGAAGACAAAGGTTGCCTCAGCTGTAAACAAACTTAGCCAAAGAGGATGTATCAAAACACTTCTTGTGTATTACTCAGGTCACAGTGGAGAAGAGGGGTTACTTTTGGAAAATGATCAGGAGTATTTGTCAGAAAAGGAACTAACAATGTGCGTGAAAAGACTTGTGAGGAGCTCAAGCTCATTTCAGTTCAAAGATTCACAGGCGTCTGCAGTCAGTCCAAAGCGATTGATTTGTATATTTGATTGCTGTAGACCGCCAAAGGTGAGACTGTCAAGTTCTCATGTCTCTGTTATCCAGCTAAATGCCTGTCGTTCTCAGTTAGAATCTGAATCTGAAAGCAGTGGAAGTGTTTTCACAAAATTTTTCATTCAGGCGTTGACTCAATCTGCACATGGGAAAAAATGCCTAATTGAAGAGTGCGATTGTTCACCAATCAAAGGAGATTTCATAACAGTCCATGAGCTTGTTGGATACATTAGAGAACATATGAACAGATACCAAGCTAGTAGAGGTAAAGAAACGTACAATGCACCAGAGAAACATGAAGAACATGTGACATGGCATGACGAAAAGATTGCATACAATATTGACTTCCCAGTACAACTCAAGTTCAAAATTAAAGATGATGATGATAAAAAGTTGTTCGAGAAAACTATAAAACCCCACTTTATTTCTGATGTGAATGAGCTGAAGAGAACTTTTTTTGAAACATTTATTGGTAAGTTAAAATTTCTTAATCATATTACTATTCTGCCTTTGTGAAAACATTAATGTTACCAATAGCTCTGCTCCAAGTTTGAACTTTCTTGAAACTTCGTACCCCTATGCCAGTCTTGATGCCTCAAGCGTTTGCAACCTGTCTTTCGACACGGCCTGCACCTCAGACTAGTCCTTAGTCCAAAACAGGTCATAAAAATAATGTAAGGTCACTCAAAGTCTAAGTCATTAATTGTAGGTCCATTGTAGACAAAAAAATCAGAATTTAGCAATCTGGTTAGTTCCATCAAACCAGACATTGTGCTAGGTACTGAGTCCTGGCTTAAACCTAAGCACTATACAAATGAAATATTTAATTCCGACCTAGGTGACTCTATTTTTTGCTGTGACCGCATCAATCAGGCAGGTGGAGGTATATTCATTGCAGTAAGGGACTGCTTGACAGCTCAAGAAATGCCCGAATTAAAATCAGAATGTGAGGATCTTTGGGTAAAATTAGGGGACTTGAACCTACCCAAAATGAACTGGGATACTGCTAGTCCATCCCCAGACTGCAAGCATCCTTCCTTCTACAGACAGATCATTGAAACCCTAAATGATACCAATCTAACCCAAATGGTTAACCTCCCTACCCGAGAAAATAATATCCTAGACTTATTCCTCACAACTAACCACACGTTTGTAAACAAGGTTAATATCCTACCCGGCTTCAGTTATCACAATGTAGTTGAAATCAGAGTCAATACATCTGCAAGGATCTGTTATCAAAAGCCTCTAGGGTCTCGTAGAATTCCCCTGTATAAGAAAGCTAATTTGCAGGCCATAAAACATTAAATGACCATCACAAGGTTATGCTTACAGAAGGTAAATATTCTGCACTAAAAACTGAAGAGCTATGGGAAAACTTTTCACAAACCCTCAATAGTCTAATACAAAAAAATGAATTTCATCAAAACAGTCATTGGTGAGAAATCCCCTCCCCTGGGTCAATCAAAGTGTTAAAAGAATGATCAGAAGACCAAACCGGGCC
The DNA here is from genome assembly GCA_022818135.1 of Saxidomus purpurata. Taxonomy (NCBI): domain Eukaryota; kingdom Metazoa; phylum Mollusca; class Bivalvia; order Venerida; family Veneridae; genus Saxidomus; species Saxidomus purpurata. Next base: position 30,736,813 of record JAFMSR010000009.1, read on the forward strand.
TCTAACAAAGCTAAGAAATCAAACACATCCTCTGATTGTAGGAAGTTTATAGACCTGAAACACTTGGTGTGGAAAAAGGTCAAAGAGGCTTACTACCTATACCTTCAAAACATTCTTTATTTAAATAGCGCTGATGCCTCCCTCCCAAACAGACCAAATACCAAGAAACTCTACCTTTTACTTAAGCACTCCAAACAAGATTCAAATTTGTTACCTCCCCTTAAGTATGAAAACCAAACCAGCTCCACATTGATGAAACTGCCAAGACACACGTGGCAGCCCAAATGACCAAACTTTCCCAAACATGGCAAGTATTACAGTAAGCTCCAAAGGGATAGAGAAACTTCTCACTAATCTAAATCCCCGTAAGGCTAGTGGTTCTGATAAAATCAAGCCCATCATTCTTAAAACTATATCCAAAGAACTCTCCCCAATCCTTGAGATTTTATTCCAGAAATCCCTGGAAGGATCACTGCCATCTCAGTGGAAGATACCAAAATGACCTCAAAAGGTTAGAAGAGTGGGAGTTGGAGTGAGACATGGAATTCAACCCTTCCAAATGTCAAGCTATCCACGTCGCTAGAAGGAAACATCCTATTCCCACCCAGTATTACCTTTATGGAGTCGTTGCCTTGGCTAAATAACTTGGCGTGGATATCTCAAATAATCTGTCGTGGGATGACTACATAAATAGGTCAACAAAGAAAGCTAACCAAACATTAGGGTTTCTACGCAGAAACATAAAAGTCAAATCAGAACCCCTTAAGTCTATCGCTTACCAGACCCTAGTGAGACCCCAGCTGGAATATGGCTCCGAGATATGGTCATCCCATACCCAAACCCTCATAGACCAGATTGAGGGTGTACAGAGAAGAGCAGCCCGATAGATAAAGTCCAATTTTGGACAAACATCCAGTGTCACGAACATGCTCCATTCCCTTAACCTACGCAGACTAGATCTTAGGCATATTGATAACAGATTATCACTTATGTATAAAATCCATCATAAACTGGTTGCTATCCCAGTTGAAAACTTCCTTGTTCCCATATCCCGCAGCACAAGCCACTTCCACTCTATAAGCTATAGATTAGTCACAGCAACAAAGACTATTATAAGTACTCCTTTTGTCCCAGAACTATATTCCACTGGAACCACCTACCCCATGACATCCACTCCCCTACCCTAGAGCGGCACAATGCGGCTGTTTGCTGCATTGATCGTGTCTCTCCCTAGTTATACTGCTAGCTGTTTTTACATTTTACTCTTTTAACGAATCTAGTTAGCCAGGGTAAGCTTTTTAGCTCACCTGGCTACGCCAGGGTGAGCTTTTCTGATCGATGATTGTCCGTCGTCCGTTGTCCGTTGATTCAAATGACATCTCCTCTGAAACCTCTAGGCCAATGTTGATAAAACTATGCAGGAATGTTCCTTGCATGAAGCTCTACCAAAATTGTTCAAAGAATTCCATTCCATGCAGAACTCTGGTTGCTATGGCAAAAAATAGGAAAAACTTTAAAAATCTTCTTCTCTGAAACCACAAGGCCTAGAGCTTAGATATTTGGCATGTAGCATTGTCTAGTGGACCTCTACCAAGATTGTTCAAATTATGACCCCGGGTCAAAATTGACCCAGCGTGGGTGGGCCCTTAGTTTTTGCATAGGAATATATAGGGAAAACTTTAAAAATCTTCTTCTCTGAAACCACAAGGCCTAGAGCTAAGATACTTGGCATGTAGCATTGTCTAGTAGACCTCTACCAAGATTGTTCAAATTATGACCCCCGGGTCAAAATTGACCCCCACCTGGGGGTCACTTAGTTTTGCATAGGAATATATAGGAAAAACTTAAAAAATCTTCTTCTCTGAAACCACAAGGCCTAGAGCTTAGATATTTGGCATGTAGCATTGGCTAGTGGACCTCTACCAATATTGTTCAAATTATGAGCCCCGGGTCAAAATTGACCTTGCCCCGGGGTCACTTAGTTTTGCATAGGAATATATAGGAAAAACTTAAAAATCTTCTTCTCTGAAACTACAAGGCTTAGAGCTTAGATATTTGGCATGTAGCATTGGCTAGTGGACTTCTACCAAGATTGTTCAAATTATGAGCCCCGGATCAAAATTGACCCCGCACCGGGGGTCACTTAGTTTTGCATAGGAATATATAGTAAAAACTTTAAAAATCTTCTTCTCTGAAACCACAAGGCCTAGAGCTTAGATATTTGGCATGTAGCATTGCCTAGTAGACCTCTTTAAAGTTTGTTCAAATTATGCCCCTGGGGTCAAAATTGACCTTGCCCGGGGGGGATCATTTGTTTTACAAAGGCGTATATAGGAAAACATATTTGGTATATAACATTATCTAGTGATCTTCCACCAGGCAAGTGGACTTGTACCAAGGTGAGCGATATAGGGCCATCTTGGCCCTCTTGTCTAATTGATGATTGTCCTTCGTCCGTCAACATTTTGATTCAAATGACATCTCCTCTGAAACCACTAGGCCAATGTTGATAAAACTATGCAGGAATGTTCCTTGCATGAAGCTCTACCAAAATTGTTCAAAGAATTCCATTCCATGCAGAACTCTGGTTGCTATGGCAAAAAATAGGAAAAACTTTAAAAATCTTCTCTGAAACCACAATGCCTAGAGCTTAGATATTTGGCATGTAGCATTGTCTAGTGGACCTCTACCAAGATTGTTCAAATTATGACCCCCGGGTCAAAATTGACCCCGCGCGGGTGGTCACTTAGTTTTGCATAGTCTTATATAGGAAAAACTTTAAAAATCTTCTTCTCTTGAACCACAAGGCCTAGAGCTTAGATATTTGGCATGTAGCGTTGCCTAGTAGACCTCTTCCAGGATTGTTCATATCATGATCCCTGGTCAAAATTGATCTATAAATTATGTTTCATTTCCGTCATACGGACACTTTTGATAGGCATTTACGTGTAAAGTGATCTACAGTATGTATAGCACCTAGGAAGAGCTGAGTGGTCTGCCGTCAAGCGTCTGTCGTCTACATTTCACTTAAAGCTCTTCTTCTCTTGTGCCAGGTAGATGATTTTGTGTCATCTGCTGTATGTTGTTAACATTTTCCTTCAAACGACATCTCTGAAAACACTGGGCCAATGTTGATAAAACTTACATGAAGCTCTACCAAAATTGTTCAAAGAATTCCATTCCATGCAGAACTCTGGTTGCTATGGCAACAAATAGGAAAAACTTTAAAAATCTTCTTCTCTGAAACCACAAGGCCTTATGCCTAGATATTAAGCATGTAGCATTGCCTCCTGGACCACTATCAAGATTGTTCAAATACGGATTTTTCACAGACTTACCGTTCTTGTGTACTCTTCAGCTTTAAAGAGCACAAAGAGTTATCGATTGGCGAATGAGGGGGCAGTTTTGGTCCGATAACGAAAGCATATAACATTTTTTATGTATCATGAATGAATAATACTATGATTATCGAGTATTTTGCTAAATTATTAAATTATTTCCACTTCAAATTATATCCGTACTTAAATATGTATATTTTTGTAACTTTAATTTTGGAAAATGATGAAATTATAATATGGAGGAAAGAAAAGAATCGCTGGCTAAAACATAGCTATATACGCTTCGGCAGACTACAATTTCATGAATGTGCATAAATGATTACAGAAATTAATTAAATTGTACTTTCAGCATTTCAAAAAAATATCAAAATATATTTCTTAATCAGGGGGGTGAACGTAGCCCCGTTTCTTCAGAGGGTTAAGCGACGAACCGGTATCTGCGGAGGAAAAATGGCGGATTGTGTTGTTTGAAAACGAAAGTAGGACCATATTTTGACGTGTTAAAGTATACTTTTAGCATACTTTGAAATCTTTGAGTACTTTCGCTAGTCGCTGTCACCGGCACAACAATTTACAGTGGGTATAGCTGCAATGTTAGCTTGTAAAACAAAGTACAGAGGCCTTGTTTTTGCCTTGGAAATGACGTAAGAATATTGGGAGTCGATCGTTTTGCATTTGTAAACATAGATCGTTGCAGACAATGTTCAAACAAACAGGCTAAGAATGGCACCTAAGAAGCTAAAACGAAAAGCCGATTGAAGATTATATATTTCTTCACCTGATGAAAGTACTTAAAGATTTCAAAGTATGCTAAAAGTATACTTTAACACGTTAAAATATGGTCCTACTTTCGTTTTCAAACAACACAATCCGCCATTTTTCCTCCGCAGATACCGGTTCGTCGCTTAACCCTCTGAAGAAACGGGGCTACGTTCACCCCCCTGTTAATAAGTTTAGTAAATTCATTCTTGTATTTAAATTAAAAAATAAAACAAAGAAAATACTTGGTGTGGGAGTTTTCTTTTTTTCAAACAGAAACACTTCTACAACGCGTTTTGTGTATTAACTTTTAATATAATTATACAGTTAACTGTAAGTTATTTTATTATTTAAACAAAAGAATAAAGAATTTATCAAGTAAATTTCAATAAAACATTTTGAAAAAATGTCAAAGTGATGCAATTAATGATAATGTTTTTTGTAACTCGTCAACTTCTACTGGCACGGACCTATAATTACACATCAATCATGACTTTAGATAATATATTTTAAAATAATCTACTAACTAATGAAACTATTTTAAAGATGTCTTAAAAGAAGTCAGCACTTTATTCTAAAGAAAGCAAATTAATATAAATAGTTAGAAAAACGGGCTTGTCTTAATTTTCATTTAGGGCTTACAAGATACAAGATACAAGAAACTTTATTTATAGTCAGATGTTACATGAACATAGAAAACATTAGCTAAAAGCTATTTACCGACATAATAATGTTTCTTAACAACAATATTTAACAAAACATTTAACCTGAAAAGTAAAAGTACAGATAAAATAGAGATCAAAATAGGCATTTAAGTCATTTTTAAACATACATATTATATTAAGAGAAATGATAACACTTTCGCTCGCAGGAAAGGATAAGAATAACATACAGTATATTTACATTCTTGGGTATTTAAAACATGTGTAAGTGGATCTACTCTTGACTAGTGATAGCTTAAAAACTGCAATAACATTATGTGTATAATATTTGATCAGCAAAACAAACACAAAAGTGTATAATTAAGAAATGGTGTAAAAAATCTATTATCCATTCAAATCAGATTTGGTGGGAACTGAGTAGGTCCACTATCACATGGGTTCTTTTAAAACATGGCTAGCATAAATGCAAAGGCAACTAAAAGCATGCATACTAAAAGTATAACATTATAAAAACAAAAGCACAATAAAAGCAAAAAAAAAGCACATGAGAGGTAAAACACAGAACATGAACTTAAAAGATGCATTTATGTTCAAACTAAGAACATGATACAAAACAAAAGCACATTTAGATGGATAAAAAACAACATGAAAACTAAAAGAAGCTTTAAATGAACAAGCTAAATGTAGCAATTTTAACAAGTAAAAGCAGTGTTAAAACTAAAGGTTAACAGAGAGATGAAAATTAGGAGCACATTGAACACTTGCCGGTTGGGCCACCCCAGACCCGGACCAGTCTAATAAATTCTTTGTAATTTTCCTCTTGTCTGATATGGTTTGGTAGACTGTTCCAGATCTGAGTGGCCTCGAACCTGAAAGATTGCTTACCATGGATTGATGTTCTGACTTTTGGTACTTCTAGAGTATTTCTGTATCTAAAAGAATAAGATGAAGTTTTAAATTGTACCAAATCATTCAAATATGGTGGTGAAAGATGGTATAGACATTTTAAAGTTTCAATGCAATTGTTTTGATTCTACTCAGATGAAGTGTAGGCATATTAACTTTGTTTAAGAGATCTTCGTAACTGGAGTTAAAATCATTAAAAACTATTCTTAACGCTCTATGCTGTAGTTTTTCTAATTTCTCAGTGTTTGTTTTGCTACAAAAATGCCAAATTAGTGGACAATAATTGAAATTTGATCTAACAAAAGATTTGTACACAAGTAATTTACATTCAGGTGTTAAAAATTTACTTATTCTGAGGAGAACATTAAGTTGTGCAGCTACTTTTTTTACACATTTTAGTTACTTGTTCATTAAAATTTAAAAGAGAGTCAATATTGACACCTAGTAGCTTGACACTATCGTTACATAGAATGTCTATACCTTCAACTTTAAAACTGTTTATATAATTTTGTGTTTTTCTTCCCACAGCCATGGCCTGAAATTTGTCTGGATTAGCCTGCATTTGATTTAATTTGAACCATTTGATAAGTGTTTTACTTTCGTCTTCTAATACAGCTTTAAGTTCATTTATATTTGTATGATTATAAGATAAGGTATTGTCATCGGCGTAATTATAGAGTGTAGACTTGTTAATAAAATAGAATATGTCATTCATAAAGATGTTGAAGACCAAAGGGCCAAGGATTGAGCCTTGAGGTACGCCTTTGACTGTCTCAAAAGTACATAGCTTCATAATCAGTTTAACCGATGATGAAAAAAAGGGCTAACAAAAGTTTTAATAAAAATATTGAAAAGTGTTGCCATAACACTGAGAGTAAATGAAAAATGAGAAAATGCTTTAAAACTGCTAACATACTTCTTCAAATGAATGTATTTAAACAGGTGGACGGGCAGTTTTTATTCATTTATTCCCCTCCTTTTCCAGGTAAAAGTATATATTAACCATTAAAAATAGCATGATGCTATTGTCTACACAAAATGATTTTTTATTAAATAAACATGGAAATAATTCTTGTCATAAATAAATATGTCATTCATGAAGATGTTGAAGACCAAGGGGCCAAGGATTGAGCCTTGAGGTATGCCTCTGACTGTCTCAAAAGTACATAGCTTCATAATCAGTTTAACCGATGATGAAAAAAAGGGCTAACAAAAGTTTTAATAAAAATATTGAAAAGTGTTGCCATAACACTGAAAGAGTAAATGAAAAATGAGAAAATGCTTTAAAACTGCTAACATGTACTTCTTCAAATGAATGTATTTAAACAGGTGGACGGGCAGTTTATATTCATTTATTCCCCTCCTTTTCTGGGTAAAAGTATATATTAATCATTAAAAATAGCATTTTAAACTATGCTATTGTTTACACAAAATGATTTTTTATAAAATAAACACGGAAATAATTCTTGTAGCTTTAAAAGAGTCGTCATAGTACCAAATAATGATACTAATATTCATATGAAGATACAAAAAAGAAAGGAAAAACGCGACGCGGTCATTTTCTTTCCTCTGACATGATGTATATAGATCTGTGACCGAAGGTGCCCAGGCGGTAGCTGCTAGTGACCCGGGGGAATCTTAGCTCAAGGGGCAGCCATTGTAACACTCGGTTGTGCGGTTCGTTGGTACTTATTGTGCGGTCACAAGCTCAAGAAGTTCCTATAGTTTTATACTTTTATTCATGTGATGGATCATTATATTAACAAAACAACAACAGCATACAATGTCCGAATATAATTCAATAATTCTTTCTCCATAGTACAATTAATGTGAAGTTCCAAATTATGCAAGTTTTAGTATTCCAATGACACAATATATTTAAGCTAGCACCAAATTATTTCTTAATAAATAAATTTAGATGTTTCTATTGTAAAGTTAACTTGAAGATGAAGATGATGACGAAGTTGAAGACCTCTTTAAGACTGACTAACTTAACTTATATAGCCTAAACATTATAGTTGATTCAAAAATGGTTGGAGCCTGTTAATTGTAATCAGCCAATGGAAAAATTAAAAAGTGTAAAATGATAATGACCAGAGGTCAAGAAAACACATATTATCTAATCTGCTGATCAGATGGTGTTATAATCTAACAATTAAAATTTCTGGCTCAGGAAATAAATGTCACAAAGTAATCTATAGAGAAGCCAAGGGCTATTTCTCAATCATAACTAAAACCTTGATCTTTGCATTTTGTTATGAAAATTTATAATATTAACTGAAATTATTTTATTATGAAAATGTATAATTATGCAAATTGTTTAAAATTTCTTTTAAACAATTTGAGCTTTCCAATACTCTGTTGCAGATCTGTAAAAATATAAAAGAATATCTATTGATTTCAACATTATATCTTATTTTAACTAAAAGTTTAAAATTCCAAGAAAACAATTTTCGTAGAATACCTTAAAAAATTTGTCATAATATTAAAAACATATTAAGGCAGAAGACAAAACAAAACCACTGTGTATTTAGGTCCTTTAAACAATTTGAGCTTTCCAATACTCTGTTGCAGATCTGTAAAAATATAAAAGAATATGTATTGATTTGAACATTATATCTTATTTTAACTAAACGTTTAAAATTCCAAGAAAACAATTTTCGTAGAATACCTTAAAAAATTTATCATAATATTAAAAACATATTAAGGCAGAAGACAAAACAAAACCACTGTGTATTTAGGTCCGTGCAGTTAATTATTACGCCTGCACTTGTGTATTACTATTAATCGTTACAGAGATTATTATAATTTTTAAATCATACCCCCCATTTAGACAAAAAGGGACAATTAAAAAAGGTTTAAGAAATTTATTTAAATTTGTTGCCGTACCATTTTATAAAAAGAAAATAACTGTCGAGTAGATGTGTCCGTCGTTTACATTTTTCATTGATCATTCTTAAATCTTTACTTTAAATATATTTGAATTATTAAAAGAATAAATATGATTAAACATCTGTAAATTGCTTTTAACAATCTCGTTAAAGTGTTTTATAAAACAAATATAAATGATAGATCAATAATTATATCAGTATATATATATCGCTTATACAGTGGCGTGTAACTCACAGTTACATGAAGTTTGGACCCCGAAAAGTCATTTTTATAAAACACCCGGACCGACTATCAAGCATATATAATACAAGTTATGAAACAACAACAACAAACTTATCAGATTCCCCATGCTTATTGCTTGAATTTCACGATAAATCCAAACAACCTCGAATATCCACTAGTGTCTATCAATAAGGCAATGATTATGCTCTAGAATCATGCTATTTTTAGTCCACACATTCAATCAGAATTTTGTCAGAATGTCATAAAATACATGAATCTCAAATTACTTGGCCAGCAATTTAATGGTGTTAAGAGTTAACTCCCCGTGCTGGTTCCGCGCAACATATATTTACTGTATTGGGTTTTCCGGTACCAGTATGTTCAAATAAAGTGGGATTCATTATTCGTCTATTATTTTTACAGTGCCGGTAAAAGTAGAAGAAAACTTAATAAACACTGCTTGGACCAGATTTTGTACAAAATCTTCATGAAAATTTTTCAGAATATATTTCTGTATTTTTGAAATTATAAGCTACCAAATTATGAAGCGTGCAAACACTTCTGCAATCCAATTTACATTAAACCATTCAATGTAGCGGTGCAGTAAAACCAAGCCCACCAACATTTTCAATTATAGATATTCTTAAACTGCTATGTTGATTTTCACTTGTGTTGATGATTACATGTTACATTTTATATGTTTTAATATGTCATTTTGGAAAAATTCAAATTTTTCACCACATTTTCTTTTGCGAGCAGCTTTAAATTTACTTAAAGGAATATCTCTTATAAGACTTGCTATCAAATTTTTTGAAGAGGTGTTTAGTCATATTTAACAATTACTATAGTGGCTGAATTCTGTGTGATAGAATGAACGCTATCAAAATATAACAACCCTTGACGATGTAGGTGTTTTAAGCACTGCGATGGAATTCAGATTATATATATAACGGACCATCTTATGGCATTATGGACAGTACCAGTGTTTAAAATATTATTAGAATTATTATGTTGTATTATCCAATGGCCACACTGGGACAGCACGTGCCCAATGGCACAAAAGAACACGTGGGTTTGTTTGTGATACTGTTTGTGAGCAGTTGACCTAGCCATGAAAACAAAATTACCCCTTAACAATAGGCTTAGGTAGGCTTTAAATTTGTCCAAAAATCTGGAATGGTCCATTTTGAGCATGCCATCGACAAATTGCAAAGCTTTGGATGAAGTGGTTGTATAGATGTGTTGTCTGGTGTTCATCATCCATCGTCAACCGTTCATTTAAAGTTCTTCTTCTCAGAAGCTACTTGTTTTCTCTTTCAGAAAACAGGAGTGGTACTTGTCCACTACTGGCTTGGGCACATTTTACTAAAAATAGTTTCTTCTCACGATCCAATGGTTGGAATGTTACAAAAAAATGTACAACATTTGCTGTATTGCATCCTTTTATTTTCTAAGCTCCTTTAGATAAATCCATCTCATGGTGATTACTACAGTAAAGATTACACAAAGTGGTCAAAATTCACAAGACTGATCTCTTAAACCCCACAAAGGATTTAATGAAATTTGAATCAACTGTGCTGTTCCATTCCAATGTTCCAACTGCCTAGGCCAAAGGTCAAGGATACTCATATGGGGGAACAGTCACGAAACCATAACCATGCTAGAATATTCATAAATTTTAGTCAAATGTTCAAATGCTCTTGCTTCCAGTGCACTAACCACTGAGCTATAGAGGACTCACTCTATGTCATATTTATAACGTCACTAGCTGTTTAAGCCCGGCACTGTTAACACCGTACTTGATGAAAGACTTGAGGACAGGTCCATTGTTTGCAATGGCCCTGTAATGCGGGTAAATGAAATCGGGTTATAACAGCGTGTGAATCTCTCCATAAATACACATTTTTCCTTCTATTAAAACACTGGGAAAATGGACCAAAACAACGTATTTTATGCTTTAATTAATATCCATGTCAGTTCTTTAACCACTTGCTACATTTCAAATAGCATTGCATGAATCTATCTAATATAGAGATTAACATGCTAGTTGGGAATACCATTTATTCTGACAAGACGCATTGTAGTGGTGTATTTAAATCACGTTCAGTGATTCTTTTGATACCTTTTATTAAAAATTGTATATTTAGAAAAGAAGTTCCCATCTTTGAAGTTTGAAGAAACAGAATTTCCCGTCTATCAAGAGTGTGTTTGTATTGAAATTGACAAAGGTCCGAAGGAGAAAGAAGAACTGGATACAGTAGAGAAAGTAATGAAAGCCTGGAATGCAAAAAGAGATTTGGCTGTTTCATTACGACCTATATCCAGAATACAGAGGGGGATGACGTTACTTTTGATAGACCCAGGCATTATTCGAGGAAAATTGAATACCACTACTCTTAAAAGCTTAAATGTAAGGGAGTTATCATAAAAATGTGTATACAATTTTTAAGCAGGTTTTTTTAAAAAAACTGCTTATTAGAATGGCGATGTCGTAGGTCGGGCGGGGGGCGGTGTCAAACATTGGTTTCCGTTCAATAACTTTAGTTAGGAGTGACGAATTGCAATGAAACTTGATGTGTAAGTAGCTTGCATGGAGACACAGCTTGGGATTGCATTTGGGGTAACTAGGGTCAAGGTCACTAACTAAAAATAGAAAAAACGGTTTCCGCTCAATTACTCCAGTTAGGAGTGACCAATTGCAATGAAACTTGGTGTGTAGGCAGCATGCATGGAGACGCAGCTTAGGTTTGCATTTGGGGTCACTAGGGTCAAGTTCAAGGTCAGTGTTATTAAAAATTGAAAAATGGTTTCCACTCAATAGCTCAAGTTAGGAGTGACCAATTACAATTAAACTTGGTCTGTAGGTAGCTTGTGTGGAGATGAAGCTTGGGATTGCATTTGGGGTCACTAAGGTCAAGGTCAAGGTCCCTATTACTAAAAATAGAAAAATGGTTTCCGCTCAATAACTCAAGTTAGGAGTGACTAATTGCAATGAAACTCGGTGTAAAGGTAGCTTGTGTAGAGAGGAAGCTTTGGATTGCATTTGGGGTCACTAGGGTCAAGGTCATGGGCACTGTTACTAAAAATAGAAAAATGGTTTCCGCTCAATAACTTGAGTTAGGAGTGACCAATTGTAATGAAACTTGGTGTGTAGGTAGCTTGCGTGGAGAGGAAGCTTTGGGTCACTAGTGTCAAGGTCACTAGGGTCAAGGTCAAGGTCACTGTAACTAAAAATAGATTTTTTTTTTAGTTTTTAAATTGTTTTAAGCAAAAATACAATTTTGGGGGTCAATGTCACTAGGGTCAAGGTCAAGGTCACTGTTATTAAATATAGATTTTTTTTTTTTGTTTTTGAATTGTTTTAAGCAAAAAAAATTCCTTTGCAGAGTGGGGAGACAAGGTGACTGTTTTTTTTTAATTCTACTAATTTCTACAGGCGCTGTTTAAACCTGCTTTGGCGGCATTGCCGCGTCTTCTTGTTTAATTTAAAGGATAAAGATCATTGTATATTCTATACTATGACAAGACATGACATGAATAATATCTTGTTTGAATGCTCACTGTAAAAGTTATAGGACAAATAAACTTTCATAGCACAAAAACACATTATTAATAAGAGAAGGATTTTGCAACAGATTTAAGATTCACAAATGAGTCAGTTGCTGCAGATTTGGAGTCAAAATGATCATGATCCATTCATGATCCCAGTGACTGCACTGTTTCTTAACCTACTTTTAAAGAAACTACATAAGCAGGGGGGTAGGTGTATAGTGAGTGCAAACTTGGTTTAAGTGAGAAAATTGAGAGCAAACTGTGTAGCAGCTGTTTGAAAAGCAACATTTAGAGTGACATAGAAACCAAGTAGTTCGCTGATGCTGTTTGGTTTTCTATACTGTTTTAGCTTTTAGCCTAACCATTTCAGCCCACAGCTACTGCTAAACCTTGTTCATTTCTTTTAGATATCTTAAACTAAGAATCTAGATATAAAATAAAATTAACAGGGAATGTCGACAACCTCAAACAAGTCGTATACTAAGTGAATCGCACGTAACAAGTTTGTCTTTAAAAAGTATAATGGTATAAAGTTTGTCTCCAAAATATGTTTAAACTAAGATATTGGAGTATGAAAACACTCATGATCACAGTGAAATGCAAGTAAATATTTCCCATATATTTTCTCGTAAAACAATCGATCTCTGGCCTCAACATCTATTGATTTGGGTGAAAATTTTGATAAATGGCCGGGGCACTTTCGGTTTCTATTCGTGAAGCTTCCACCTGACCAGATTCAACCTTCAATAACTTCAAAACTGTGAAACATTGCAGTTGGAAACAAAGAACCGAGTGAAGGTTACATATAACCCTTGACTAACGGCATATTCATATAATTTCAAAGTGTAAAGAAAACGACTTTCCCTGGTATGAATGCGCTTGACCTCTTTAAAAAAACACGTTTTTTACCATTTTTAGCTCGACTATTCGAAGAATAAGGAGGCTATTGCACTCGCCCCAGCGTCGGCGTCGGCATCGGCGTCGGCGTCTGCGTTGGTTAAAGTTTTTAATAAAGTCAAATATCTTGAATACTATCAGAGGTATTGACTTGAAACTCAAACTATATGTTAACCATCAACATCTACACCTGAGCAAACAATCCCAATAACTCTGTTTTGATTTTTGACAGATTTATGCCCCTTTTTAACTTAGAATTTTTGGTTAAAGTTTTTTATAAATTCAAATATCTTGTATATTATCAAAGGCATTGACTTGAAACTCAAAATATATCTTTACCATCAACATCTACACCTGAGCAAACAATCCCCATAACTCTGTTTTGATTTTTGACAGATTTATGCCCCTTTTTAACTTAGAATTTTTGGTTAAAGTTTTTTATAAATTCAAATATCTTGTATATTATCAAAGGTATTGACTTGAAACTCAAAATATATGTTTACCATCAACATCTACACCTGAGCAAACAATCCCCATAACTCTGTTTTGATTTTTGACAGATTTATGCCCCTTTTTAACTTAGAATTTTTGGTTAAAGTTTTTTATCAATTCAAATATCTTGTATATTATCAAAGGTATTGACTTGAAACTCAAAATATATCTTTACCATCAACATCTACACATGAGGAAACAATCAGCATAACTCTGTTTTGATTTTTGACAGATTTATGCCCCTTTTTATCTTAGAATTTTTGTTAAGTTTTTTATAAATTCAAATATCTTGCATATTATCAAAGGTATTGACTTGAAACTCAAAATATATCTTTACCATCAACATCTGCACCTGAGGAAACAATCCTCATAACTCCGTTTTGATTTTTGACAGATTTATGCCCCTCTTTAACTTAGAATTTTTTGTTGAAGATTTTTTTTAATTTAAATATCTTGAATACTATCAAAGGTATTGACTTAAAACTGTGTCTACCATCAACATCATCATCTGAGCAAACAATCCCCATAACTCTGTTTTTATTTTTGACAGATTTATGCCCCTTTTTAACTTTGATTTTTTTATGGACTTAAAATGTATGTTTACTGTCAACATCTTCCCAATGTTTTTGATTTTTGACATATTTATGCCCCTTTTAACTTAGAATTTTGTCACAGTTTTTACCAGACTAACATGGAAATACTCGAAATGGCTTTCTTTTGAAATATCATGAATAATTATGCAGCATGCAGCGGTCATGCTTTTTTAATTCAATACATATCAATTTTGAAAAGTTACAAAGTTATTCATGATCAAATTTACAAGGTTATGTATTTCTTTGAAATTATCCCCTCCTTCTCCCTCCAGTTGGCTTACAGAATCCAGAGTAAGGCTTTGAATGTAATGTACATTTACAAAGGTCTTTGAACAAGTTTCATATCTTTGACCTTTATTCTTATAGACAATTACACAATACTCCTGTTCTTAGGCAAAAAACCCATTTTACCAACAACCTTTTGAATAGTCGAGCGTGCTGTCATGTGACAGCTCTTGTCTAAAGTTTGCTCTCAATTTTCTCACTTAAACCAAATTTGCACTCACTATACACCTTAAACCCTCTGATAAGGTTCTATAAAAAAGCAGTCGGCCTGATTTCTTCTGAAATGGAAAAAATTCTGAGATTTAATCTTTTTTCCAGAAATGTGGTGAAACGTTTTCAATACCATTTGCTGATTTAGGAAAATTAAAAATGGAAATAGGAAGAAAAGAAGAAGGTGCACTGGAAACATTTAGAGGTTGCCTTTCAGATGTGATGGATGCCTGCAAATTAGGAACGGTAAGTGGTGTAGTACCATATCTACTGTAAATTGCTTTAAATTCACGATGGTTTAATTTTCGCTAATATTCGCGAATCTATGAAGACGCGAATTCAAAACCACGCGAAATATTAGCTTACCAGGTATCCGAAATCCAGTCTTATCCGAAAACTGTTTTACGATATTTTTTCAATATCCGTTAATTGTATTTCTTACACACTTCAGTTTCATCAATCGAGTAGACCTATTTTTTATATGAACAAAATACATACTATTGATCACCAATTTATTCGAAAATCAATTTCACAAAGTAATAAACTAGTATAGTTTGATCGACAATACATTAATATTCCGTAAGTAAACAACAGTACTAGCAGTTACAACCTTCCGTATCCTATGGTGAACGAGGTCATTTAATCATTATATCATTGCTTCTACCCAGCCACGCTTAATCATTTCTTTATTTTTCTGAAGCTCCTACATTCTACTTGTAAGTCAGCGGGCATGCAGTGGTTTTATCATGGACATTCATCATGAACATAAACAATATGTATATTGTATTTATTTAGCAGTTTTCTCAGCTCACCACCCTTATGCCAAACACACACAAAGCGTGTTGCCTGAGGGGAAGATCAAGGTCGCCTTTGATTCTCTCTATATAGGGGATAATTACCCTTGTGACAAACCTGTCAATAACTAATTATGTCATTAAGAAAAATGTTGTACGTCTCAGGATAATCATCTAAATTGTCTATATCGTTATGATTTTATTTCTGGAACAAGGATAAAGACTGATACGACGCATCCAGTATAAAGGGACAAAAATCTACCAAATTTACGAATTTTTGCCGACCATTTTAGCTTGGCGTCGCGAATTTAAGACCTCTCGAATAAGTCAAAAACGGAAAATACGTGAAAAAAGGACCTCGCGAAATCAAAGCAATTTACAGTATACAAAGTGCATATTCAATGACAATCAGTCCTTTCACATATTAAGTGTTGTAATTCCTCCATCTGACGCACACTTTTAGATACTAATGCACTAGCGATGACATCAAGAGGAAGTGCAGTGACAAAGAACCTTAATTATAACTCTAGCTTGCCCTATTTTTCTCCCCTGGCAAAGGCGGCGGCATATTGTTTGGTGTTGTCTGTGCATCTGTGGTCCAGCCTAGAGGTCACTTGTTAGCTCACCTGGCACAAAGTTCCAGAGTGAGCTATTGGGATCACATTCCGTCTGGCGTCCATCATACTTCCGTTAACATTTTCCTTCAAACGACATCTCCTCTGAAACCAATAGGCCAATGATGATATAACTTGGCAGGGATGTTCCTTGCATGAAGCCCTTTCATAGTTGTTCAAATAATTCCATTCCATGCAGAACTCTGGTTGCTATGGCAACAGAAAGGAAAAACTTTAAAAATCTTTTTCTCAAAAACAGGAAGACCTAGAGCTTAGATATTTGGCATGTGGCATAACCTAGTAGGCCTCTACCAAGATTTTCCAAATTATGACCCCTGGGTCAAAATTGACTCTGCCCGGGGGTCACTTGTTTTTCCATAGGCTTAAATAGGAAAAACTTTAAAAATCTTCTCTGAAACCACAAGGCCTAGAGCTTAGATATTTAGCATGTGGCATTTCCTAGTGGACCTCTACCAAAGATTGTTCAAATTATGACTCCTGGATCCCGCGCGGGGGTCACTTGTTTTTACATAGGCTTAATGTAGGAAAGACTTTAAAAATCTTCTTCTCTGAAATCACAAGGCCTAGAGCTTAGATATTTAGCATGTGGCATTACTATAGTGGACCTCTACCAAGATTGTTCAAATGAATCCCGGGTTAAAATTGTCCCCACCTTGCTTTTATATAGGCGTATTTAGGAAATATTTAAAAAATCTTCTTCTCTGAAATGACAAGGCCTAGAACTTAGATATTTAGCATGTGGCATAACCTGGTGACCCTCTACCAAGATTGTTCAAATCATGACCCCCCCCCCCCGTCAAAATTGACCCTGCCCGGCGGTCTCTTGATTTAACATAGGCTTATATAGAAGAAAATCATGAGCCCAAGATCAAAATTGACCCTTTCTGCTATTGATGATCTTCTATTATAGCCAGTGGTAGCCAGGTGAGTGATATAGGGCCATCTTGGCCCTCTTGTTTTATATTATATAGACATATATAGGGAAAACTTTAAAAATCTTCTCAAAAACCACAAGGCCTAGAGCTTATATATTTGGTGGGTAACATTGTCTAGTAGTCCTCTATTTAGTTGATAAAAGTCAGGCCCCTAGGGTCAAAAGTGACCACTCCTGCAGGGAGGAGGGGGGTCCCTTGTCTTTTTATAGAGTTATAGGAGAATCCTAGCTTCCTAGGAGTTCCTATAGCAACTACTAAGTTACCAAGCAACAACTTACTTCCTTAGCAAAAAGTGCACTGGTACTCAAGTGAGCAATATAGGGCCATGATGGTCCTCTTGCTTAATTATCTCCCCTTATGTAACATGTTTGTTTGAAGGGTAACTCGAAAAGTATATAAGGGATTGTGTTCATATTACCTTTAGGGATAGCTAGCTTTTAGAGAGGAAGTTTTTAAGAACCTAGCAGTTGTCAATTGTTGTCTGTCATAAACAATCGCTTTAAAAGACCCAAACTTCACAGTACTTGGATGGACCTCTACCAACAATTATCTGCTGCACATATTGGCTGCCAAAGCCATTGTCGTCTGTGGTAAACAATCGCTTTAAAAGACCTCCTCCTTAACCACTGGGCTAGTTCCAACCAAATTTCACAGGTTTGTCCCTTGGATGGTCTTCTACTAAAAGCGCTTAAATGATTCCGCACTAAATACAAAACCTTTCAAATGACAACTCCTGTTTAACCATTAGGCCAATTTTAACAAAAGTTCACAGGATTATTCCTTGAATAGTCGCGCGCCCCAGAGAAAACAAACATCTGGAATACCACTGGAACTTTATCTGGAATTCCATCTCAATTCCACTGGTATTTTTCAATGGTATTGTTTTGGTATTCCACTGGAATAGCTAATAAATTCCAGTGGAATTCCTCTGGTATTCCAGTGGAAATGTTATAAATACCATTGAAAAATACCAGTGGAATTCCACTTGAATACCAGTGGAATTCCATCTAAATACCAGTGGGATCGCCATGAATACCAGTGGAATTCCACCTGAATACCAGTGGAATTTCATCAGAATACAAGTTGAATTCCATCTAAATACCATTGGAATTCCATCTAAATACCAGTGGAATTCCATCTGAATACCAGTGGAATTTCATCAGAATACCAGTGGAATTCCATCTGAATATCAGTAGAATTTCGCCAAAATACCAGTGGAATATCATCCAAATTCATCTGAATACCAGTGGAATTAAGTGTAACATAATATTCATTATCGTGTATTAACATAATTATATTATAGCATGCTGCTTAGTGGAAATGTGAAGTAAAAATATTAGATCTGTCAAAATTATTTATGGAGTCTTTTCTATGAACAAAAAGGGATGTTTTTCTCAAAAAAATAAAAAAATTTAAGTATGTTGTTCTAATGGACAAGTCATGTTAATGTTTTATGAAATTTAATATCATGTAAAAAAATCTAAGTAATAAATTGACTGAATTTAAAATTGTTATGTGGTCAATTTTAAGTCACCAAATTGTTTCCATACATTTATCTAAATTTCCATGTTATTCTTCTGTGATCTTTTTATTTAATGATAACATAGTACTTAATAGCTTCAGTAATTGCTACTACAGAACATATACATATATGTTATATGAATCAAATATTCAATATACCTTTGCTGCACAGCCACTGCATGCTTATCAGATCCTCAGTTAACACAAGTGATCTAAACCTTCATTTTGCATCTTAGATTAACAATTATTATATACAAATGATACACTGTCCTGTTCAGCACAATTAACGGTCACTAAATTATCCACATGTAAATATTTCTGTTTCCTGTAAATTGATACAGAGGTTCCAGGTGGTGATTTACAGAATGTGTTATCTTTGTATGCTATCTATTTTATGATCAAGTTCCCTGAATGACCCCCCTCCCCACACCCCCGAGATTAATTACCTGGCCTCCTGATTATAAGTTTCAATTTAAGTCAGTAACAGTTAAATAAATTTAGAATGAAACTTCTGCACACTTGAGAAAATAAACATTATTTTAAAGCTTTCCCAAATAAATGCAGCTGCATGTTTCATTAGTGTTTTGGAAATATTTTTTCTCACTGAATTCTGTCTAGTTCCAATGAAATTCAGATATTGTTTTGCATTTATTTACTGTGCAAGTGTGATTCTGTCTGTGCTCAATTAATTCAGTTTCACTTCCACTGGTATTTTTTCATATTTCAAATGGAATTCCACCTGTAGTGGTATTTATATTTCAGTTCCAGTGGAATTCCACCTGTTCTGGTATTTATATTTCAGTTCCAGTGGAATTCCACCTGTACTGGTATTTCAAATTCCAGTTCCAGTGGTATATTTGGTTATTCCACTGGTATTCCAGTAATATAGTAGATTCCGGTGGAATCTATGTAGTATTCCACTGGAATTCCATTGATTTTTTCATAAGGGAAATCCTCTACTAAAATTGCACAAACAGTTCCGTGCTGTTGCACACAACGGCCAAAAGTAAATACAGAAAAAGATTTAACCGACATCTCCTCCATGATCACTAGACCAATTTCAACTTAACTTTCCACGATTGTAGCTTGAATAGTCCTCTACCAAAAGTGCTAAAACAGTTTCGCTCTGCTGCACATAATGGCCGTAGAGCTAAATAGGAAACCCTTCAAACGACATCTTCTCTTTCAACTTAACTTCACAGGATTGTTCCTTGAATAGTCCTCTACTAAAATTGCATAACTGGTTCTGCTTGGATGCACAAAATGGACACCAGATGTGAAAAATGAAAATCCATTTAAACAACATCTCATTTACCACGGTGCCTATTTCAACCAAACTCTACAGGGTAGTTCATCCAAAATTGCTCAAACAGTTCTGCGCCACTTCACAAAATGGGTGCTACAGCTGAAACTAAGAAAACCTTTAACGACATATATCTCCCCATATGTTATATTATGTTTGTTCGGAGGATAAATCGAAAACTCTTTATTGCAGAAAGTCGCAGTTGATTCATAGTGAGCGATATTATATCCTTTTGTAACTTTGAGATTTAAAAAGAAGTCTTCTGCATGTACTTCTATGCAGATACATTTTTACCTTTTCAGGACATGGATTTACAGTTACACATTACGATCCCAGGGCCTGAAAGGGAGAAAGAACTGTCATTTATCTGTTTAAAACTGAATGTTTTCAACAAAATCAACAAAAACTTAGGTATGCAACTATTGTTCTTATGAAAATATAAATGAAATAGAAAGAAATAATGACACATTAGTGAATATGCTTCGTAGTACGTAAATACACCTCACAACTGATAAGTTAACCGTTTGTCCCATATTTTGTGACCCTAGTTGTTCCCGATTTTTGGAAAATATCAATTACGTTTTCTTCTCGCTCGCTAAAGCTACGTTTGCAAGGGTAGAAGGATAGGTGGTATTCATTTAATTTTAGACATTTGCCATGGAGAATTAGATCAAATTTTCAGTCCAGGTCTGTTATACGAAAGTATCAGTATGTTTTGAAGCAATTATAAAAAGTGTTGTGTCTTACTCTGTACAAGTTATTCATTTAATGATTGTATTTTGAAGAAAGCATGATGGTATTGCAATTATATAATATCATAAAGTTACATGCTTGAGAAATAGTATCGCAATAGGAGTTTAGCATAACAATAGTCAAATTGAACTCATTAGTCACTTCTTACCATTGTTTTATTTATTACTTTAGTGATTTAAAAGTCTTTTATCTATATAAAGCAGTGTATACTATGTATTGTACTCGAACAATAGGAAAACACTTATAGCGAGAGTGTGTAATCATCTGACATTCACTATCGAACGCTTCTATCATTTATGGTGATTATTCCGTTGATGTTAGCATGCAGATTTACGACAAAATATTGTTGTTCTTGCGACATAAACGGTTTCTTAGGAGCAGATCTGTGTTCTTTTTCCAAAATTGGGAGTGCACCAAACTACATGTATGTATGCTCTCCTGGAGGAACAGAACTTTTGATGAGTCGGATTAAAATGGAAATCATGGGAACTGATATAATAATGTACTAATTAATGCTAGCAGGAGATGTTGAAATAAACCCTGGCCCAACAAACAATGATGATATAATAAGAGCAATTAAAGAGTCAGAAAATAAATTGTTAGATGAAATTAGACAGGTTGGATCAGATGTTTCTTAACTTAAGACTGAAGTTTTGAATCTTAAACAAGATAACACAGAGGTTAAAAGGAATATTGCTGAGATCAAAAAAGACCAGGCAGCATTTAATGACAAAATGGGTAAAGTTGATCATGAGATTGACGCATTGCATGAACTAAAAAGAAATATGCAGTCGGACATCGAATACATGAGCGATAAATTTGACGACAAAGTAGATAAAATAAACAAACTAAAAGAGGACTTAGACAGACTTGATGCGTATTCCAGAACTGACCGCATGCATGTTTTTGGCCTAGATCTTGGTCAACATGAAACTCGAGAAAAAATGAAAGAAAAAATAGTAAGTAATGTACTCAAAGTTGCAAGACCAAATAGAGACTGGACAACTGATGATATAAAACGAGTGAATGTGGCAGGAGAAGCAATGGATGATAAACCTCCCATTGTCGTTGTCCAATTTAGATTTGACGACGACAAATATGAAACTTATAGGGGCTGAGATGATCTCCGAAAGTCAGGTATGTCCGTGAGTGACGATTTAACTTACAGACAGCGAAGTAAACTAAAAAATCTCTGCGCTCAGGGCAAGTTAGGATACTTCTATAAGGGAAAATTACAAATGCAGTCAAATACAAATGAAGAAGACTCCAATCAAAGGCTGTTCTTATCGGGTACTAGGAAAGTACAAAGTGAAAACGAAAACTCCAACCCTGAAGATATGATTTTCATAATGCATAATGCAAGTGCGTCTACCACAACGGTCAATTCAATAAACGATTCACATGCAAGCAATTCTATGGAGGTAAATATATAGGATGCAGGCCAAAGCCCATGCAATACCAGTACTGTTTTAAAGTTAGTTTGTTGGAATATAGAAGGCTTACTAAACAAATTTCAGTTTCTTGATTTGAAAGCGTATTTAAACAATTTTGATGTTTTCGGTTTACTTGAGACATGGTCTGTAGCAGATAACATTGAATATTTGTTTCCAAATTATTTCTGTGTCAAAAGAGATGCTCTTAAGAATAAAAAAAAAGGTCGAAACATGGCCGGTATTGCAGTGCATATAAAAAATAACTTATGTAAATATGTCAAATATTTAGAGTCAAATTGAAAATTTTGCATATATCTAAGATTTAATAAGTCTTTGTTAAATACAGAAATGGATATACTTTTATGTATCGCATATCTCCCACCTGAGTCATCACCATCTTACAAATATGAACATAATAAAGGGTAGATCTCTTTGAAGATGCACTACATGATCTAGACATTAATTTGAACGAGTACCTTATTTGTTTGTATGGTGATTTTAACGTGAGAACAGCCGTTTTACATTGAGGCGGAAAATTTACCCCCAGACCTTTTACAGTACAGCGTTGTTCTTAATGACAAATACCTACCTAGAGTATCATGTGACAGTCAGTGCAACAAATTTGGGGAAAAGTTATTGAACTTCTGCAAGGCTTACTTATTACTCATTGCAAATGGACGTGCGTCTCCTGATAAAAACATTGGTGAATTTACCTTCGTTGGTCCGATGGGTAATAGTGTTATAGACTACTTTATCTGTCCATGGGAAATTTTACTGAATAAAAGCATTAAAATTTGCGATAAAACAGTTGTATCCCTTCCCAGTTGAAGTATCAATGCTTCGGCTTTCTAGTAACCATTTACAACCAAATATAGCACGACCTACGCAACCAAAAGTATCATAATATAATCTTGAAGGTCAAAATAGAATAGACTTCGTCGAGTCAGTGAGAAATAACCTTTCAAATGCTAAAACACATGAACTGATAGCCCTGATTGAATCCGGGTGTAGTGAAGTAAATGATATATTGTTAAAAATAACTGATATCCTCAAAGATAGTCTAAGCTGTTATACAGTTTCTAAAACACCACGTACATCACAACAACCACCTTGGTTCGACAGAGACCCAAAACTTACCAAAGAACTACCGTGGAATCTCCATGCTAGATATATTAGGAAAAATTTATACAAGTATTATAAACAGGCGGTTAACATTTTATGCGAATGTTTGTTTAAAAATAAATGAAGCACAGTCTGGGTTTAGAAGTAACTATTCAACAATTAACAGTGCATATATCCTGCAGGCTCTTATTTCTAAGTATCTTACAAAAAAGGGTGGAAAATTATACGTGGCATTTAGAGACTTCAAAACTGCATTTGACTCTGTTAGAAGGGGTAAGCTGTGGCAAGTTCTAAGGAATGCTGGAGTTTGTGGGAACATATACAAATCTTTACAAGGAATGTATGTTAAAGCATGTGTGCACTCAAACGGCACTACTTCCGATTTTTTCAACTGCCCGTTTGGCTTGAAACAGGGCTGCATGGCATCACCAATCGTCTTCACTTTCTTTATAAATGAGCTAGCTGAATTATTGCAGTCCAGTAACATGAAGGGTATTCAGTTGTTCCCGGACATTACAGAAATTATTATACTAATGTTTGCAGACAACGTTGTGCTTATATCAGATACAGTAATTGGTTTACAACGTCAACTGGATCTACTCCACGAGTCTTGTAAAAATAGTTGTTTAACAGTAAATGTTGACAAAAGTAAGGTCATGGCTTGATGTCTATCAGGTAAAGTGAA
This sequence comes from Saxidomus purpurata, assembly GCA_022818135.1. Taxonomy (NCBI): domain Eukaryota; kingdom Metazoa; phylum Mollusca; class Bivalvia; order Venerida; family Veneridae; genus Saxidomus; species Saxidomus purpurata. Next base: position 30,760,802 of record JAFMSR010000009.1, read on the forward strand.
ATCACCTCACATGCCTTATCATATAAAAAAGGAGGTTTCCAAAGTCGATCTGAGATCCTGAAAAGATGTTATTTTAGAATAAAACGGCGAGGTTAAATGTTAAACTTAACGTTAATTTTGACAATTTTAAAGTTTATGGCCACATTTCTTTGAAAATATTGCAAAACAAAGACATTTCCCAATGTACTATATTTTTTTAACCTTTTCCCTATCATCCTTCCATTTTATAATGTCAAAATCGTTGTTTTAATGGAGATTTTTAAGTTTGAAATACACCGTATATACGAAAAAAGGCGATGTTTTGCGCAGGATGAACCTTTTTGGGCGAAGTTCGGGAGCAGGTTATTGTAAAGTGCATCACAGATAGAGCAATGGTCGTTTTCTGAAGCTGTCATTTTATGATACATTGCAAGCTATATTTCAAACACTTAACTTAAAAAGGAAATTTGTAATAATTTAAAAATGAAAAATTTGTTAGGGGTTTACCATAAATTTGCATAGTGACTGGTAAAAATAAACTATAATAATGTCATTATAGTGTTCTACTCACAAACTTGTTGTATATTTGCAACAAAGTATTAAAGTCTTTGTTGAATGAAATATTTTTTAACTCGATAAATAATTATGTGCTTACAAATTTACAAACACTAAATTTGTGATCGGTTTATACTATGTGGTGTTTGGTGTATTTTTATGCCCCCGAAGGGTGGCATATTAAAATCGCACCGTCCGTCTGTGTGTCCCCACTTGCACATTAATTTAGTGTCCGGACTGTAACTTTGTCATGCATTGAAGGATTTTAAAATAACTTGGCACAAATGTCTAGCACATCAAGACGACGTGTTGCGTGCAAGACCCACGTCCCAAGCTCAAAGGTCAAGGTCACACTTAGAGTTTGAAGGTAATGGATTCCTCTATATATGCACACATTCGTGTCCGGACTATAACTTTGTCATGCATTAAAGGATTTTAAAATAACTTGGCACAAATGTCTAGCACACCAAGACGACGTGTTGTCTGCAAGAACCATGTCCCTACCTCAAAGGTCAAGGTCACACTTAGTGTTTAAAAGTAATGGAAAACTGTATGCATGGTTACTCTGTCATGCATGGAAGGATTTTAAAATTACATAGCACATTTATTGAGCACATGGAGAGGACACAGACTGTGAGGCACCTCTTTCGGGGGCATTCGTCACTTGTGAGGGACAGCTCTTGTTTCTTATTCAATCAAAGTATTAGGCGGCTGTAATTAAATAAATAGATTGAAGATGATTAAAATGTGCGAATAACATTTTATACACTTTGGCCACTGGATGGCCGATTAGTCGATAATAAACAAACATTCGATTAACAATAGAAGTTTTTCTGCTGACGTGTCAAAATAATGTTGCGCCCTAGCGGAGGTGAGAAATAAATCTGATAATTAGTGACCTCGAGTTGCCGCAGGTAATTTAGTAAGAATTCTACCAGGCGGGACCACAGGTATTCTTCGAGTTTTTGATGCTCGAGTTATCCATGTTGATTTCTAGTTGACTGACAGGAGGGGGTTCTCGAGTTATTGATGCTCGAGTGAACAAAGTTTTACTGTATTATGCACAATATCTCAGTAACCACTTATGATATTGACTTGAAACTTCAATTATGTCTTTATGGGTGTCACAAAGTCAAGTCAGATAACTCTTGTATAAATTTACCGCAAATTATGGCCCTTGTTTGACTTTGAAAATTTTGTTAAAGTTTTGCATGTAAGGTACTATCATGCACATAGTTTATTATTATTATTTTTTTACTTCAGTAACCATTTATGTTAGTTATATCAAACTTAGCAATAGTGTTCGGGGTACATTTTGTATCAAACAATTAATTTACCAAAAATTAAATATATAGTGATAGATTTTGACTTTTTTTTTATGAATCAACTTTTCTAGTTTATACATAAAAGTCAGCAGAATTTTGTTTTGCTATTATACTGATAAAAGTTTTGTTTTATTTTAGCAAGCACCCACAATAGTTGAGTGTGCTGTCTTACCTACCGAATACCAAATAATTTTACCAAGACTGCTCAAACTATGACCCCCAGGCCAAAATTGACCCCGCCCGAGGGGTCACTTGATTTTGCATAGGCTTATAATTACAGGAAAACCTTTCAAAATCTTGTTCTCTGAATCCACAATTAAGGCCTAGAGATTAGATATTTGGCATGTAGAAATGCCTAGTGGACCTCTACCAAGATTGTACAAATGATGACCCCCACGTCAAAATTAATCCTTCCCAGGAGGGGAGGGGGAAGGTTTATTGATTTCACATAGGCTTATATAGCGAAAACTTAGAGAAACCACAAGGCCAGCAAGCAGAGCTTAGATATTTGGAAAGGTACTTAGCATTGCCAATGGTAGTCAGGTGAGCGATATAGGGCCATCTTGGCCCTCTTGTTTAAATATTACCTGATGTAAATGTAAAAAGTATTGAATCTGGTTTGTATGTCCAGGTAAAACTGACTCTAAGCTTTGAGATCTTTCTTTCAGAATCTGGTCAGCAAAGGCAGGCAATGGTACACAGTGGCTCAGCCGGAAGCTTTGCCGGTCAGGATCGTAACTCCCAAATTGAAAGATCTGTTAGTGCTGGAATATTGAGTGTGAGCAGTGATGGAAATATGGAAGTTCTTTCAAGAAGTAAATACATAGAAGTTTCCTGATTTCTATGCAGCTTTTTTCTTTAGCCTCGCTTTAAAGAGGCACACCTAAAAATTTGGTGCACTTTGAAATGATTTGAAAACTATAAGCAATGCTTTAATAGAAAGACTCTTCCCCAAACCTTAAAGATTCGGCTAAAAAGGAGGCAAAATTAGCAAAAAAAAGACATGTAGTGCTGTTGAACCTTGATTTTATAGCTGGTTTGATTTTTTGTGTGATGGCTATATTGGTATTTTATGCACAAAGAGACATTTCTTGATATTTGTTCTTCTTGCCAAATGCAATTCTGTATTTAGTATAATTTAGGCAGTATATTTAGCCAGTTTAACCAGATTTAAGACGACACAGCCGACTGACGTCAAGAAGGTTATGACAATTGTTCTTCTGTTTTTCATAGAAGAGCTAAAAATTGATAAATCGTTCTTTTATTATTGATTCAGTATATACCAATTGTAGAACAAGTACTTGCAGTTTATATTAACTACCCCGATGAGTGCTTCCTGGGGCTCTGACAAAAACTTGCTCCAAATTAACAGATTTTGAAGTTCTCAGTAAAAAATGGACCAGGATTAACTAAAAAAATAAAACAGCAAGTATTCTTTAAATTTACTGACTCAAAATGAATTAACATTCTGGTTTCAACTACTTCTAAAATCTAAAAACTGTGATGTCAATGTTGATGAAAGAATGAAAAAGATAAACGGTATTTTTCGAGCTTGCAGTAAGAAGCAAAAAATCGGACCGCCTTCCCAGTACTTGCCTGGTTGAAATAAATTCCTACCTAAGTTGTAGGCAAAAGACTAAACAGTGAGCAGACACAGAATAAATGAAGAACTGAACAAGAAAAACAGTGATGCAAAGTATTACAGCGGTCCACAAACAAAACTGACATGTAAAAACTCTAGAAATTGTTGATGGTTGATGTTGAGTCATGGCCCCAAAAGAACTCGAGGAAACCAATTCTGGTTGAACAAGCAAAACCTGACACGACTACTGACTGACCTGTAGTATCAAAACTGTTATCATTTATTATGTCTTAATTTTTCATTGCCATTATCCTTAATATTAGTTTGATATGAATGAAGATATTCATCTCTATTTTTATACCCCTGAAACGAAGTTTGGGGGGGTATATAGGAGTCCCCCGGTGGTTGGTCGGTCGGTCGGTCTATCTATAATAATTACAGAGTTATTGCCCTTTGTTACTTTTCCTTGTCCGGAGCATTACTTGAAAACTACCGGTTGGAATTCAATGCAACTTCATACAATGGTCTAGCACTGTGAGAGGAAGTGCAGTGTACAAGAACCATAACTCTATCTTCAGTATTTACAGAGTTATTGCCCTTTGTTACTTTTCCTTGTCCGAAGCATAACTTGAAAACTTCCAGTTGGAATTCAATGCAACTTCATACAATGGTCAAGTACATTGAGAGGAAGTGCAGTGCACAGGAACCATAACTCTTTCTTGACTCATTACAGAGTTATTGCCCTTTGTTACTTTTCCTTGTCTGGAGCATTACTTGAAAACTACCGGTTGGAATTCAATGCAACTTCATACAATGGTCTAGCCCTGTAAGAGGAATTGCAGTGTACAAGAACCATAACTCTATCTTGAGTATTTACAGAGTTATTGCCCTTTGTTACTTTTCCTTGTCCGGAGCATAACTTGAAAACTTTCAGTTGGAATTCAATGCAACTTCATACAATGGTCAAGTACATTGAGAGGAAGTGCAGTGCACAGGAACCATAACTCTTTCTTGACTCATTACAGAGTTATTGCCCTTTGTTACTTTTCCTTGTCCGGAGCATAACTTGAAAACTTTCGGTTGGAATTCAATGCAACTTCATACAATGGTCAAGTACATTGAGAGGAAGTGCAGTGCACAGGAACCATAACTCTTTCTTGACTCATTACAGAGTTATTGCCCTTTGTTACTTTTCCTTGTCTGGAGCATTACTTGAAAACTACCGGTTGGAATTCAATGCAACTTCATACAATGGTCTAGCACAATGAGAGAAAGTGCAGTGTACAAGAACCATAACTCTATCTTGACTATTTACAGAGTTATTGCCAAGAACAATATCTCTATTTTAGTTTTTTTTTGCAAGGTATTCTGTTACTAGGAACTTCCTCAGTTTATAAAGCAGACTTTCGGGGGTATTAATCACATTTAGTGATAGCTCTAGTTCTGTCCAAGTTCTATCGTGCATTAATAGTGTTAACAATTAATCACAGATTCAAAGAACAACAGCAAAATAGAATTATGGTATTCTGAAATGTTTTGAAATAATTAAGATCTATTTCTATATAATTTTGAAAACAGAAGACAGTATAATGCGTAACAACTGAATATATGGAACTACTTGTTTGTATGTTGTTTGTTTTGCCGTAAGAATTCTATACTCTGTTAACATCGGATAGATTGAAAACAATCTATCCAAAACGTAAAAAAAAAATTGGTTTGGACGGGATTCGGACTCATTCATAAAAGTACATCTGTACATTTACAGGTACAGATGCCTTTACCAATTACACCACAGAGACAGACTACAATGATGCAAGAAAAAACATTAGCTAATACAATATCGTATATAATTAAAAAGGCAATCGAAGATTATTCAGTTGAATGTGGTTCGTTATTTTAATGTCCAAAGCTGTATAAGAGGGAAAAGAAATCATATTTCCATTTTTCTCGGCGAAGATGGCGCCTGAAACATGAAACGGGCTTTTCTCTATGAAACGAACGACAACTCGATAACAAACAACAACTCTTGCATTTCCAAAAAAATAGACTGTGTCTACAGTTTTCATCTCAGAAGTACCTTGATTAAATGAAGAGAGATGCATATATTCGATCAAGTGCTTAAGTCTCCATGCATCTTTTTGTACCCCATATTAAATCTAGCGTGCTTCCACTGCGGCCTACTATTAAGAAGAAATCAAATCTGGCCTCGAAAAATTTGTTCCTTATGTCCAGAATTTCGCTGTATCTGGAGTCGTTATATTCAGAGTTTACTGTAAAGATAAAAAAAATTGTCTGGTTTGTCTATATTGGTTTAGTTGGATGTGATTTTTCAAACAAATATGACTGTATATAAATAGATATATCTACCAAGGGTGTTCACACACTTTATTTTTACTATTTTGCAGATAGAATATTTTTTGCATCGATTTATTTTTATTATTTATTTTCAATTTTCTTACAAACATGATAAGAATTTGTGTCTTCTGATCTGGTTATATTGCTAAACAAAATCATTTATATCATCAGTAGTAATATATACCTGGTAGTTTTTTGATACACTGTAAAGCAATTAAGTTTCGCACCAATTAATGTTTGCATTTTGCCGATGTTGCACTGAGTTGCGGATATTCAAATTTGTGTTTTTAAATAAAAAACTGAAATAATAATTATAAAGTAAGGATAAATTATTTGCGTATTCTGAAGTTAAAGGAAAACTTGCCTCTGCAAATGTAGCGAAAATAAATTAAATGTTAAAATTAGTAGGTTTACTTTAGAATTTTTACTCTTTAGCTGTCAAACACTGTTTTTGAATTCATGAGCAAGCACTGTTTTATATATAATCATAAGAATCATCGTTGTTTGCTATTTTAGCGAGTTTGATGAATTTGCAAAGTGATTCATTCAACAAAAATTAGTGTCAAAACCTTGTGAAAAATAAAGTTTGTGGAAAAATACACTTACATGACTCTATCTTCGTACTGTAAAAGAATCTCTTGTTCAGGTCAGTAGTCGGCATTGACAGAATGTATTGTTATTTCAGTACCAGCAGATTTTGAGCCGGTTGTGTTACCAGTCACAGGTCAAGATCAGGTGATGGAAGGTGTTCCAGCGGTTCAACGTCGGGATCGTCAAACGGAGCCATTAGATGCACCACAACTGTCGACCTACAGTATGAATAGAAGACCAAGAGGTACTGTATTATCATTGAAAACCATTGAGTTTGACAACCAAAAATGTTTGTTCATTGACACACACTACATACATGTATAATTATTACAATTTACCTGTATTTTACAATGGTGGTTGTACACATCCTTGACTCCATTGTTTGAAACTTCAGCCTGTTCTACATGGCAGTAAGCTGCCATAGCGCAGTTTGTAGGGTCACCACCAGTATCATGATGGAAGTGTCCTCTTAGACAAGATACATTTAATCCAAAATGCCTCTTTCAGTTTTTGAGTTTGATTCCGTCTGGAGTGAGTCTTGAGAGCAATTAACCTGAGAACTTGTTCCTTGAATTTATAAGAACTTGTTTCACAGTCAAGAAAAAATGAATAAGAAATGGAAATAGAGTAATCTTGCTTATTTTTCCCAAAAGGACCAAAACAAATTGTTTAGTTCAGAAATCTAATTTAGATGAATAAATTCTTCAGGCATTTTGAGAAGTTTTCCCTATAAATGTGTGATTGTTTTTTTATTCTAAACTAACCAGGTTGGTGCATAATTTTAAACAATGAGAAATTCCACGTTGATCCTAGTCATGGTAACAACCAAGGAAGTGAAAGAAAACATATGCCACAAAGAAACGGAACAGAAAGAGATGCGGGTAAGCTGTATTAACATTTTGTTATCTCTATTCAAAAGTGAACTACATGTATTGATGGTATAAGCCTTCCTTAAAAAGGTTGATTTGAAACTAAAATAACTTTGGATGAAGTGTTATTATCTCTTTGATTGTGGGTTATATGATTTGAGATGTTTAAACTTTCAATCACTTGTATCAAGCTGTATGATATTGAAGGCAGAACTGTAGAAATCAGCAGGTTCGTTGGACTGCTGACATCAGCATGTTACTTGGACTGCTGAGATCAGCACATTGCTTAAACTATTGACATCAGCATGGTACTTGGACTCCTGACATCAGCACATTGCTTGAACTATTGACATCAGCATGGTACTTGGACTGCTGACAGCATGTTACTTGGACTGCTGTTAACTGGACAGCTGACATCAGCATGGTACTTTAACTGCTGACAGCATGTTACTTGGACTGCTGTTAACTGGACTCCTGACATCAGCATGGTACTTGGACTGCTGACAGCATGTTACTAGGACTGCTGTTAACTGGACAGCTGACATCAGCATGGTACTTGGACTGCTGTTAACTGGACTGCTGACATCAGCATGGTACTTGGACTGCTGATAACTGGACTGCTGACATCCGCATGGTACTTGGACTGCTGTTGCTAGGACTTCTGAAATCAGCATGTTACTTGGTTTATAGGTAAACTGTCTGCCTATAAGAATAATTGAAATTTGGAACCAGCATTTAAGGCTTTAGCAGTTATTTGATACTTTAGATCTAGTAAGGTCAGATAATCAACCTTATAAAAATGTTAGATTCAAAAATTAGACACAAAAAAGTGAAAAATTCAATAAAGTAATAAATGATTTATGTATTTCAGCAAGTTTGCAGTACGTTTTTGACAAACTTGGATTTATTATACGTCGATATGACAACTTGACAGATACTGAGATGGTGACCGTACTGATAGATGCTGCCCATAATGTTAATCATACGAACTTTGACTGTTTCGTTTGTTGTATTCTCACACACGGTGTTTTGGGCCACTTGTACGGCTCTAACGGAAGATTAGTGTCGATCAAGGATTTAACAGCAACTTTCCAAACAAATCGTTGCCCAACCCTTGCTGGGAAACCGAAACTCTTCTTCTTACAAGCATGTCAAGGGAGAGATAAAATGGAGGGTAAGTTAACAATATAATACATACCATAGACCTATATTTACACGCTCGATGATAATCGTAAATGTTCATCTAGTATACATATCAAACACAGCAAACATTTCATAAAGAAAGAAAAATACAAACCACTGAGTTATAAATATTGAGATAAACATGATTGAAAATTATTACTTTTAAGCAATAGTGGTCGAAATCAGATGGTTCATAATTTGGAAAATATCCCAGTTCTTGTGAACTCGTATGTTTTGTATAGGAAAATAATACGGATTCCAATCTATGTGTATATAGGTCAGTGATGCATACAGTTGAACGTCTCCAAATTTATAAACTATTTGCCTATGGCAGTCAATGTTATCACATCCCAGTTATTTTTGGCCTAGCTGTTTTGTTATTTTGATACCTTAGATGGTATGCAATTGCAATGGTTGCATTTTTTATGCTTCCGAAGGGTGGCATATTAAAGTCACACCCTCTGTGCTTCCCCACTTACACATTCAGTCCGGACTGAAACTTTGTCATGCATGAAAGGATTTTAAAATAACTTGGCACAAATGTCAAGCACACCAAGACGAGGTGTTGCTTGCAAGACCCACATCCCTACCTCAAAGGTCAAGGTCTCACTTAGTGTTTAAAAGTAATGGAATACCGTATGCATGTTAACTCTGTCATGCATGGAAGGATTTTAAAGTTACATACCACAATTATCGAGCACATGCAGAGGACAAAGACTGTGAGACACCTCTTTGGGGGGCATTCGTCACTTGTGAGGAACAGCTCTTTATACCCCCAAAACGAAGTTTAGGGGGGTATATAGGAGTCACCCGGTGGTTGGTCGGTCGGTCGGTCGGTCGGTCGGGCGGTCTGTTGCATTTTCCTTGTCCGGAGCATAACTTGAAAACTACTAGTTGGAATTTAATATTACTTCATACAATGGTCAAACACATTGAGAGGAAGTGCAGTGCACAAGAACCGTAACTCCATCTTGACTAATTACAGAGTAATTGCCCTTTGTTACTTTTCCTTGTCCGGAGCATAGTTTAAAAACTACTGGTTGGAATTCAATACAACCTCATACAATGGTCAAGCACATTGAGAGGAAGTGCAGTGCACAAGAACCATAACTCTATCTTGAGTATTTACTGAGTAATTGCCCTTTGTTACTTTTCCTTGTCCGGAGCATAACTTGAAAACTAATAGTTGGAATTCAATACAATTTCATACAATGTTCAAGCACAATGAGAGGAAGTGTAGTGTACAAGAACCATAACTCTATCTTGAGTATTGATAGAGTTATTGCCCTTTGTTACTTTTCCTTGTCCAGAGCATAACTTGAAAACTACTAGTTGGAATTCAGTACAACCTCATACAATGGTCAAGTACATTGAGAGGAAGTGCAGTGCACAGGAACCATAACTCTATCTTGACTCATTACAGAGTTATTGCCCTTTGTTACTTTTCCTTGTCCAGAGCATAATTTGTAAACTACTAGTTGGAATTCAATACAACTTCATACAATGGTCAAGCACAATGAGAGGAAGTGCAGTGCACAAGAACCATAACTCCATCTTGACTAATTACAGAGTTATTGCCCTTTGTTCCTTTTCCTTGTCCGGAGCATTATTCGAAAACTTCTGGTTGGAATTCAATACAACCTCATACAATGGTCAAGCACAATGAGAGGAAGTGCAGTGCAAAAGAACAGTAACTCTATCTTTACTCATTTCAGAGTTATTGCCCTTTGTTAATTTTACTTGTCTGGAGCATAATTCGAAAACTATTGGTTGGAATTTAATACAACTTCATACAATGGTCAAGTACATTGAGAGAAAGTGCAGTGTACAAGAACCATGACTCTATCTTGACAAATTACAGAGTTATTGCCAAGAACAATATCTCTCTTTAGTTTGTTTGCAAGGTATTCTGTTACTACGAACTTCCTCAGTTTATAAAGCAGTCTTTTGGGGGTATTAATCACATTTAGTGATAGCTCTAGTTTTATTAGCTTATCCCAGATGTATTAAAATTTAATGGTCATCTGTATTCCAAGTCACTTTGTGCTAAAACACAATAATTAGAAAGAGATTTTTGGACACTAAATGAGGTATTTAAAAGATACAATGAGGTTGAAATGACAATGTGAATATTTAAGCCTTTTTAGCATTTCAACCCAAATTTTGCTATTTAAAAAGCTAAAAATTGTCACATGGCCAAAAAATTCTATGACACTTTGCTACGTAGTAGCACTAGCCCAGTGTTTTAGATAATAAATCAATTAGGTAAGCAGTTTTTGTTTGATATTTTAGTAAGCTTCCATTTCTCTCAATCACAGTTATTTATTATTTCTAGGAGGTGAAATCCAGCAAGATGGTCCCCAGCTGGTTTCTGTTTCCCGAGATACTGTTCATCAAGATGATGTGTCACGTGCAAGACCCACATCCTTACCTCAAAGGTCAAGGTCACACTTCGAGTTTGAAGGTAATGGAATCCTCTACATATGCACACATTAGTGTCCGGACTGTAACTTTGTCATGCATTGAAGGATTTTAAAATAACTTGGCAGAAATGTCAAGCACACCAAGACAACATGTTGCTTGCAAGACCCACATCCCTACATCAAAGGTCAAGGTCTCACTTAGTGTTTAAAAGTTATGGAATACTGTATGCATGGTAACTCTGTCATGCATGGAAGGATTTTAAAATTACATAGCACATTTATTGTGCACATGGAGAGAGCACAGACTGTGAGACACCTCTTTGGGGGGCATTCGCCACTTGTGAGGGACAGCTCTTGTTATTAGCTAATCCCAAATGTATTAAAATTTAATGGTCATCTGTATTCCAAGTCACTTTGTGCTAAAACACAATAAATAGAAAGAGATTTTTGGACACTAAATGAGGTATTTAAAAGATACAATGAGGTTGAAATGACAATGTGAATATTTAGGCCTTTTTAGCATTTCAACCCAAATTTTGCTATTTAAAAAGCTAAAAATTGTCACATGGCCAAAATATTCTATGACACTTTGCTACTTAGTAGCACTAGCCCAGTGTTTTAGATAATAAATCAATTAGGTAAGCAGTTTTTGTTTGATATTTTAGTAAGCTTCCATTTCTCTCAATCACAGTTATTTATTATTTCTAGGAGGTGAAATCCAGCAAGATTCCGGAGATACTGTTCATGCTGACACTGATGATCGAAAAAAAGATATGATACCGAATGAAGCAGATTTTCTCGTTGGATATGCTACAGTGCCTGGTTATGTGTCATTCAGAAGTAGGAACCATGGATCTTGGTATATCAGAAAGCTTTGTGAGTTGCTTGAGAAATACTCGAAAAGGTATGACTGCTTTTGTTTTTAGCTCACCTGAAGAGACAGATGCAGATACCAGGAAAGCCTGGTATCAGATCCTAGCTCTCTTTTACGAATAGACCCCTTGGCTCTTTTACTTGCCTGGTGTATAGCACTGATACATGCAAAACTATCGCTGGGTTTCTAACGAGTTCATATCTATATTTTGTGGGAAACACTGAAAAGCATTTCTGAAATTTCAAGTGTCCCAGTCAGGATTCAAACCGGGGACTTCCAAATTGGTGGTCTAAAGCTTTAACAACTCAACCACAGCACCACCTAAAGTTTGAATGCAATATACTTTACATCAAATTAAGATCTTGCTCGATTGTCAGAAAAAATACATATAACAAAAAAAAATTAAGAACTTTTGAAAGAAAATCTTAAAAGATATTTTCTGATAATATCAATGCAGATATTTTGATGTCAGTATTTTGAGATATCATAGAATACCTGAGGGCCAACATTTAGTTATAAAAGCGTATACTGTAAAATATCAAATTATGGAATGAACATACCAATATGGGTATTCATTTTCTATCTATCTAATATTAGTTCTGAAGCAAAATTTTAGAAAAAGCTGAGTTTTGTTCTTGTCATCCAACCTGCCAAATTCTTATTTCACATTCAGTTCTTAAAGTCACAGGAGCATTTTTGATACAAAATAACTTGTATCTCTTATATTACTAAGAAAGATGTCTTACCAGTGAAAATGACCATTGTTTGTACAAAAAACATTCCTAACATAATTTTTTTAATCAAAATTACATGGTATACAGCATAATATCGTATACCTGTCACAAATACTTAATCCTGACTGGCTGATAGCGCTCATGTGCCGGGTCTGCAAAATTATGTGTAGACCTGGAAAATGATGTGTAGACCTGCACGGATTTCAAGAGGTCATTTCTTTAATATTTTCGTGTAATTTTCACTACTTTTTAAGAGGTATACAATATAATAATTTTAGACTAGTGGTTTGGTCTACTTCGTCCTTGGTCAATATCACTTTTAAAAGGTCCGCAAAACTATAGATTGACCTCAGAATTAGTCTATAATTGTATAATATAGCGCAGTATTATTTAGCCCTGTTGGACAAAGTCCAGCAGAACTTACGCCGCCCTTCTGTAAATCTGCCATTGATTGCCATCAATTTAGACAGTGGAAAATGGTGGAATATTAAAACAAGCCTATTTTGTTGGAAAACGGTGTAAAACAATGAAAAAACAGCAAGGCAATGAGAAGGTCTATCAATTTTCACTATTTTCCACTGTTTTTCACCAAGTGCCACCATCGGTGGAGTATTGAAACACTTTTCATCGAATGCCACTGTAATTTTGCCACTGTTTGCCATTGTTTTCCATCAATAACCTCAGTGAAAATCAGTGGCAGAAATGCCATTGTTTTCCACTAGTGCCACCATCGGTGGAGTATTGAAACTCTTTTCATCGAATGCCACTGTAATTTTGCCACTGTTTGCCACTGTTTTCCATCTATAACCTCAGTGAAAATCCTTGGAAAAAATGCCACTGTTTTCCACCAAATGCCACTATCGGTGGAGTATTGAAACATTTTCCATTGATTTTCATGGCAAATTTGCCACCATTTGCCAGCTAAAACCTGGGAAATTGGTTTAAAATTTACTGTCGATTTCCACCAAAAGCCACACTATTCATGCTTTTTGAATTCTGTAATAATTTTCTAAAATTTAAAAAAAAAGATTCAAAATTAATTGAAATTTATTGAGAAACAAGAAAGTTGTGAAACATTTTTACAAAATTTACATAAACTGCAAGCAATGTCTTTCTAAATGTCTCCATTTTTCATAATATTCCAGGACGGTATAAGTTTCTGACACTGTCTTCACACGTTCCTGGCCATTAAATGTTCCTTTACAAAATCTGTGGTTTTCTTCCCCCAGCTGAACACATGTTCTGAAAAACAATTAAAAACTTGTTTCTACAAAGCAAATGCATACTGCAAACAAACAAGTAATTGGTATCTGTTCTTGTGGCTTTGTGAAAGTTCAGCTTTAATTTAAATTTGCAGGCCCTTATCATTTATAACAAGACATTGTAATTTGTTGTATCATAAGCACTTATATGGGGATACAGTAAGTCAATAACAAATATTCAGAATGACTGTAGATATCAATTAACATCTAAGAATTCATTTCACACTGTCGAGGCCTGTATTGTGTTAGGTAACACAGTGAAATGTGGCAACTATTTTGTAACTAATGAAAAATTGTAGTTATCAATGTTTACGCTCAAAATAAGGTGATGTACATACCTATAAATACTATAAGCCTGTCCTGGTCCAAGACTGGTTTGCTTTCATCTCCAGATTTTGGCCTACGGTACCAGTATTCCAGCCATTCCTGCATGGTGAAAATTAACCTGGTCTGAAGAAAACCATACAAGAGGTTAAGAGAATTCCAACTGGGAGTGAAAATGTCATCAAGTTTACTGGAAATTAAGAGTTTCATATTATTTTAAAGATTCTGGGTTTTGTTTATTATCTTAGTTACCAAAAAATGTCTATGCATTTACTTAAATTGCAATATTACAATGTATTATATTATATCTCTATCATGTCAATTGTGGTTTTATTTAATGAAAACATTTCACTTAAAAGCTTCAATAACTGTTACTCTAGAAAATATACATTATACGCCTTGGGAGCGGGAGGTTGAAGGTTCAAATCCCAGCAGGGGTCTGTTCTGATATGGCCGGTTGGTGAGCCGCCAGCTAGTTAAATAATGGTTACCGTATGCCTACCTGCCTGGTGCCTGGCATTAAAGGATAGGATTCGGGAGGTACATGTGCTCAAAAAGAGGTGTCTCATAAGTCAGACATGGCTGGCCCTTTAAATAGGGGTGACACTATAATAAACAAACACTTTACCTTTACACTTTATACATGAATCAAATATTCAAAATGTATACCTCTGCTGCACAGCCACTCCTGTTTACATATTATGTTCTAGGAGCACAGTTACAATTAGTTTATATGTCCTGAAGGAAATGACCTTACTTGTACCAAAAACATTCCTAACTATGCTTTTTAATTTAATAAGAATATGTTAGAAATAGAGCAAGTATTTGCAGAGAATAAGAAATGCTTTGTGGCAACTCTTATTTGTGAAGAAAGAACTTGAATACTGAAGAATGGCAAATGTCAACATTGTTTCAGAGTAAAAAGAACATGGCTCCATCAATAAATTTATTTTACTATATCAGTACATGTAATTTCAAAGTGATCCTGGGACTTTAAATAAAGATTTATCTTCCCTGACAGCTAATGAAAGACCAAGATATTTTGTCTTTGTTTTCATTGTAAAAGTAACTGAAGGAACTTTTAAAATAAACCAGCTTTTCCATGCTTGCCAGTAAAAATTCTAAGAAAGGTATCACAGAATTACTAGAATTCAAAAGACGTAACCATAAAACAGTTACTCCATAAAATTAAAACTGGAGACTCCATGAAAACTTTTAACATTCACATGCAATGCCCTGCATCTTTTTTTTCAAAAATCGTTAAAGATGTTCCTTTAAAACCTACAATACATGTAACATATTTCCCATCATAACTTCCATCAATAGACAAGAAAAAGTACATGGCTTTTGTCAGCATTATGGCCCTTTTTTGACTTAGAAAATACATATGAGGTAAATATGGGTAAAGGCCAGACTTAAACTATTGAGTTATTGCTGTGAAACTTGGAATACTTGTTTTGCATCATCTGTAGGCAAAAGAAGAGGTAACTCTGACTTACAATTCAGTAAAGTGTTGCGATTAGTCCATTTTTTGAGATATTACTTCAAAATTCGGAATACTTGTTAATGTCACAACCCAACATGTCAGCAAGAGCGGATATCTCTGTCAAGGTTTCTTTTTAATTATGACCCTTTTCAATTTAGAATCTTGGTTAAGTTTTTCGTACGAGTCCCACTTATTGTTATAACTTTTTGAGACATTACTTTGGAAGTTGAAATGATTATATCCCATCATGACACCCTTCTGAAAGCGAGAGTAAGTAACTCTTTTAATGTAAAAATACGAGTATCAAGAGCATTTCATAACTTTTTGAATTTTAAAAATCCTTCAGATAGCAAAAAAGATATAAAAATTCAAAAATTTCTTTCCAGTACACAAGCATTGTAAACACAACTGTTATTGCCCACAGCAATCTTATCTAAATTGCTGTGTGACGTCACGCCAATCTCTCCTATATTTTGCTACTTATGGCCCTTGTTTACACGTTGAAAATACACAGATTCTTGTTTTGCTCATCATAAGCACTGAGAAAAGTGCAGCCTTCTGTCTTACAGACAGCTCTTGTTGTCTCGGATAGTCCGTTTTCTTTATATTAAATTAATCTTTATACGACAGAAGTCAAACTGTTATACACTCAGTCAAAGTACTTTATGTAGTTTTAACTTTGGTAATATTAATTTTTCTATGAGTCACATTAAGCATGTGCTGAATGTCTTTAAGCAAATTGTGATAGTTACTTTGAAGGGTAATATCACATTAACTGATGTAAGACCTAAGTTTATGCTGCATTTTTCCTGGGTTTAGAAAAGTTGGGTACGTAATGGCAATACAGGCTTCATAGTAACCACCAAGGAGACCCTTGCTTTTAGTGAAATGTTAGACAATGCCAGCAAATTCTGCTGCAGCAATACGCTTTTTGCAGAATTATCACCCCGCATAAATGGGATCATACTTCTACATGAAATCAGATTCTTGATGATGGTGACAAATTATACACCAAACTTTCCAGTCACATTTATGGTGATTATTTAACAATTGAAAACATCCTTTAAGATTTCTTATTCTTGTGCCTGCTTTGAAAATTGAAATAGCATAAGAATAGTCTTGAGGAACACTACTTTTAGTCTCTGGAAACTGGCATTCCTTCTTTGATTACAATTTATATGTTTTTGATTATTGTCACATTAACAGCAAGCATTCTATATAATATACTTGTTTGCTTGTGTAATATTTTTCGGTGAAGTATCATATTGAAATAGAAATAAACTGTATTCATTTAATGCATACAGAAATAATGAATTTGAAGACTATATTTATCCCCTTTTGCAATGTTTCTATGTGAGTTAAATATCTATTAATTTTACTGATAGCACAATACTAATCGCAGACATTAGGTATGAATACCAGTCACTTCCTTGATCTGAAGGTACCAGGTATATAAAATTGTGTTGTCAAATGTAAATTTTTCTAGTAAGTAGTTTTGCCTTTTTGTGGGGTTTCTCATATACGTAATGTAATTGTAACTTAAATTAATGTAAAAAGCCAAAATCACCCAGGTATTGGTGAAAATAAGTGTTTTGGCTTGGTCATAGCCTTTAGCATTATATAACAGTGTTGGGAAATAGTAACGTTCACGTAAGCGCCATTTGTAACGTGACGTCTATGAGCGGTCCGCCGTTATGACGTCACATCCGTTGTTGTTTGTTTTGAGTACATGACGATAGTAAAAAGGTTGAACTTGGGTTTTGCTATTGTTATCCATTATCCAACGCATATCACAACCATATTTTGGTGCCGTGACGAAAAAGAATATGAATCTACAAAAGATACAGAGCCAGAGAAATGGAACAAAGAGAATCATCGAGCGATTTATGGAGAAATTGGCAGAGGCAAAAGAAAATGATGATATGATAGAGTTCGAGGCTACCTTAGAAACAGTACAAGAGAGAGTCAACATACTGCAGAGCCTAAACGAAAAAATTCTTTCACAAACCGACGCTGATGCCACCGAAGACGAGATGATGGAATCGGAAGAATACTCGCTCAACTTAGAAATAAAGACGCTATGCCGCACACAGATCTAGCCAGGGAGACAAAGATACACAGGAGACACGAGATAGTCACCGCATAGATGAGAATATGTCAAATCACAACAGGCAACCACCGTCATTTCCACCTACCGTTCCGTCTGTAAGTACATCTAACGCTTCTCAATTTAGTAGACTACCTAAGCTCACATTGCCAAAGTTTGACGGAGATCTATTGCAGTGGCAATCTTTCTGGGACTCATTTGATTCATCAATTCATAGTAACATGAACCTAAGCGATGTTCAGAAATTTGGATATCTTAAGGCACAGTTAGAAGGTTCAGCCGCCATGACAGTGGAGGGGTTCGCGCTGACGCACGCAAATTACGTGCATGCAGTGGAGATGTTACGGGAGAGATACGGTCAGCAGAGTGAAATAGTTCACGCTACAATGCAAGCTTTATTGAACTTACAAACACCTACATCTATGATAAGCAGTCTAAGACAGTTCTATGACAGAATGGAAACATACATCCGGGGCTTAGAATCACTGGGACAAAATGAAGATATGTATGGGAGTCTACTCGTTCCCATAGTAATAGAAAAACTACCCACAGACCTGAGGAAAAATCTTGCACGTGTGAATGAAAACAATGACTGGAAGCTTAAAGATCTGAGACGTGCGATAAATAAGGAAATAAATATTCTAGAGACCGGAAGTTTGAATCCCAAACCGGCTGTTGATGCCCACAACCCGACTGCGCTGTTCTACGCCGGAACTAAAGGTAAAAATCCTTCTAAATCACGTGCTTCCAATTCAAGTGATCAATATAAACATACTTTCAAGTGTGCATTTTGCCACAGAAGTCACCATAGCAACGAGTGTAAAACTTTTCCTGACATGGATACGAGATTAACTGTAGTTAGGCAGGAACAACTTTGTTTTAACTGTCTGGGCAAGCATCAACTTTCACGTTGCAAGTCGAGAAGAACATGCCGCTTTTGTAACAAAAGACATCATTCGAGTATTTGCTCCAAGAACACATCATTTCACAGGGATCAGCCGAACAGACCGGAAGCAGCCATACTTTATGCAGACGCAGGAGATGTCAGACCCGACGTGTTGCTGAAAACTGCTGTCGCCGAGGTTGGATTTCACCAGTACACGACATCCGCAAACATTTTATTTGACGAAGGCACAGAGAACTTTCATTACTGAGAAACTTGCAAATGATCTGCACTTACCTCGTACCGGGACTGACGTTATTCGTGTAGCATCGTTTGGAAGCCAACAGCATGATGTGCGACACATGGATACAGCTGATATCTATTTGAAAACAGACTATGGTAAAAACATCAAGATGCATGTACTAATAGTGCCTACCATCGCCGTTCCGTTCCATAACAGAATCCAGAGGCAAGCAGCGACGTTACCATACTTACAGGGACTCAGACTTGCACATCCAGTAATAACTGATGATGTATTTGAAATTTCATTGTTGATCGGTGCGGACTATTTTTGGCAGATTGTACAAGACAAAGTTATTCGCGGAAATGGCCCCACAGCCGTAAAATCTAAGATAGGATACTTGTTATCAGGTCCAGTAAACCAGTCCTCTATTCCAGCACAAGCAGACTACATTATGAACGTTGTGACAGCACCACATACAGCAGACGACATTGACCGGTTCTGGAAACTCGAGAGTTTAGGTATATCGGCGGACGAGAATGACGAAACAGATATCATCACGATGAGAGAATATCAACAGACACATATTTCCTTCGAGAATGGTAAATACAAGGCACGGTTACCATGGAAACAAGATCATGATCCTCTACCCACGAACTATGAAATCACAAAGAGACGCACACATAGTACGATACATCGCCTGAGCAAAGACACCAAGATATTGAAAACATACAGTGACATTATAGCAGACCAAGAGAAGAGAGGCTTCATTGAAAAGGTACCGGAAGTAGAGACACAAAGAAACGATAGACAGATCCATTACATACCCCATCATCCCGTGAAGAAAGACTCAGACACAACACCCATACGAATAGTATATGATTGCAGCTGCCGCCAGTCCAAAACCATACCAAGCCTGAATGATTGTTTGCAGTCAAACCCACCAGCTCTGAATGACTTGACCACTTTACTAGTGAAATTTAGATTACACGAATTTGCTGTTTCTACGGACATCGAGAAGGCGTTCCTGCACGTGAGTCTCCATGAATGCGACCGGGATGTAACCAGGTTCCTTTGGTTAAGTGGTCCATCTGACGTACACAGCCCCTTGCAGACGTACAGATTCAAAACAGTTTTTTTTTGAGCCACCTGTTCGCCGTTCATATTAAACGCTACATTACAGAAACATCTACAAGAAAACAGCGACAAATGGGTTTCCCAAACAATGCAGAACGACCTATACGTAGACAACATCATATCAAGTTTTGCGCTAGAAGATACCGTATTGAACTACTTCCGTGATGCACGAGATATTATGTCAAGCGCGGGATTTAACTTACGAGCGTGGACGTCAAACAGCGAAAAACTGAAAAGGCTAGCAGAACTGGAGAAAGTTCTGGACCCAAAACAGTGTACTAAGATACTTGGCATGAATTGGAATACCTCGGCAGACGACATAGGATTTCCAGCAAACCCCATAACAGTGACGTCACAGAATATGACCAAGCGAGAAGTATTGCGCCAGACTTCAAAAATATACGACCCATTAGGTCTACTTACACCCGTGACTGTACGAGCCAAGATACTGATCCAAGACATCTGGAGACAGAACTTCAACTGGGACACAATCTTACCTGATGAGACGCAAAATATATGGAACAGTTTAGTGCAAGACTTAAAAGAGGCTATGAAGAAGCGTGTTAAAAGGTACTACTTCCGGAATTTCGCATCAGACGACAATTCAGCCGCTAACGCCCGTCCCACACTTCACATCTTCGTAGATTCAAGTATGATGTCGTATGGTGCAGCAGCTTATATAGTGAAAGGGAAACAATCTACTTTGGTAATGGCGAAAAACCGTGTGGCACGGCTGAAATCAATTACCTTACCGAAGCTCGAACTTATGGCCGCCGTTGTCGGCGCAAGACTATCCACACATCTTCAGAAAGCGCTAGATGGTAAAAATGTGTTCCTATGGTCAGACAGCCAGATCGTTTTGCATTGGTTACAAGAAAACAGAACCAAGCCGTTACAGAGATTCGTAAAGAATCGCATCAATGAAATACATAAACTAACCGGAAGTTACCAGTGGAGCTACTGCCCGACACATCAGAACCCTGCTGATCTACTCACGCGTGGAATTTCGGCGAAACAACATAGAGAAAATAGTCTATGGTGGAATGGACCTACCTGGATCACAGATGAAAGGCAGTGGCCGAAATGGAGCTCAAACCTTGAGGAACCTACATCTGCGTTACTTAGTGCGACTGAGAAGAACCCTACCGGAAGTGAAAGTAAAGCCTATATTTGCTTGTTCACGTGCACAAGTACACGTGCGATACATCTAGAGCTCGTGCCTGATTTGACTGCAGATGCGTTTATCCAAGCATTCCGAAGATTCGTTAGCAGGAAGTCCTTGCCGTATCTAATGGTTTCTGATAACGGTACTACCTTTATATCAGCGTCTACTTACCTGCAGCAACTCTGCGAGTCGGTGCATGATGAACTTTTAAACAGAGGCACGAGATGGGAATTCATTCCTAAGAGAGCGCCATGGTTCGGAGGCTTCTGGGAACGATTGATAGGCCTAACAAAAACTGTGTTGAAGAAAGTACTTGGACGTTCATACGTTACATTTGAAATGCTACAGACCATAATAACCGAAATTGAGGCGACGCTTAATGATAGGCCACTTACATACGTCAGTTCAGAGATCGAGTTGGCGGAAGTCATTACACCGGCACACCTACTATATGGAAGACGAGTGACGACCCTACCATATCGTGACATTACGAGCAGTAACCTGGAGATGACCAGTATTACCCGAAATGACATTCGAAAACTTGCTAAAGTGCAGCAGACAATAATTGACCACTTCCGGGACCGTTGGAGGAAGGAGTACCTAACAGCGTTACGTGAACACCACACAGTCAGTGGTAAAAACAGTCAAAACATTTCGGTTGGTAGTGTGGTACAAGTCTATGATGAAACACCGCGTAGTTCCTGGAGATTAGCTGTTGTCGAGGAGGTTGTCAGGGGTAACGACGGACTCATAAGGTCAGCGAAAATTGCACCGAAACAAACTGACAAATAGACCCATCACAAAATTGTATCCACTGGAAGTGAATTCAACTGATTAACGCTAGTATCGTAAAATAGAGAGAAATGAACCAATGAACAAACGGTGCTATTATTTCATATCAGTATTTGAATTTTACAGATATTGAGATTGAGTAAGACTTTCTAGTGAGAAATTTTCATGAATAGCGATATGAGTTTATATGATGCATAATTATAACTTTCATTTTAGCATTTAAGTTTCATTAACAGAACTTCTTTCATTAGACTTTTATTGCATTTCGCGGCCCCCAGAATGTTGGGAAATAGTAACGTTCACGTAAGCACCATTTGTAACGTGACGTCTATGAGCGGTCCGCCGTTATGACGTCACGTCCGTTGTTGTTTGTTTTGAGTACGTGACGATAGTAAAAAGGTTGAACTTGGGTTTCGCTATTGTTATCCATTATCCAACGCAGTTAATTACTCCAATAAATGATACAAAATCGTCACCTTCCAATTTTCTTCAAATTGCAAAAGGCAGTAACTGTTGTACTTTGCATGTCTTACTATATTTTTACTGTTGAAAACTTCCTGCAAGAGAGTTGTAAGTCAAGTTACAACAGTCTTGCAGACAGGATGAATATCTATAGATGAACTAGATAATTCTGCAAAAGAGCAGTAAGTCTAGTTACAACTATATTGCAGTACAAATATACATGTTTAAATCTGAAATGTCCTGCAATACAGCGGTAACTACAATCTTATTAAATAAAACAAGTTATAACAAGTCTAGATAGAAAAAAAGAAAATTGTTTTAAAAGAAATGTAATTTCAACACACATGTCTAAAGCATGTTGCCGAAACATTGCTTTCTTTTAAATAAGGAAGTTTTAAGCTTCTCCTGAAAAATTTATAAAAACGCAGTTACAACAGTTTTGCGGGCAACCCTCGATATTAAGCTGATTTTTCATATCCTCAGTTCACACAAGTGATTTAAACCATCATTTTATATTTAGATTAATAATTATTTTTATGATACTGTCCTGTTCAGCACAAAGTTCACAAAAGTATTCCTTCCACACGTAAATATTTCTTATAAACACTTGTTCAAACCATCGCTAACATTCAAATCAACAAATCAAAATGACCGCTTATGTAGAGATCTTGCTGATAAATCCTATTTCCTGTAAATTGATACTGAGGTTCCAGGTGGTGATTGTACAGAATGATGTTGAGTGTTATCTTTGTATGCTATCTATTTTTATGATCAAGTTCCCTGAATGACCCCACAGAGATTAATTACCTTGCCTCCGAATGTAAAGGTCAGTTACAGTACTCAGTTGATAATAAAACAAATGGAAAAAGAATTGACTTATAGACATATAATTATGTGTTCATGCTATCCCTCTATTAGTATTATAGTTTCAAGTAAGTTATTTAGTAACAACAGGTAAATTCATGAAATTTGAACAATAGGCATAATTTTAAACAACTGCATGTACATGCACATTTAGACTCTCAGACTAAGTATGAGAATCCCTACCAAATATAGCACAAAATACTTAGGTTTATATAATGATTGATAATATAAACAGAAAAGATTTTTTTAAGTTTGCAGTACAAAATTTTCCAAATATACTGAAGCATTGTCATGTTATATATAGCATTTTAAGATTGCACTCTGATTTAATGTAAGTTTTGAAATTGTTTACAGTCAAAGCTATGAACAAAGACCACTCTCTGGGAAGAAGCTCAAGTGATATCTGTTGACAGGTGGTCTTTATTCATAGGATATAAGACAGTGTCTACATTATATTGAATAGTGCATGGTTTTCCCCCAACTGATCTTTAATTGCAGGGTGGTCTTTGTTTGGAGGTGGTCTTTAACACAGGTTTAAATGTACAACTAAGTCCACAACAAAGTGAAATTCCAATTCATGATAAACAGAACAGGAAAAATTATAGATTTAAATTAATAGCAGTCTCATATTTATACCCCCACAAAACGAAGTTTGGGGGGGGGGTATATAGGAGTGAGCTTGTCGGTTTGTTTGTCGGTTTGTTTGTCGGTCGGTCTGTTGGTTTTCATGGTTTCCGGATGATAACTCATGAACAACTTTACCCTTTTAAATAATTTTTGGTACACACGTGCAACTTCATGAAATACAGGTCAAATTCAACTTTGGGGTCAGTAGGTCAAAGGTCAAGGTCACAGTGACTCTGAACTGTAATGTAAAACAGTTTCCGGATGATAATAAACCTATTAAATTGAACAATAATTGATAATTTCTAACCTTACACATTTTGTATGCTATTAAAACAATACATTTACACAAGTTATTGTATAATAACTCAACTCTATGTCCTTGTGGCCATTCCTTTCTTATGGTTGCCATACTTCTGTGACAAAGCTGTATTGTGGGGGTATAATTCGTCACTCTTGTGACAGTTCTAGTTAAAATTTAACGATGAAAAAATCAGATGGAATAGTTTTGTACCATATCTTATTCGGACATATAGCTTAGTTGCATTGTATATACACTGACCTGTTATTTCTGATTTTTATGTACTATTTGAAACTCAACAAAACTGCTTTGTGTCTGAAATTTCTAGGTCAAAATATAGTCTAAGTGTTTTCCATCATTTGCCACTCTGCAAAATTTCTAAGTCC
Organism: Saxidomus purpurata; assembly: GCA_022818135.1. Taxonomy (NCBI): domain Eukaryota; kingdom Metazoa; phylum Mollusca; class Bivalvia; order Venerida; family Veneridae; genus Saxidomus; species Saxidomus purpurata. The sequence continues at coordinate 30,785,305 of JAFMSR010000009.1, forward strand.
AGCGATTTAGCTTATAATTGGTACTGCATTAGAAAAAGTAAGTGTATTCCACCGTTTGCCACTCTGCAAAATTTCTATGTTCAGAGATTTAGCTAATAATTTGTACTGCAGTCTGTGGTTTACACCATTTTCCACCCCATAAAAAAACTAAGTCCAAATTTACATCGATTGCCACTACTATTCCATGGCAGATGGTGGCATTTTTTACACCGATCAATGGAAAACGGTGGCAATTAAGAAAATGCCTCCGTTTTCCATGTCTTTCCATCCTTTTTCATCATTTTTTTCACCAAATGCCATGGATTTCCATGTAAATCGGTGGAAAATGATGGCATTCCATGGCAGATTTACAGAAGGGCATGGTGGTTGGACTGTCATAAACTTTTCCTTGATAACGCTCTACAGGTATCAATTTTCATTTGACTTTGATAAACTTGGAAATAAGGATCCCTGCAACTTGAATATGTTGCCTATTGCTTTTGGGGTCAAAGGTCAAGGTCACAGTGACGTCCAATAGCATTTCCTTGATTACATTCTACAGGTCACAATTTTCATTCAACTTTTGTCAAATCTTTTCAGAAGGTTCCCTGCAACATGTAGATGATCCCAATTGATTTTGGAGCCAGTGGGTCAAAGGTCAAGGACACAGTGACCTCGGTTAGATTTTCCTTGGTTAGATTTTCCTTGGTAACACTCTATAGGTCGCTATTTTCATTTGACTTTGATAAAATTTGGTGACAAGGATTCCTGCACATTGTAGATGTTACCTATTGTTTTTGGGGTCAGTGGCCCAAAAGTCAAGGTCACAGTGACCTCCGATAGCATTTCCTTGATAACGCTGTTCAGGTCACAGTTTTCATTCAACTTTCATCAAACTTGCTCAGGCGCTTCCTTGCAACATGCAAATGTTTCCTACTGTTCTTAGGGGCCAGTGGGTTAAAGGTCAAGGTCAAGGTCACAGGGACCTGGGTTATAATTTCGTTGAGAACGCTCTACAGGTCACAGTTTACATTCAACTTTCATCAAACTTGCTCAGAATGTTCCAATGTTGTAACATGTAGATGATCCTTATTGTTTTTGGGGTCAAAGGTCAAGGTCAGAGTGACCTCTGTTAGATTTTCCTTGATAACACTCTACCGTTTACAGTTTTTATTCAGCTTTCATCAAACCTGCCCAGAAGGTTCCCTGCAACATGCAGATGGTCCCTGTTATTTTTAGGGTCAGTGGGTCTAAGGTCAAGGTCACAGTGACCTCTATTAGTTTTTCCTTGATAACGCTTTACAGGTCACAGTTTTCATTTAACTTTCATCAGACTTTTTCAAAAGGTATCCTGCAACATGTAGATGATCCTTATTGTGTTTGAGGTCAGTGGGTCAATGGTTAAGGTCACAGTGAACTAAACTTTGAAAAGAATTTTGGCTCAATATCTTGAGATCTATTTGACCCACAGTCTTGTTTTTCAATGTTTTTGCAAAAAATAAGAAACACTTTCTGACAAAAGTGAAAGTAAAAAGTGAAGAAAAATAAAGGTGTATATTAACATTGTTTAAGAATCATTCTAACAGGACTCAGGATCATGTCTCTATATACAAAGAGTAGAACAATTATGTGTTATTATGCCATAAACAACCCGGATGTGCCGTCAAAATGATGTCATATTGTGCAACATGACGTTAAATAATATCATTGTAGAAAATAACGCTTTGCATCTATTCACCTTTTGTAATATCAAGTCATGTAAGAAATGAAATAACATCATTTTCAGCGTTGTAAATCGTCTAATAAATAACTCTTTGTCGTGTTGATCACAGTTATAAACCAGAATGGCCTTCATGGTTGATAACTGCGTATCAATACTCGAAATCATTGTTTATGAAATGATGAACACTGCTGGAACAGATATTATTTCATCATTTTTCTATAAGTGGATTCATTATTCTATATACGAGTATTTAAAGTGATAATGGCAGTTATGAACAATACCAAATTCTTTTAGACTCGTATATACATGTGAAACCTGTCCTCGACTCGGCACTGTAAACTTGTCCAGTTGAATTCCGTATTTTACTTAACAAGTTAACAGTGTATAATAATCTTATGATATACCATATATTGTGTTAGATGTTATATAACATTTTACATATACGAGCTGGAGGTCACTGATTATCTATTCTATTTTTCTTGCATATTACAGTTATGACCTCATGACTATACTGGTTGAAGTGAATAACGAGGTAGCAGCTGCCAATGCGAGTATGGACGGAGGGTTTTACAAGCAAATTCCAGCACCGCTGGTTACACTTCGGAAGAGACTCTTTTTCAGATAGTTAAAAGACAAACCATCCTATTAGTAACACTGCATCGTTGATGGATTGTCAACATCAGACAGTGTTCTAACAATGTTTTCAGAAATACAGACATAATAAAATTATGCACAGATCAGGACTGGGTCCAGTCCAAGAGATAGCCATATATGTATAAAATGTTTTGAAACATGTGATACTTTTGTGTTATGTGTACATTTATATGATACTTCTGCATGTACATTTTGTACATAGAAGTCGGACTGTGTATATAAACTTCTTCAGTTTGAAAATATTCAAGTTAAATGTTTACTATGATGCCTGCTGGAGCCTTAAAATGCAGTTTGAATTATTCTTATAGCTTCTTACAGTACTTGGATTGGGTAATTTTCGTCGGATAAAAACTTCGCAATTTGTGTTCAGACAGACTTAATTGTGATATTTAAATTCGCTATTAAATAGTAAATGTATGTGAAATTGTGAAATGAATCTTTTGCAAGAATTTTAAATCAGCAAAGTGTGAATTTAGGAAAATTGCGAAAATGAAATACACTGCAATCCCAAAAATTTTGGGATCCACCAAAATAATTTCTTGTCAGAATATCATTGTCCCTATACAAAACAAATGTTCGAAAAGGTAAATAACCAACATGGCAGGTTGTTAATTGATCATTATCAAATAAGCGCTATCAAGCGTTTATTAACACAGAAGTGTTAAAACAATAACGGCTAACTTGTGTTTTTTTTCACGGCTCAGTTATTCACAAGCTTATCTCTTTGTTTGTTTGACAATAACTTGTAAATCGTGTGAATTTAAAATTGTTTGCACATCTTTATTATACCCCCAAAACGAAGTTTAGGGGGGTATATAGGAGTCACCCGGTGGTTGGTCGGTCGGTCGGGCGGTCTGTTGCATTTTCCTTGTCCGGAGCGTAACTTGAAAACTACTAGTTGGAATTCAATACAACTTCATACAATGGTCAAGCACATTGAGAGGGAGTCCAGTGCACAAGAACCATAACTCCATCTTGACTGATTTCAGAGTTATTGCCCTTTGTTACTTTTCCTTGTCCGGAGCATAACATGAAAACTACTGGTTGGAATCCAAAACAATTTCATACAATGATGAAGCACAATCAGAGGAAGTGCAGTGTACAAGAACCATAACTCTATCTTGAGTATTTACAGAGTTACAGCCCATTGTTACTTTTCCTTGTGCGGAGCATAACTTGAAAACTGCTGGTTGGAATTCAATACAACTTCATAGAATGGTCAAGCACATTAAGAGGGAGTGCAGTGCACAAGAACCATAACTCTGTCTTGACTAATTTCAGAGTTATTGCCCTTTGTTACTTTTCCTTGTCCGGAGCATAACTTGAAAACTACTGGTTGGAATCCAAAACAATTTCATACAATGATGAAGCACAATCAGAGGAAGTGCAGTGTACAAGAACCATAACTCTATCTTGAGTATTTACAGAGTTATTGCCCTTGGTTACTTTTCCTTGTCCGGAGCATAACTTGAAAACTACTGGTTGGAATTGAATTTAACCTCATACAATGGTCAAGTACATTGAGAGGAAGTGCAGTGCATAGAAACCATAACTATATCTTGACTCATTACAGAGTTATTGCCCTTTGTTACTTTTCCTTGTCCAAAGCATAATTAAAAAAATATCAGTTGGAATTCAATGCAACTTCATGCAATGGTCAAGCACAATTAGAGGAAGTGCAGTGCTCAGGAACCATAACTCCATCTTGACTCATTACAGAGTTATTTCCTTTTGTTACTTTTCCTTGTCCGGAGCATTATTCGAAAACTACTGGTTGGTATTCAATACAACTTCATACAATGGTCAAGCACAATGAGATGAAGTGCAGTGCAAAAGAACAATAACTCTATCTTGACTCATTTCAGAGTTATTGCCCTTTGTTACTTTTACTTGTCTGGAGCATAATTCGAAATCTACTGGTTGGAATTCACTACACCTTTATACAATGGTCAAGTACATTGAGAGGAAGTCTCGTGTATAAGAACCATAACTCTATCTTGACAAAATACAGAGTAATTGCCAAGAACAATATCTCTTTTTAGTTTGCTTGCAAGGTATTCTGTTACTACAAACTTCCTCTGTTTATAAAGCAGTCTTTTGGGGGTATTAATCACATTTAGTGATAGCTCTAGTTAGTATTTACTGAGTTATTGCCCTTTGTTAGTTTTCCTTGTCCGGAGCATAACTTGAAAACTACTAGTTGGAATTAAATACAACTTCATACAATGGTCAAGCACATTGAGAGGAAGTGCAGTGCACAAGAACCATAACTCCATCTTGACTAATTGCAGAGTTATTGCCCTTTGTTACTTTTCCTTGTCCGGAGCGTAACTTGAAAACTACTAGTAGGAATTCAATACAATTTCATACAATGATCAAGCACACTCAGAGGAAGTGCAGTGCACAAGAACCATAACTCTATCATGAGTATTTACTGAGTTATTGCCCTTTGTTAGTTTTCCTTGTCCAAAGCATAACTTGAAAACTACTAGTTTGAATTCAATACAACCTCATACAATGGTCAAGTACATTGAGAGGAAGTGCAGTGCACAGGAACCATAACTACATCTTGACTCATTACAGAGTTATTACCCTTTGTTACTTTTCCTTGTCCGGAGCATAACTTGAAAACTTCTGGTGGAATTCAATACAACTTCATACAATGGTCAAGCACAATGAGAGGAAGTGCAGTGCACAGGAACCATAACTCCATCTTGACTAATTACAGGGTTATTGCCCTTTGTTACTTTTCACAATGAGAGGAACTGCTAAGAACAATATCTCTTTTTAGTTTGTTTGCAAGGTATTATGTTACTACGAACTTCTTCAGTTTATAAAGCAGTCTTTTGGGGGTATTAATCACATTTAGTGATAGCTCTAGTTTGTTGGTTTACCTGAATCAATTACGATATCATTTTCTGAAAACAAAAACAACAAAAAATGGACTTTCACTTTAAATAACCATATCATTTTCTGGAAATGGTTGTACTTTCGTTTTCAATAGTAAATATTTACATATAATTCCTCTTTTATATATTTAATTTCGTGATTAATTCACTAATTTATTTTACATAAAATCATTATTTTCCACAACTTTACCACTCGATCAAAAGCGGCCGATGATCAGACCACGTTATAAAGAAAGTCTCACTTATAACGCCTGTCTGACCATTTGGACCCTGACTACCGCATTATAATGGGATTGCAGTGTATTCGCATTTATTACCCAATTTTCAGTACCATACATTTTCATATTTGAAGCTTTTAAAGCTATTGTCCCAATGATTGTTTGAGTTTTCAGAGAGTAAAAGATCATACCCTAGTCAAAGCTTGACATACCAGCTGTGTCAGGAATTATATTAAAGGAAAAATGATATGTGCAAAAAGATATTCCTTCAGCTGTTTAGGAAAAACAGTGGTATATTTCAATTATTTCATGATAAATTGTTGCTTTAGATATTTACATTCAAAATGCATATTCTTCAATGAATTATTTAGTTGATATTGATATGAACTACTTCATCTGTTGGGCTTGGCACGCAAAGTTCACAGAGTTTGATTTGCTACACTTGCATATAAAGATACATGATCAGTTACAGCTCGTTATACATGTAGACAGTGTGTATTCTTAGAATGTCTGCTTTTCTGTTTTAACTACCACCATTAAAGCCTGTGGAGGAAGATTTAAACAATGAGTGGAAGTGCAGTGTACAACAACCATAACTCTACCTTGCCTAAATTTTGAATTATCCCCCTTTGTTATTTTTTCTTGTCCGGAGCTTAACTCTAAAGGTACTGCAGAAAATTCGTTCAAATTGCAGACAATGAAAGAGGACATCTAGGAAAAGTATAATGCCCAAGAACAATAACCCTGTAAAGCGTGATTTTAAGTTGCTTCCCTCTATTGAATTTTCTTGTCCGGAGTAGAACTCCAAATTTTAAATGGAATTACTTGAAACTTCATTAAGTAATAGAGCACAATGACAGGAAGTGCAGTGTGCAAGAAAAATAACTCTTCCTTACCTAATTTAAGTGTTATATCCCTACAATTTTTTTCAGAGCTTAACTCTGAAAATACTGAAGGAAATTCGTTCAGATTGCATACAGTGAGAGAAGACATAAAAGGGGAGTGCAGTGTCCAAAACCATAAATGTACCTTGCCTAATTTTAAATTATCCGTCTGTGATACAGTTTCTTAGATTGCTTTAATCGAAGCTTCATGCAGTGATAAGGCACGATAAGTGGAAGTGCAGTGTACAAGAACCATTACTCTAGTTTGCCTATTTTTTTTGTAATTATCCCCCATTTTGCATTATAACTCTTAAAGAGCTCAAAGAAATTCGTTCAAATTGCATACACAGAGGACATTGAATGGAAGTGCTGTGACTTATTTGTGAATTATCTCCCTTCATTCTATGTAAATTTTATCGCCTTGCTTCTATATGCAAAGACTTTATACCAAACTTTGAAAATATATACTTTTGGCAATGAATAATACTGCAATGCACAAGAATCGTAATCAAGCTCCATCACATCGGGGGCATTCGTCACTTACAAGTGACAGCTCTTGTCTTGCAAAGCTGCATTCACCACCTGGAACCTCAGTATCAATTTACAGGAAGCAGGATTTTTCAGGAAGATCTCTACTACAGGAAGTGGTCATTTTGATTTGTTGATTCAAATGTTAGCAAAGTTAGAAAGTTTTAAAAGAAGTGTCTCAGAAATGTTTACATGATTGTGGAAGGAATACTTTTGTGAACTTTATACTGGACAAGACAGTATCAATTGCATAAAATAATTATTAATCTAAGATATAAAATGACATTTTAGATCAATTGTGTTAACTGGGAATTTGATGCATCAACTTATACATTTTAGCATGCAGTGGCTGCGAAGCAGAGGTATATTGAATATTTGATCCATATAACATATATGTATATTTTCTAGGGTAGCAATTATGTTATCATTAGATAAAAAGATTATCAGAAGTATAGTTTTGAAAATTAAATAAAAGCATTAAAATTGTTCGGTAACCTATTAAAATTTACCATAATACGGTAAACAAAAGTCAGGATCTTTAAAATAATATGAAACTTTTGCAAGTAAACTTGATGAAAGTTTTAGTCAGACTATGCAAAGAATAGTCTCACTCTGGCGTGGATCGTCGCCATTCATGTCAGTTGTTTTGCATATCCCGAAAACTACTGCACACATGTGACACATGTACATATTGTATTGAAAATCACACAGCTGTTCAAGGTAAATAAGCAATGTTACAGTGTCAAGTTTGATAACTTTTGCATATTTTTTTACAAAATGATGTCCCTTTTTGGATAACAAAATGATGCCCCCTTTTGGACTGAGAAGTTATGGTTAAAGTTTTGCTACTGCAAGGCCAAATTGGCAGAACACATTGCAGTAAGATACATTGCATGCTAATATCATATAAAGAACTTTTTTAAAAATAAGTTAAAATTAAATTGGTATCTTTTTTCTGCTTTCTTTTAAATATTTTAATTCCTTAGATATATTGTGAACATTATATAAAGGATATCATTTTTTATTATGTGAAATTTAAAAGTTTTTTTTTTTGCTCTTCTGTTAAAGTTTTATAGCGAACTGTAACGATAACTGTCTGACTGTCTTCCTTCTTTTGTTTCTTTCTGACCATTACCTATATTACGACTGTAAATTGTAGAATTTGTACGATCATACATTTTTGCAACTGACGATCATAATGGAAGCAGTCGAAATTGAGACCTTTAAAAGACCTCCAAATATCTAAAGACTCTTCAAATATTTGAGTATAATAATGTAGATTTGGTGTTACATAGTTAAAGGTAAAAGAAAAATGTTTGTTTATTATAGTGTCACCCCTACTTAAAGGGCCAGCCATATCTGACTTATGAAACACCTACTGTCTGAGCACATTTACCTCCCGAATCCAATCCTTTTTAGTGCCAGGCACCAGGCAGGTAGGCATACTGTAACCATTTTTTAACTAGCTGGGGGCTTACCAACTGGCCATATCAGAACGGACCCCTGCTGGAATTCGAACCATCGTCCTCCCGCTCCCAAGGGGGATGCCTAAACCACAAGACAAAGGGAGACGGTATGGAAGAGGTCTTTAAATATTTGGAAAGCTCACTAATTCTATTAATGATATCAAAAATTGATTTAAAGAGCTTTAAATGAATTGAAGACCTCTACAATTTGATAAGTAATATAAAAAATTAAGGTGTATTTCAGCTGTTTTTATGAGCTCTGTAATTGAATTGAGGTGTCTAATTATTTTGAAAACCTCTGTAATTGTTGTAATTGTTTTAAAGCACACTACAAATTAATTTATAGAGGTCTTGAATTCAAATAGAGACCTCTCTAAATCAATTTGAGCATGGTGAAATTGAATTTTAGATATCTTGTGCCACATCTTCATGTTCTAAAGTATTTGAAGAGGTCTTTAAATATTTGGAGAGCTCCGTAAAATATTTGAGAGATCTACAAATCAATTAAATATAAAAAATTTGCTTGTACAGTGGTTTAAATCCAGTGATTTGGAGACATCTATAATTCAATTGAAGAGGTCTCAATTTGCATTGGAGACCTCTATAATTGTACCGCACTTCAATTGTTTTATTTGAGAGCTCTATATTTCCTGGTTGTTGATGGATTGCAATTAACAATATTGAAGCGCGGTACAATTCAAGGCTAGGCTGCAGGGATGAGATTCAACGAAAGGGTAGAATTCAAAAAAGCCATTCTGATGTATAAATCTACAATCGATTTAGCCCCAGAGTACATGCACACTAAATTTCCGGGTCGTACCGACTATACCTCGAATGAGGTTGGTGGACCTAATAAGCACAATTACAAACAAAAAAAGCACACTAAATTTAAACAAACAACAAATAAACACAACTTAAATCTTAGATCTTCAAGTAGTAATGAACTGTATGTACCAAAACCAAACTTGGAATTCTTTAGGAAATCACTATGTTATTCAGGTCCAAAACTGGAACATGATACCTCTCTCAATTAGAAAGTCTGACACACTAAAACAATTCAAAAAGCAATATCTGCTATGGAAGTTCCCTGGTAGCCTAAACTCTACAGTGTCTTGATTTTATTATTATTTCACAATAATTTTGTATGTTTTGTTTTGTATATACATTTTGTATTCTAATTTTGACTGTTTGCTTTTGTATATATTGCTTGTACTGTTTGTATCAAGAGGCCCACGTGGAAGATTGGGAGACCTTTCATAACTTTTGTAACTGCTTCAATCTAAGGACAGCCTTTAATATGATAATGACATCATTTACAAACTTTTTAAGAAAGTACCGTAGACTTGCTGCCCACATAGGAGTCCAACACAATGATACTGAGGTGTTATATATTTAAGTTTGTTTAGTTGCTATATAACATCTGGAAACACTTTTCTCCTCAAATAGTGAAGTACTACATGCATGATTATTGAATATCTTTTTGATATTCGCAAATAAATATTTTCATGTACAATAAAAGAGTATTTCATGCTGTCATCAATTTACTGAATTTTTATAATTTAAGAAATCTGATATATGTATTGATTATGAAATTAACCACCATTGACTTGTTATATGCCTACTTGTAATGTAAAAACCGTACTTGTTTAGGCAAACTTTTTTCACAAAATATATGTACATTGTACTAGATACAAATAGATAAAAATAGCTTGTACACTGTTTTCAGAATTTAGATGTTTACTGCAAAATTCATACCTGTAAGTAACTGATTGACTCGTTTATAGCAAAAACACTAGCTAGTTGCAATGGATTTAAATAATAGTTTACATAGGCATATTGTATTCTTTCTTTTTCTGACATTAAGATTATTTGTCAGTGTGTAAATTGCAAATGTTTTCTTCACTCGTGTTAAAAGGAAGAAATATGTTTCCTTTGTTTAATGTTATTATCTCCCTTAAAAGGAAGAAATATTTTTTCGGCTAGTGTTTGTCGTCCAAAAATAAAGTAAACAGAAAGCCCCACATACATTTGGACATCGCACTCAAGACTTTAATGGACAATTTTGAGAACCCCAGAAAGCTTTTAAAAATGAAATTTCAAGCATTACCCCCTTTGTTTCTCACGATAAACCAGCAAAAGTGTCAGGTACGACATGTTTACTTTTGTAAGCACCCGGCGTGCATAGATAAAACTACACAAAAACGAGGGCGTCCATCCAAGTTGAAAATCTTGTCCACTCTTCATCTCGATAACCCCTTGTTGGATTTTCATCAGACTTAAGCATAAGTATGAAGTCTAGTTGTACATATTACAATTTAAGGTCATATAGGCAAAGGTCAAGGTCACAGGGGCCTGGAATGGGAGAACGTCTTGTCAACTCTTCATCTCCAAAACCCCGTGTTTGATTTTCATCAAACTTGCAAGACAGTATCTGTATGAAGTCTAGTTTTGCATGTTACAATTTTGATCATACAGTCAAATGTCAAGGTCACAGGGGCCTGAAACTTTAAAATATTGTCTGCTCTTCATCTACAAAACCTCTTGTTGAATTTTTCATCAAACTTTCAGGGAAGCATAAGTATAAAGTCTAGTTGTGTATATGGTCAATAATCAAAGGTCAAGGTCACAGAGACCTGAAATAGGTGAAAATTTTGTCCACTCTTCATCTCCAACAACCACTTGTTATATTTTCATTGAACGTGGTAGGAAACATCAGTATTAACTACTAAGTGTAGTTGTATATGCTGTAATTTGGGGTCATATTAAAAGTCAAGGTCACAGGGGCCTGAATTGTGAACAAATCTTATCAGCCCCTAGTTCAAATTTCATCAAACTTTGTGGGGAAAAACAGTATGAAGTGTAGTTGTGCATGTCATAGTTAGGGGTCCCTTTGGCCTAGTGAATTCTTTCCTTTGGGAGGGACATGGGAGACACATGTTTTTACACACACACAAAATCTAGTTGAATCTAGTATGTCTATAGTTTTGGTTGCCTATGATAATATATTTTTGCATGTGAAGATATATAAAGATAGTTAGATACATATATTTTTAGCTCGACTTTTCTATGAAAAGGGGAGCTATCCTACTCGCCCCGGCGTCGGTGTCGGCGTCGGCGTTGGCGTCACACCTTGGTTAAGTTTTTCGTACCACCCCACTTTATTTCAAAAGTATTAGAGGTATGGCTTTGAAACTTACCATACTTGTTTACCATCATAACCTCCATCTACAGACAAGAGTACATAACTCTGTCAAGGTTTTTGACAGAATTATGGCCCTTTTTTGACTTAGAAAGTGTATTGAGCTTGGTTAAGTTTTTCGTACCACCTCACTTTATTTCAAAACCATTGGAGGTATTGCTTTGAAACTAACCATACTTGTTTACCATCATGACCTACATCAACAGACAAGAGGACATAACTCTGTCAAGGTTTTTGACAGAATTATGCCCCTTTTTGACTTAGAAAATACATTGAATATGGGTAAAATCCACTTATTGCCTTAACCCTTTGAGATATTGCTTTGAAACTTTTAATGCTATTTCACATCATTACCCCCATCTGTACGCAAGAGAACGTAACTCTGTCAGGGATTTGTTTTAAAAATTAAGGCCTTTTATCGACTTAGAATCTTGGTTAAGTTTTTCGTACCAGTCCACTTTTTGACTGAACTGTTTGAGATATTAATTTGAAAGTTGGAATACTTGTTTACCATCATGATTCCCAAACATGGGCAGGAGAAGGTAATTCTGTCAAGGATTTTATTTGAATTATGGCCCTTTTTGACTTAGAAACTCAGTTAAAATTTTCATTCTTGTCCACTTGTTAACTTAACCATTTGAGATATTACTTTGAAAGTTGGAGTACTTATGTACCATCGTAAGACCTATCTGTAAGCAAGAGAAGATAACTCTGTGAAAAATTTTCTTGATTTGTACTTAGAAATTCCTAGTTAAAGTCTTGTGTGCCCTTAACTGTCAAAGTTTTGTTTTATTGGCAAGCACTAAAAAAGTCGAGCACGCTGACCTACTGACAGCTCTTGTTATATAATGTTATTATCCACCGCCAAAGGCGGAGGGATATTGTTTTGGCTTTGTCCATCTGTCAGGAATCATAACTCAAAAACCAATGGATCGAATTTCATGAAACTTGAAATAAGTATACAATAGCATAATGCCGCAGCACACACATAACTTTCGTCAAGATTGGATTAGTTTCTCTAGAGTTATTGCCCTTTAATTGTTATTTTCTTACATATTCTATTTAGAAACTTAGAACTTTTTGTTTTCTGAAACTTATAGTACTGATTTAATTAAACTTACAACAACTAAGTTCTGTATCACTGTAAGGTGCAGAAAAAAGAATTACTCCTCAGAGATGAGGCCCCAATGGGGTGGTGAAATTTTTTAAATGCTTCTAAATTCTAAAAAGGCTTGTCAGAATTTGATTTTGTTTGGCGCAAATAATCAACTCAAGTTTATATTCTCTAACAACGGAAATTTTAGGAACTGGATTTTTACAGAAATGAGGCCCTTAAGGGGATGTAGTGTTTTTCTTACATAATTATTCTACATAGAAACTTAAGAACTTTTGTTGCCTGAAAGTAGTAGTACTTATTTGATTTAACTTACAACAATTAAGTTCTTTGTGACTGTAACTTGAAGAAAAAAAATATCACCTCAAGGGGTTGTGAAATTTTTAAAATCTTTTTTTTTAAACAGACAGACCAATACACTTTTCAGCTATTTGCTTCATTTGGCGGGGGATATTAATTCACTGAATTTGCTTGTTAATTGATTGAATACATATTGGCCTTGTTATTGGAGCTGAAGCTGATGACAATTTTATTAATAAACTATATACTATTTTTGCAATATGTCTTTAAATCTTCCTAATTGGTATCTGTATCTATTTTGGTGAAATGTTAGAAACAAATGCTATATTCGATGTGCTTGTTTCTAAATGGTGACCAGAACTACAGAAACTGGGTCCGGTATTGACCAAGCAAATCGTCCAATCTGACTGGATGTATCTTGTATTGGCCGAGATTTGTTCCATATTGATTTTTCAGTATTGACCGAGTTTGAGTATTTATTGACAAAGTTTCTATCATATTGCAAGAACAAATTTACCAGTATCACGTCTAATAGTATAATAATTATAGTTAATTAATATTCTAACACGACAGCGAATAACCTACATACATGTAGAACAAAATCTATTTGGGTTATTCTGCAATAAACCGACCTTCAACGATGCTGCACGTGCATCGTGTTTTGGCTGTTCAATTTACCCGACGAATAGAGGATCTTACCTGGCATACTGTGGATGCTTTGGGGCAAAGTGGGGGGATCCGGTGGATGACAAACGTCCAGTTAACTTGATTAATGTTACGATACCATTTAAACTGACTTTATTTACTGTTTTATTGTTGTTGTTTTTGCGTACACAGTGACGTCATAAATCAAGAGAAACTGTGACGTCATTTATCTATACCCGTTACTAATATTTTTCGTAACTTGAACCGTTATTGCGTACCCTAAAAATTCGAACCATTCTCTATAAATGAAATTCCTGTTAAATAAAGTTTTTTTCTTTCTTATGAGACTGTAGTTTACGTTGATGAAAAATCTGAAAAACCGTGTAATTTTCTTTCATGAATGAAAGCCACATTGAAATAGCGTCTTTCAGTGTTCGCGGGAGAAAACTTCAACGGCAAAATCTAGGTGCGTAGCAGGCGAGTGTAAATTACGTCCGATGAAAAAAATTCTCTCATTTTCTTCAAATGTTGTTTCAAATAAGTCGTGTTAGAAACAAAATAATAAGTATCAAAGTTTAATTTATGGTAGAATAACCCTTGTTTGTCGTTCTTATGTGTAATAATATATCACTCAGGCCTTCGGCCTTCGTGATATATTCTTGCGCATAAAAACTCCAAACTCGGGTTATTCTACGATAAACCAAACATGGATACATATTATTTCTTAAATTTAAAATTTAAAAGTCAATGTGATGTTTAATATAGAATTACAACATTTCCAGTATGGCACGAATTCTCAAAACTTGCTGTTAATACTTACATATAAACAAAGTCCTAGGATCACATTAACAAGTGTTCTCTTTATAGCTTACCTGAGCACAAAGTGCTCAGGGTGAGCTATTGTGATCGCCTGGTGCCCGTCGTCTGTCCTACGGTCGCCTGTCGTCTATCCACACTTAACGTTGTGTATGCAAAAGAGGCTGAATTTCACATGGTCTTCATTAAACTTAGTCAGTATAATTGCCTTGATGTAATCTAGGTCGAGTTCGAATATGGGTCATATGAGGTCAAAAACTGGGTCATGCTGTCAAATCATAGAAAAACCTTATGTATGCAATTGAGGTTGCATTTTTCATTGGATCTTCATGAAACTTGGTCAAAATAACTGCCTTGATTAAATCTAGGCCGAGGTCGAATATAGGTTATCTGGGGTTAAAAACCAGGTCACAGAGTCAAATCATAGAAAACCGTTGTGTATGCAATAGAGGTTGCATTTTTCATTGAATCTTCATGAAACTTTGTCAGAATAATAATCTTGATGACATCTAGATTAATTTTGACTATGGATTATCTGTGATCAAAAACTAGGTCATGGGGTTACATTATAGGAAAAAGCTTGTTTACGCAATATAGGTTGCATGTTTCATTGGATCTTCATGAAACTTGGTCAGTATGATTGTCTAAATGAACTTTTAGTAGTCATCTGAGGTCAAAAATTAGGTCACCCCGTTAATATCCTTGTGTATGCCATACAGGTGACAATCATCATAAAAATTTGTGTTTATGATATATAGTGTACGGTTGCAATTTCGTCACATATGTTTATAAGTTGGTCTCAGGTGAGCGATATAGGGCCATCTTTACCCTCTTGTTATCAATATATATGACCTTTATTTGTACCAAAATCATTCATTACTTTGCTTTTTAAATCGATAAGTACATATGAGAAACATAGCGCAGTAATTTTTTCAACGATTTTGCAAAAAGTAAGAAATGCTTTCTTGAAACACTTTTTCTGGAAAAAAAACAACTTGAATACAAAAGAAAGGCATATGTCAACATTGTTTTAGAGTGAATAGAACATTATGCTATCAGTAAATTTATGTTACTATATCAGTATATTCAAAGTGATCCTTGGACTTTAACATTTAAACAATTAAATTCATAGAAGTCTTCTGTTTTGTTTTTTATTTTTGAACTTTTATGTGTCCTAAACTCCCACTGGGACCTTTCCTGACTATTTCATACAATATAATTATGAAAATATATTTACGCTAGCTTGAAACTATAATAGCACAAATACAAGTTGGAAAAGGCATATAATTACCATAGTTTAGTCAAAAGTCTGTTTATTTGTATCAGTTTAATGCAAGTCATCTTGCAGTTGAGACAGATTTGGCCGAGAGTCATATTGCAGTGTTGCAACCTGGCACAAAGTACCAGAGAGGTCATCTGCTCATGCACCATATTCTTCAAACAAAAACTCATCTGAAACCGCTTGGTCAATGTTAGGCAAACTTGACAGGGATAGTCCTTACATAAAGCTCTACCAAAAGTTTTGAAAAAAATCTTCCAATGCAGAGCTCTAGTTGCCATGGCAACTGAAAGGTAAATCTTAAAAAGTCTTCTTTTCAAAAACTGAAAGAACCAGAGCTTAGGTATTTGGTGTGTGGTGTTGTCTAGTGAACCTCTACTAAGATTGTTCAAATAGTACCCCATTTAGTCCGCCCCAGGGTTCAGTAGTTGTATACGTATTGCATACGGAAATACTTTTAAAATCTTCGTGTCCGAGAGCTTAGAAAGTTGGTACGAAGCATCGTGTCATGGTCCCCTACTGAAACTATTCACATTGTACAACAGGGGGTCAAATTAGGCCCCGCCCCTTGGGTAACTTGTTTTAGCTCTACTTAACAAAGTCTAGCAGAGCGTATGCCATGTTGGTTTGTCAGTCATGTGTCTGTCCATAAATGTTTCATTGTGTCAGTGTGACCTCCTTCATCCATTATCTTGATAACACTGAAGGTCACAATTTTCATTTGACTTTCATGAAACTTGCTCAGAAGATAGCATGCAACATGTAGATGATCAATATTGTTTTTAATGTGTTTGGGTCAAAGGTCAAGGTGAAAGTGTCCCGATTTTTGAAAATCTTTCTGCTCAATATTTTGAGATCGTCTTAAACTTCAGATGATGATTGGTCTTATTGAATAGACGGTTTCTACTGCTTTTGGGTAAGAAGGTCAACGGTCAGGGTCACAGTGACATCCGTTAGCTTTTCCTTTTACCATGTGTACAGTTTTTCATACTGATTTCGATATTTAGCCTGCTTGACCTTGACCTTGGGACCTATTTTAATGTTTATGTAGATAGCTACAGTCATGACATTTTGAACATGTGTGCAGTTTTGTAAAACTAGTTTCAATGTTTTATTTTTTCGCAGTACCTTTTCCAATGATGATCTCGATGTGTTTTGCCTCATTTCAAACAAGACGCACCTTACAAAGACTTGAAAACTTAACAATCTCTGTACTTTTACTTTGTTTTCTGCAACCCCGTGGTTGCCCTTTTATAATGACCAATGTTTTCAGGTGAGCAATTAAGGACCATCATTGTTCTTCTTTGTGTTGAAATCTGTTAGTGATTCAAACATCTCGCTGATTAGGGGTCATTGGTTCGAGACACACTAACACTTTATGTGCGAAATATGGCGGTTTCTTATGGAGGAAAAGTGTCTTCTTCGATGACAGGAGCCGAAGCCATTGTAATCAATATATGTCCGACGCCCGTCCGTCTCCAGTCACCTTTAGTTTACACTCTTCCAATATCATTTTCCGAAGCCATCTTAAATAAATTTGAACGGTGTGTATTATAGACACAAGATCACGGATGAAATCAGACACAGATAGGGGCTTTATCGGATTACTATGTCTTGATTTGATGCCCTTGATTATACCCCCAGATTCGAAATATATCTTATGCATATTAACTGAAGCTGGCGGGAATTTGCATGTTCACAAGATCTTGAATGAGTTCGAATTCGAATCAGAAATGGCCATTATTTCAGGAGTGATAGGTCCTTGTTTAATCACAGAAAACGCAATAGAAACCTAAATGCTATTAACAGAGAATGTATATGGCAGTATGATCTTGGTTGAGTTCCACTGTAGGTCAAGTGAGACCAGACATAGGTCAACGCGGCTGGAAAACCTGATATATTCTACCTTATTTACACTCTAAAAGCCACGAGTTTACACCAACTAATCGAAATATAAGATGAACTTCCTACTCTCCTCGATGTCGGTGTCACACTTACGTTTTTCCTTCCAATGCATGATTCTTGTACACTTTTACGCAACTTGCAATGTTTGTTTACCATAACGTCCTCTATGTCCAGACAACGGTACAAAACTGTGTCAAGGAGTTTGACTGAATTGTGACTACTTTTCTTCTCACTAAATGTCCTTGTTTTAAATCAGTTCCCATATTACTTTGAAACTAGCATATTTTCTTAGCCATCATGTCGTCTTTATGTAGACAGGAGTAAATAATTCTTGTCCATATAGAAAATATCCTCATTATGATTCAGTCTTTCTGATCTGTCCATGTTTTGTGTAGACCATTTCACATACTGGCTAGAAACATGTTTTTCATCTGTATAGACAAGAGTAAAATGGTAAATAGTGTCACCCTCTACTTAGATGGCCAGTCATTTCTGGCTGATGAGACACCTTTTCTGAGCACATTTTCATATACCTCCTGAATCCTATCCTCTTTCTATCTAAGTAACTCTTCCGATGGTTTTGACTGAATTGTGGCTATTTTTAATTTAAAGATGTAACCTTAATTAAAATTTGGTTTAATATACAAACTCTTACACTTAAATGTTCACGGTAAACTGGTTAGAATCATATTTGATACATTCCAAAACACTTCTAGTCGCGTTTTGCTAAATGGACATGTTTCAGAACCGTTCTACATCGAACAGGGAACTAGACAATGCAGTATATGTGCCCCGTTTTACTATATCGTCTACATCAACGATCTGTTAAACGAATTACAAGATTCCCCACATGGCTTACGCATAGCTGATTTATCAGTGTGTTCCCCAACGCAAGCAGACGACATTGTTCTGATGTCGCTTACAAGGAATGGTCTAAATGAACTTTTAACTTTATGTTATATTCACGCCAACAAATGGAGATTCTTCTACAATCCAAGTAAATGTGCTGCCATGATTTTCGATCGCAAGTCAAATCAAAGCGCTGAAGGCACTGGAAATTTTCGGTCTGAAACATAGATTATCGTAAGAATTGGTACTTAGGAGAGGAATGTTGAACACATTTTTTGCAATATGTCAGGTAGTTTTAAGTGGAACATATGACCACTTGATGTAACAGCATATTGAGCAATGTTACGGACGGTGAGATTCCTCCTTGGTCAAGTGGTTAAAGAAGCTGAAACTTCTCAATTATTGAGTCTTTGGATCGAGCCCCGCTACTGACCACGTCTCTTTATGTGAGAAAGTTTGCAATTTTAGGTAATGAATAAAGAACAAAGTCTGAATATTTAATACTAGTATACATTGTACTGAGCACTTGAGCATGGCTTACAACGTCATTTTTAATTTAAAATTAATGATCGATTGCATTCATGGTATAATAGATAATATATGCGAAATAATAAAACAACTTTCTTTTGGTGTTCCATTCATAACAAATTGTTTCCCGCCGGGTGTTAAACCATAAAATTCCTATCTAGCCCGTTCACGATAAAACAGTCGTATGGTACATGTAACATATACCATAAACACACCATTAAGAGAAACTGCTTACACATTGATGGGCGACCAGTATCGATCCAGACCAGCCTGCGTGCATGGTAGCAAAGTCCATTATGTTGGTTTTCCCATGACGCGGCTCAATTTTTGTTATTTCATTACACTGAACCATGCAAAACACATGAATGGTAGGTATTTCAAAATGAATGAATCACAGTATATTATTGTAAATAATCATAGTAATCAATCAAATAGGAAACCTGTCTATTGAAACACCGTTGAAAAGGTGGTATAAACTATTTTGCTACTAGTATAACTTACTAACAAAATCTTCGGTGCATTTTAACAGTCTATTTCGCATGTTCAACTATATTAACAAATGCACACCACGGTTCTTCCCTGAATATGGCAGTTAAAGGGTATATTTTACAATCATCGCTCTTAGCATATGGTACATGTAACATGTACCATAAAACACAACATTAAACAGAAACTGCTTACACATTGATGGGCAACCAGTATCGATCCGGACTAGCCTGCTGGCATGGTCGCAAAGTCCATTATGTTGGTTTTCCTATGACGCGGCTCAATTTTTGTTATTTCATTACACTGAACCATGCAAAACACACGAAAATGGTAAGTATTTCAAAATGAATGAATCACAGTATATTATTGTAAATAATCATAGTAATCAATCAATAATTTCATTCAACGATATTTAGGAAACCTGTCTATTGAAACACTGTTGAAGAGGTGTTTTAAACTATTTTGCTACTAGTCTAGCTTACTAACAAAATCTTCGGTGCATTTTAACAGTCTATTTCGCATGTTCAACTATATTAACAAATGCACACCACGGTGCTTCCCTGAATATGGCAGTTGAAGGGTATATTTCACAATTATCTCTATTAGCGACAGCAACTTAAAAACTGGCTCTTTTCTTCATAAATTCTATAGTTAAATAACAATCATCTTTACACTCCTAACTGCGTAGTATATTCGTGACTTCGCTACTTTCGATTTTGGAGTGAAAACATATCGTAACCGCGTAGTTTACCAGAACGACATTCCGTCTGTTATCAGAACCTACATTTTCATTAATACATGTAACCGATGAAATGGCGTTTATAAATGCAATGTAGGTAAAGTATAAATGTATATGAGGTGTGTCACTTTCAGCTGCTTATTAAAGTAGTGCATGTCTAAACTGCGTAGTAAGAAACACAGTATATTCTTTTTTGACAGAATTCTCATCACTTCTGATGAATCTAGACTGTAAGGTACAGGGTAATATTAATATAGTGGTCAGTGGTCAGCTACACACAGCATGAGACTAATAAATCACCCATTTGGAATTCTCCTAAGATGTTTATCAGTAAACATGTGCACAGAAAATTTAACAAGAACTCTTTCATATTGTGCAGTTTTTAAATACATGTTACATCTCAAATGAATTTTCATTGAAGATAAGTAAACTTTGATACATGTTGAAGATAATAGTCTGCTCATTATGTTTCGTACTTCATTATATCAAATTTATACATACGCTTGTGGGGAGGGGGAAATGTCAACTTGAATCACTTTTTTTATTGCGCCTGATCTAACTTGAACATTATAAAACAGACACTCGTATTTATCTAAATATGCATATTTCATGTTGAAAATTCGTAGCAATACAAATCAGTATAGTTCTCTTTTAATTGTTATGCAATTATGATTATGATGCTTAAATATACTGCATGCATATCTGACACCATTCACTCTACCTTAGTTATTTAGTTATACAAAATCATTAAGTGTTATTACTTTGGATGTTTGACAATTTTATATGATTTTGGTGACATATATCAGGGGGGTGAACGTAGCCCCGTTTCTTCAGAGGGTTAAGCGACGAACCGGTATCTGCGGAGGAAAAATGGCGGATTGTGTTGTTTGAAAATGAAAGTAGAGCCATATTTTGACGTGTAAGTATACTTGTAGCATACTTTGAAATCTTTGAGTACTTTCATCAGGTGAACATTTTTGTTTTTAACATTGTACATGAGAAAACGGACGTATATTCAGTTCAAAATGTTCTTATAATCTGCTTATAGCCGTGTTCATGCAAACATGTGAGTATAATGGACATTATGTGTAAATAGTCGTCAAACGGGTACGTATAGCGATTGAAAACGAACGAATGCAGATACCAAAACTTGCGTAATACTCTCTGCAGAGACCAAAAAGTGCATAATACTATTTTTTTCGGCCATATAGTCCATATAGTCACTGTCACCGCCACAACAATTTACAGTGGGTATAGCTGCAACGATAACTTGTAAAACAAAGTGCAAAGCCCTTGTTTTTGCCTTGGAAAAGACGTAAGAATACCGGGAGTCGATCGTTTTGCATTTGTAAACATCGATCGTTGCGGAAAATGTTCAAGCAAACAGGCTAAGTATGGCACCTACGAAGCTAAAACGACAAGCCGATTGAAGACTATATATTTCTTCACCTGATGAAAGTACTCAAAGATTTTAAAGTATGCTACAAGTATACTTACACGTCAAAATATGGCTCTACTTTCATTTTCAAACAACACAATCCGCCATTTTTCCTCTGCAGATACCGGTTCGTCGCTTAACCCTCTGAAGAAACGGGGCTACGTTCACCCCCCTGTATATGAAGGCTGTTTTTATTAAGTGCTACTTTTTTTAAAGCAGCAACTCAGTAAAATGACCAAAACCAATCAAAATTATTCTGTCATTTTGGGAAACTTTTGTTAAGTTAATCTGCAGTTAACGTAGTTCTCTATTTGTGCTCTAGAACGTATTTATTTGCTGAAGTAAATCTAACATGAAAAAATGATTAATGCTTATGAGAAATTGTAATAATATTTTGGCTGTTGAAAAGAAATTCCAACCAGATATAACCGAAAATTATGACCTATGTAAATGTGAATTTTTTATTTCTGGTACCATTAATACATTAACCTTTATCTTGTTAGCTACAAATGATCCTGCTTTGCAACAAGTGTAGATTATGATCAGCCTGCACATCTGTGCAGTCTAATCATGATCTGCACTGATCGATACTCAGTCAATACATACCTGTGTAAACAATTTATGATAATGTCCAAATTGACAGGTGAAAGAGTAAATTTTAGAAATAAACAGGGAAAGAGTTTATTCTTTTATGAAAGAAAAAGATGTATAGAAATATTTTTCCATTGATAAATTTTATATGTTTTTAAATGATTTGTGTATATATTAAATATTTAATGAATTTTCGGTAACTGTTATTATTTCTTTTCTGTTTTATATTGGAATCTCTCTTGTGTTATGAATGTAAAATTTACAACTTCCAACTTTATCTAGAAAAATCTTTACCATCAAGTAAGAAACATCTGGGCTGACATCACTGATAACAAACCATGAAGGAATTAGGGGTCATGTCCATCTCCAGCAGAGGTGCTAATAGCCGATACTGTTACCTTCTCTTGGAGAATTTCAGAGAATTCTGTCATTATACTACATAGTGACCTAAGTGCCATAATGCTGTATCTGTCGAACGTTTAAGAAGTACTTACAACCTATACACATTAACTTAGAAAAGTTGACTAAATTCTTTTTTATGATAAATTGTCGCATATTTTCCCTATCTTTGAAACAATGTAAATCTTTGCAACCATACCAACACCAAAACTGTTGATTACTTATGTTACTTTCTATAAATATGAGATGTGATCAATCTGAAGGATTATTTAGAATTGAGGGTAGTTCGGTTTTAAAAGTAGAAACTGCTCTTCTCAGAAACTGGGTACAATAAATGTTAGGATTTGAAAATCCTCACATTTAAAAATCCACACATTTAAAAAGCAGCATACACCAAAACAAGCGTTATATGGGAACCTGGTAATCTCAGAAAGAGCGCAGTTATAAACACTTGGGAATAACACAGACATCAAATGTAAAATACCTATCAAATGTAGATGAAGTAAAGAATAGTATGAGAGGGACATTCTTATCTTTAGCGAGTAGAATTTCGGGACCCTTTGGACCTAATCCTTGTACAGCAGCGAAACTTTACTCTACAGTTGTACTGCCGCGCGCCTTATTTGGCTGTGAACTCTGGAATTGCATTTCACGTTCAGACATGCAACAGCTGGAAGTAGCACATCATTTCTGCCTCAGGTCGCTACTGAGTGATTCGATCCAAAACCATGCTGCGTTCAACGCGCATGCATCTTCATGTACTGCTTTCCAATATCGTTTAAAGGATGAAAAATCACGTTTACGTCATGAACTTGTGATGGAATCACTCAGTCGGCAGAACTCGATTTATATCAGTATATATTTTGTGCTTTAAATAGTGTCCGAAGACTCAGTCTATAGAATGATCTCACGATGGCACGCACAATGTGCATCAACAATGCTTAGACTCTCTAAACATGTAAAACTTGTATATACATATATTGAAAAATATCCTCTGTTCTGCAATTTATTACAATCATGATCTATGTGCCTCTGTAAATACTTTTGTCACTTGTATTAATTTTGTATATGCATGTATATCTCCAGAAAATGGAGGCAATAAAGATATATATATCTTAAAATTTTACATGCTATCTTTCGTGATGAAGATATGATAGCTACTACCTGTCTGGTTACAACAAAAGAAAATTGCAACATTGGTTAGAAGCCCACTTTTTTAAATAGAACATTTATATTTTTCATATAGAACATTTTTTATGCTTCGGCACCTTTGTTAAATCGGTATGTAGTTAAAACTTTTTCAACACATAATGTCTATGCGTCAAAGTTCTAATAAGGGCCCAATCAGTTGCAAATTGGGCCAGTACCGTAGGAAAAGGCTATTTATTTGCATGTGTACGCTCTGGAAGCCACATTTTAGCTATAGTTATCAGTGTATGACCATAAAATCTAGCCGAACTTCTGTGGGGTTCTTATCGGAGCAGAAATAGTCCACGCCGATGTTAAATTGCTACATGTATATTCGAGCCGGTTTGACATTCTGGAGACCAAACTGTTAAGCTGTCACAACCAAACTGTTATCGAATGTTTCTAAGGATAGAATCTCCGGCAACTTCCATAATGAGCTGAATAAGTCCTGAAAATGGTCCACACCTGCAACTGCCCTTGAAAACGTAGGATGAAAAAGGATTTAGTTTTAACGGACTGAAAAAAGTTTTGCGAAAACGGGCCTACGAAAAGACAGAATACATCGAATTCTAGTAGAAATTCACCCAACTTGACGAAGTCAGAACTCTCTTCTTTTTTTTGCCAATGTTACACATGGAGTTATACTTTCTGTCATATATTTGATACAAACTGCTGTACGTGGTTTACCTCAAGCCTTTCCGTACCTTTCATAATGTATCATATCAATTTTAACATTTAGTCTTGCGAATGATTCATCAATAGACGGCCCGAGAAAGGACACCATTTCTGTTGTGGACCGCGTGGCTAAGAGCCAAGGCGCAGTCCCATTGATAAACAAGTTAGTCACATATTCAAGACCAGAGCAAGTACGAAGGTACTTGATTTAGCAGCGTCTCTATGTTTTTTAACCATCATGTTGTTTTATCATGTTGTTTAATGGTCATGTTGCGAATTTAACATGTTATTTGGTCGATACTATATTTAAAAGTCCGAGTGTTCAAGTGTGATATCTGTTCACTATGCTAAAATGCTCATGTTGTTTAATGATCTTTTAAATCACCGTGTTTAACCGTCACGCTGTCACGTGGTCATGTTTTTTCGTTGTTGTTTATAATGATGTGATTTATTGATATGCTGTCATTCAGTCGCCCAGACTAAGATCGGGGTTTTTAAAGTCCCATTATCACTTGTTGGATGTTATATTACATCTAGCATTTATTTTATGAAAAAATATATCTTACCGGCGAAACTGATCGTTATTTGTTTGATATACAGTTCAGTAACATTGCTTTTTAAATAGAAAAAAACATGCTATAAATTAAGCACAGGATTTGTTTTTCATATTATCGCAAAAAAGTTTCAAAGTTTCAAAGTTTATTTTATAAACATGCATGAGTCCCGCATAAAACGGGCAGCATCAGCAAAATACATATCTATATACAAAACATATTAATATGACAAAACGGAAAACGACTATAGTCTACTACAATAACAAATCTATGTACAGGGATATCACAATTTTACATTCTCTGAATTTATACAGTGGAGAATATACATGTACATAAATCAATAGTTTCATTTTTATCAAATATAAAGTTAGTTTTTTTGTTTGTTTATTAATGAAAGTCTACCTTTACAATATTTACTAATTGAAAAGTCTCGTTACAGCTATGGTTTTTTTTCCGCCTATTTCATAAATTGTGTGCGTCATCAGATTAGACATTTCCATGAAAATCTCGTGCTTTATTTATTTTGAGCACACTTGTGTAGTCAAAATATGAATGAATTTATCATTCGTCACACTAGGTAACCGGCGATGTCGGCGCAGGATGCAATGTTCGGCGCAGGATGAATGGGTTGATTATAAAGCTTCAGTGGGGTAAGCATTTTCCTCATTTTGGTCTATAAAAACAAATATTCGGTAAAATCACCTCACGTGCCTTATCATATAAGAAATGAGGTTTCCAAAGTCGATCTAAGATCCTGAAAAGATGTTATTTTAAAGTAAAACGGCGAGGTTAAATGTGAAACTTAACGGTAATTTTGACAATTTTAAAGTTTATGGCCAAATATCTTTAAAAATATTACAAAACAAAGACAATTTCCTGATATACTATATGTTCTAACCTTTTCCCTATCATTTCCTTTTTAAACTTTATAAAATACGATACATATTGGAAGTTTTTAAAAGCTGATCTTTTTTAGATATTTTAGGAATGTTCTTTTACAAATGCAGTGCTTCCGCACTGTAAGTCCTGAGTTGATCACACATGTCGGACCCATGTAGGACCCACATGGGACCTTTACATGTATATAAAGAAAGGTCGTTGTTTGAAAGTATAATTAAGATACGATATACATTGACAGATGATAAAAGCGGATCTGTTTTGTGTAATTTTATGATCTACATATGTCGTTCTTTGATATAATTGTACATATTTAGTTTGTATAATATTGAAAGCTGTGCATTGATTACCCATGTGGGCCCATTTTGGATCCATATTAGAATGTTTTGCCCTCGATGTATGGAAGTATAGTATATGTCTTAAAATAAATAAAACACGATGTTCGGTGAAAGATGATAAATAAAAGATATTTTTCTGTATTTTTATGAATATATGTGTGTACGTTAAAAGTCCTGCATATCATAGTGAATCCATGGTTTTGCCCATATGAGACCCACATGGGACCAATGAGGGAATATCTTTAAACAGATAAAATGAATGCGATCCACAGAAAAACCGTCAAATTTTGTCATTGTATAACAGAAATGTTAATCCTAAATTAGCAGGTTGGTGCCATTTGTGTGCATACGTGTTTACATTTTAAACTGTAAACTGGGATTTGTGTGAATATGTAAAACTTTGGTTATTCCGAAGCTGATTTGCATTTGTTTACAGTTTTGTCATATTATTTCGCGAGGAAATTTATAGATAGGTTTTGCTCATCTACATCTACTCCGAGACAATCAATACTGATTATGATACTGAGACGCAGGTCGTGTGACAGTTGTTAAAATCAAGATATTTATTTACGGAAAGTCGGATGTCTTAACAATATAATATAAGCTCTGTAGAGATTTTGACACCGACATGCTTCTGTTACATGAGCTGATTATTTTAAAACCGTGCATCTATACGTAAGCTTACCTATGTGATAAACTAAAGATTTTTTTAATTCTATGCACAATTGCAATGACTGAAGTTTGATGTTATTTAAAGCTGTGGTACTGGTCAAGTTCCGGTGAATCACTTGAAGGTAAAACCTATTTCCGAAATTATGTATGCTCCTGTTTGTATTTAACTATCAATCCTTTCTTATTTCATCAAGCACGACTGATGCCCAGTTCCTGACACTGCTCGAAAAGATCATCGAGGAGCAAAAGGAGCAGCGACGACTCCTACAGCTATTACTTACAAGGGGACCAGCAGTTGAGGAAAATAGTTCCTCACTTCCAGAAGAGGTTTCTTTCCCCATTACAACAGTGGAAGACATAGACTCCTTAAATGAATTACTGAAGGAGTCTGACAAATATTCATGTGTGGTGAGCATAATTAAGATTAAGTTACTTATTTTGTACAAACTTATTTTTTCGTCCTAGAGGAATGGTTTAAAAAGCCGCATGTGAATTGAAAACTAGATTTAAGAGTAATTACCCTATTGTACATTATATCCACCATGGTCAATTGATGCCACTATTATACTAAAGAACCTAACACTTACTTTTTTACCGATTCTTTTTCACTTTCCTAAGTAACTATAAATGAAGTGTTGGATACTCACCCTTTTGCAGAGTCAGTATGTCTCTTCAAATATATGTGCTTCATTTTTGATTGCTATGGTGAATAATTTGATATTATTACAGGTGAAGTATCTCTCATTGTTTGGAGGGACGAATGCTCGAGAAACAGTGAACAGACTAATAAAAGAAGTCATGGTAAATGAACTTGCAGTTCAGTACAATCTGCAAGGACAGAAAGGCAAACTCCCATTGAATACTCTTCATATCATGGGTGTTCTGTTTAGTAAGTAATTTTGCCATAGATTTGGTACTTCATTAACGGAGAAGCATACTGGTAGCTGTTCAGAATACCATATTAATTTAACCTTGATCTAGGTATCCTTGGAATGAGGTTGATATTAGGTCCGTAATTTTTTTATTTACCAAAATAATCATTATGTGTTCTTTATTCAAATTTGAATGAATTTGTAAGTGAACCTCAACATCTTGCAGCAATAGCATAACATGGATATTTGACAAAGTCAATTGTATTATAATAATCAATATCTTAAAAGAGACTAACTTTTTAATCTTTCATTGTTATTTGTACTGAAAAAACAATAACCATCTCATTATCGAAGTACGCAATGGTACATGGTTTACAGGAACAACCATCCAGTGCAGACATATACATGTACCAAATCATGTCACTTAAGACAAACCCGTCACAATGCATGACTAATCAGGTAGTCATACAATCATGATTTTTAAGTGTAGATACCTAGTGTAATAAGTCAATAACTTATGTATATTTTTGTTGTTTCAGGAGCTCTTCAAAGGAATCCATCAACAAAACTGGCAACAAGAAAAGACCTGGAGCTGGAAGTAAGAAAATGGGTGACAGGGATGGGGGCAGAAAAGAAAAACCAAACTCTAGTAATCCCACCACAAAATGATACGGACAATTCCGATGGAGAAACACAGGATGAATAATCCTGCTTAACCTAGCGTCTATCCCTTGGAGATATTGCTGTGAAACTTGGAATACTTGCTTTTATTATATATACCTTTAAATTTTTATCTGAAATTTCTTTAGTACTTTCACTAAAGAAGTTAGGTTTTTCATGTATTGCATGTGCCAGGTTACAGTGCAACATTACTGTGCCAAAATATTGTTTTTATTTTTTGGATCTCATGTTAAATATACCATACTAGTCTCACAGTATTAGGAATATATTTGTTTGCTACTTAGGTTTTTATCCCACTGAATAATGGCCTTCTTATTTTAAATTGATGTTTCATTTTGTGTCATTTTTACAGAGGAGTAATCTTTATTTTCATACTCCAATGTTGTATGTTTGTTTTGTATTTTGAAATTATCATCACACTTTGACGTTAAGACATAATGATTCAAGTGAAGAGAAGTTATTACTTACAAATCTAGTCAGAGCTGTGAATTCGTGTGTTAAACAAGCATATGTTGAATGAAATAACGTTAGCTGCTTCTAGTCAGTTATTTCTATCGTAATGTATTTTTGATAAAATGAGTATACCATTTTGTTATATGCAGACTAATCAGACTGTCAGTGCATCATGGCATTGAGGTCTGTGACAGGATTATTTTATTTTCAAAAAGTTTGTTTATGTCAAACTCATGCTCATTACTTTTTAGCTCACCAGTGAACAAATAATTTTAAGTGCTGAATGTGTGTTATTCAGACATTATAACAAGATACATGTTTTATACAAGAAAAAAGTCCCACATAGACCACCTTTAAGGTCAAGGTTACAGTGCATGATTGTATCTTAATTAAATTTTGTTGTGTAAAATGGACTTAAAGGTGTTCAATCACATTTAAGCAACATTTGATGACAATTTTGACTTTTTGTATATTCTGTTAGAGATTTGTTTAAGGAACAAAATTGACCCATTACATAGAGTTAGATCCCTATTAGAAATTTACATTTTATTAACTTTTATAAAAGAATGTTATTACGCCCCTTTGATATGAAAGTATTTAAAAAGTTGAGTATTTCTTTTTTATTTCAATATAATTTCTACTTTTACATTTGCATTGGATAGATATACAAATATGTTAACACTCAGAACCAAAAGGCAAGTTTTAAAACTATTTGTAGCTTTTCAATTAATTTAATTCCAATCTATCTTGGTTGCACAACCAAGATAGGTAAAGGGAGGTAATAATAATTTTTCAAACTTGCATTTCTAATGAATTCCATCTAAATATATAATTGTTAATGCAAATATTTTACAAATATAATACAACAGGTCTTATATTTTTATCTTTCCTTAGGCAAAGTATGTGTATCAAATTTGTACTTATGATAAAATAACTCTATCTTGGTTGGGCAACAAGGATAGGAAAATCAAATTTTAAAAATACCTCCAGTGAAAATCTTACTTGAATTAAGCACTAAGTGAACATAAATGAGTGTGAATGATCAGATGTTAAAGTTTCAAACAAATCTGTTAAATTGCCAAAATCTGATTATCCACCTTCAAAAGCGTTTTCAAAACTGTCTAGTATTTTTAGACTGTCTAGTTTTTTTAGATTTCATTTTAAGGTAACCTTTAAGACATACTTTTTTCATGTTTTTCCTTTGCATAAATATTTTGCAGCCATTGCTAATATTTTTAGAGTAATTTTGTATGGTCAAATGCTTGGGTAGTAGGCAAAACTCTATTATCCTATCATGGGCCTTATAAACACGTTTTGCTTTTATGTAAATAATACCTTGTTGCTAAAATTTCAAACAATTAAGAACTACTATAAATAAGGCAGGTGTGTAAGTTTGTATAACTATGAATGCATAGTATTGTGTGCTGTCTATGGTCTGCTATTGTTACAAATTGTCATTTTGTCAGGTTGCATAATGAAATGTTTTGTAATAAATTATCTGTTTTAAAAATCCTATTAAGTAGTTTGTTAGAAGATACCTTAATATCACCTTTAGACACTGTGTCCCTGTGAAGAACAAACAACATGAGAAGTGTGGTCAGACTTAAGGATGAAGATGCAGAGGGCATGTTATTCTCTACGTTCTGGCAATATGCTCAAATGGGACCCATCATTGGTTGCCCATTATGGTCCCATAAATTCTTTCCCATAATGGTCCGATGTGTGTTTGCCCACACTGGTCCGATGCGTGTTTGCCCACAATGGTCCGATATCTGTTTGCCCACAATGGTCCGATATCTGTTTGCCCACAATGGTCCCATGTTGAGCCCACCTGGGTCCCATGTCGGACCCATATCTTATCCCATATGGGACCCATGTCAATCCCGGTTGCACTTTCCATGTGGGCCCCACATTGACTACCCAAGTGGGGCCCATATAGAAATCTACATGGGGCCCATAAGGGTCCCATATATTTTGCTAGCTGGGAGAGACCCATTCAGGGTTGAGTATACTTTTCACTGAATGGATCTGCTGCGTCTTAGGCCCTAGGCTCGTTACAAATGGTGGCAGCGGTGGGATGAAGACAACTGCCAGACAGGAGTTGCCTTACCCACGAAGTTCCCAGGCCAAGACTCGGGACGAGTCTTCTCGGAGGGGGAAGTAGTGTAATGATCTTTGAACGTAGTGAAAACGTTCGGTCGCATATGATGATAATATGCAAATTTAAAACCCATTACATGTGATGGGGATTAGGGTAATATATATAAGGCACAGAGACCCATTCAGGGTTAAGTATACTTTTCACTGAATGGATCTGCTGCGTCTTAGGCCCTCGGCTCGTTACACATATATTAAATAGTACATGTAGTACCCGTTGTCTATAAAATCATTTAGACACCTGTAAAGTATGTATAAAATTATATCTTTACATCAACTTGTAGTAGAAAACAAAAAGAAATTGAGCATTTAAACGTTTCTAAAATATTTCATTATCTTATCACAAAATAAACTAGTATTTTTCGACGTAGTCGTATACTTTTGATTTGAACTTCCGTTGGTATGGACGCGTTGCTAACCAACTTCGTTATAATGTGACCAATCAGAATCTGCAAATTATTGGCTAGCGTTTCGGTACCGGAATAAGCAGTGTACTGCCCGGGAGCCTTCTGAAACACAAAATGTGTATATTTTTTATATTATAGTTATTTATAATAAATCATGTTGCAAAAAAGAAAAAACAGAACACGTTATGTCAAGGTTTCTGGACAGTACACTGTATTTATTTACTCCAGGAAGACTCAGAAAAAGCAAAAAGCAAGTAACTGTACTAATAATAAACACCTCAGCAGGACTTGTAATTATACCCTGGCAACGACTCCATATTCTTCATGACGTGTTATCTTCCCACATCTAGTCAGGTCAAGCTTATAAGATACAGGGCATAACAAAAATCTATGAATCACATGAAAGATTTTCTTTAATTAGAATTCAAGTTCTTTTCCTTTACATATAAGGATTACCATATAAGTAACATATATATTGCCCTTCCTTCAAATCAGACACACTCCACTATAGCCAAGTAAAAACGCTTATATACTGTAACAATAAATGAGTGCGAAAAAATAAAAATATAAAAATTACCTTGTACTAAACTAGTTCTCTTCTTAGCAGACAGAAAACAATCTTAGATGAATATAGATCTATATTATCAGCTTCTGGTAGGATAGTCAAAATGATTCAAAACGTTTTCAGTAGAAATACAATGTTCCAAGTATAATTATTTGTAGGAATATAAATCAGCGGCCGACTTTCTATCCCTTTAATAATCTCTTATTTCATGAACAAAAATCAAAAATCATTTCAAAAGTTCAATATTATTTTCAGAAAACAAAACTTTCTAAGTTTCTAAATAGAATATATAAGAAAAGTGCTACACGCCCTTGAACGGCCTCATTCCAAAAAAAAAAATCAGAAAGTTTAAAGGGTGAATATTAGAAAGTGGTGATCATGAAATTATTTGAGCCAATAACAATTTAATTTTGACAACTGGTTTCAGAGAAATATAATTTTAATGTTTTTATATTGAATATAGAAAATAACAATTAAAGGGCAATAACTCTGGAGATACTTATCAAATCATGACGAAAGTTGTGTGTGCACCGCGGCATTATGCTCACTTATTTTAAGTTTCATGAAATTATAGCCATTTGTTCTTGAGTTATGACTCGGACGGATGGAGTCCGACGGACAACGCCAAAACACTATCCCTCCACTTTTGGCAGGGGATAAAAACACCATATAGTGACATTTCATTTTTATATCTATGTTTAACTAGCCTGAATTTGTATGAATTCAAATTTTTTCCTCTATTGTTTAGTGTTGTACTTAAGAGTACTTTTGCTTCCGTAAGAAACTTTTGTACTTATCTTGATCAGCTATACTCAGTATACCTATTCCCGGTATGTAACAATTACTGGGAAAGGCCGCTAAATACTTCCCTGTAGTTTCCATTCTCATTTGTTCTGTTTTAATTATTTTCCTTTGTCTTTGTTGTTAGTAAGCATGAGGAAATATATATATTTTCCCTATGTTTAAACACTGAATGAAAATTTGATGACAGTTTGTATGGAAATGACCTCCGTAACAAACATGTAACAGGTATTTATACAAATTTTATATCAAAATGTTCAGAATAAAACTAGCTGTTTAAAATATTAAACTCCAAATTCACAGTACTGTAAATTGGGTAATATTAGCGATGATTTAATTTTCGCCATTTCGTAAATTATCCACTTTGCTAATTTAAAAATCTCGCTAAAGATTAATTTCACATAGATTTACTATTGACAATTCTCCCAGTCTGTCTGCTGATAAATCGCAAAATTTTCGTCGCGTGACAAAAAACTAAAAATTTAACTAGAATTTCTTTTTCACAGAAACAACAAAGTATAATGAAACTGCCTTTAAAGTAACAATAATGCTGTCTTGGTTGAAAATGTCTTACGGTACAGTTTACAGGTTATACCCGGTACTATCCATTGTATACGGGCAAAATGAATTTGATAGACATCATGTACATACAGTACTGATTGAAGTTTCTGTGAAGTTTCTACAATTTATGGTGCAAATTTCTTCATCCGCTGCAAAAGATATTTTGAAAAATACATTCTATGCACTTAAATTACATGTACATGTAATACTCTTGTTAGGATTTCCCAGGAGTAGAAGTTGATTGTCTCTTTCTCTTGCACCTTGTGGTGTATCTATGAGATAGTTAAATATTATTGCAATATTCAAAAACAGACAACTGGCATCATGTAATTCCAATATATTTGCAAGATTTTGAAATTTATATATATAACATTTAGGTTTTATCAGCAATCAAACAATAAACGAAACTTGCAAACTCTGGGTGTCAGTGTTTATGTAATTTATGGCTCCCTTGCTGTGCCTATGTGGCCACTGACATCTAGCAATTACTTGATAATTTAATAGATATCATATACATAACTGTAACAACATTTTCAATGTTGAGAGATTTTCCTGGAGTAAAAGGGTACATTGAGTACGAAGATCAACTTTTGTATTCAACGAGGTGTTGTCCGGGGCCGGACATCTAGCGTCATTGATTATTGGCTAGCGTTTCGGTACCGGAATAAGCAGTGTACTGCCCGGGAGCCTTCTGAAACACAAAATGTGTTTATTACGTCACCTACGTCGACCATCTTTTTTTTTTTAAAGATATTACTTGTTTAGTGTAGTATAGTTATCTGTTGTCATCAGGTTAATAAACTTGATCATATTTGGCATTGTTCGTGTATACCTTTCAATACATTGTATATCTATTTCTATCGATATTAAAGATGGGGCAGATTAAAAGATAATGATATTCATCTCCTATTTCTTGACAATTTATGCATTTTCTTTCATTCTGTGGTATGTCTGCCAGTTTCTATAGGTAATTTGTGGTTTCTGGTCATAAATCGTACTAGTGTTTTACAAAGATAGTGTGGTAGTTTGTTGATAAATGCGCTACGTGAAAAGTTATTTTATAATATTTGTATATGTTGGTTGCTGAAGTGTTATTCATTTGTGAAAACCAGTTTTGAATAAATATGTCTTTAAGCTTGTAAAGAAGACTTAATAAGCCATTTGCTATTGATAAAACTTTGGCTGTACCATATTCCGGAATAACCAATACTACATAAGTTGTATTTTACATTATCTAGCCATTGTGATTTAATAATATTTTCTGAATGTTGATCATATATGAGCATGTAAATTTTTGATGCTAATTTAGTTGTTCTTTCACTCTCGATATTTTCAATGAGTCTTGCCCAGTAGGATAATAACCTATTTTTAATGTGAATGGAAATGGGAATTACGCCCAGTTCCCCATATACCATGTACGACGGGGTTGAGTTTTTCAAGTTAAAAATATATTTGTAGATTTTCAATTGTACCTTTTCTAGGATATCTACATTTCCATAACCCCATATCTCACTTCCATATAGTAGTATTGGTTTTACTGTTTTTTCGAATAATTCTAACTGCATATCATAAGGCAGAGAGAGTAACTTTATTTTTCTTAGCAGGGAGAACATGGCTTTTGTAGCTTGACCTGCTATGTATTGTTTCGTTTTAAGAAAATTACCACTCTTTGAGAAAAATAGCCCAAGATACTTACATGTATATTCATTTACTATTTCTAAGCGTGTGTCTCCAATTTTGAAACTAGTGTTACTCGGTTTTCTACCTTTACTAAATATCAGAACTTCCGTTTTACTGGTGGTGACTTGAAGTTTATATCTATCGCAATACCCCTTAAAATATTCAAGGTATGCTGTAGATCGTTTTCATTATCACTAAATAATACAGTGTCGTCAGCGTATAGTAGAATAAAAAGTTTCAAGAAATTACGTGTACCCTCTGATGTGTAATCTTTAGAAACTCCACTTACATTGTTCAAAAATATAGAAAATAGGAAAGGAGAAAAGTTCTCTCCTTGGCGTACACCTACTAAACAATCAAAGTAGGGTGTTGATCCTTCTGAGGTTACAATTTTTGACTTTATATTGTTATATAAACTGTAAATTACTTGAAAGCATTTGCCATTAATATTTTCACTTTGAAGTTTTTGCCATAACCCGGCACGCCACATAGAATCGAAAGCTTGTTTAAAGTCGACAAAACAGCAATATATTTTTTTCTTTTCAGAATGTACAATGTCTATTAGACTTTTAAGAATAAAAATGTTATCTACAGTAGAAAAGTTTTTTCGGAACCCTGCTTGTGTTTCATGTATCAGAAACGCTTTCCGACAACACTTTTTCGCGGAGAAGCAACATATAAATGTAGGAAAGAAAGGTAAACGTCGACGCCCCTTTAGAGCAAATAAATCTTAATTATATTAGAAACTTCATTATTTTATGTAATTATCTGATGTAGAATGGGAATTTAAGCATATCATAAGCCTATTGCCAATACTGGAGAATTTTGTCCTTAAAGTCTCATCTTGTTTAATTGCTCTCCTGTTCAGCCGAGAAAGTCCGTATTTTGCTTCATAAGTGAAATTTAAAATATATGCATAAAAATGTGCATTTTAGTACTTACTACATGATTTCAGGTAGTACTTGAATGTTGTCATAGTTATTTAAAACAAAATTTGTATTTATAATTAAATTAAGATAATATCGTTTTGCCTTTGAGCGTTTTTTAACGTTTTTATCTATAGATCTGTAGGAAATCAATATTTTTCATATATGCTTGAATATATTTACATTGTTTGTACTTTAAATTCATGTACAGACTTTACATGGGTGATAATTAGAAAAATTGTCGCAATACGTTACTTATTTCACTCAACAGACTTGCAAAAATGGCCATGCTATTTTACCAATCAGGTATGTTGTTAATATAAAAGTTTACTATGTAATTACAGACTCTTTGGCAAAATAGATTTCCATAGTGAATTTGCAAAGTCTTCAAATGTTTGTCAGGATGGTGTTCATACATGTATATCAGAGAATTAAAGAAGCTGTCAGGTAGAATGTAGAATAGAAACAGACCAGTTAACGTCTGCTCGGTGGATTTGCAATATACAGCTTCATCTTCTAATGTTTCATCTTACCAAATGGTGTGAAAGCTTGGGACACATCTGATAATGATCTACACTGTTTGTGATTCAGTCAGAAGTTTTTGCACACCTTTGAACAATAAATCTTGCTTTACAAATAGATAGCTGAATTCGTATATATTAGAAATTTAGTGGGGTAGGGAATAAAGAAAAACAAATATCAATACGGGATTGTTGTGGAAATTTTAACACCTAAAGTGTTGCTTATATCTTTATTTGTTAAGGCATTTAAGGTCTTTTACCTGTTGTTTAAATTAGTGATGGAAACACAAACGTTCTTTATTTCCATTATTCTATATTGTTATATTTAACACACGACCCCTTTACCCCCTGTATTAGTCACATGTCTATGTAAACATTGAGAGATTGTAACAGACCTATGTAACTCCCTAAACTTTTCTCTTTCAGAATATTGTCCTCATCCTTCGATGCAGATTCAACTAGTTCATTTGCAAACACGTTAGCAATCCGCTACTTATTTGAAATTAACTATATGTCTCTGTAATTTTGAGTGAAAAACCAGTTTAGGGTGAGATTTCTAGAAATCTGACTATGAGTATTTCAAGAAAAAGTGTAAGGTAAGCAGACGAAAGTTTACTACTTTAGTACTTAACCATTTTTTCCTGCCAAATTTCTAAAATATTTCGATGTTAACAGAACCATTTATTGCTTAAACTTATGCTGATTGGCAGAGAGAACGTGTAGATCATGATCAGACTGGTGTGCAAGCTGGTCACAATCTACTGGTGTTCTGGGTAAAATCTGTTTTAAATCCCAGAATTCTTGTGATTGGCTAGAAGTGAGCTATTCCGACTGCTATAAAACATACATTTATGACTCGGCTCAAATGTTTTCATCCTGCGGGTTTTAACGAGAGGCGCTTAGATAACCCTGAGTCCTAATACTTATTAGGACCTAGGATAACTATGTACTAAGTCTGGATCAATTGGGAACTATTGTTTCTTGAACAATGTGCTATATAATAAATGCCGTACTGGTCCACCTTCTCTTCCTTTTCGTCAGAAATCTATAGCCTATATCTTCTTGTTTGTTTTCTTTTCATAGGTACTGCTCTGTCGTGCTCCCTGTGTGGATATGTGTGTATGTTACCTTCTTAGGTCTTAACATCATACTAACGAATCAGAAAAACAAACTGGACAGTGTCCCGTCTTATACTGACAAAGAGAGAGTGATCATGAGCAACGGTTTCAACTTGAAGTATGTCAATATTTTGTCAACTGAACACGATGACTTTAAAAATAAGATTATAAAGAAGATGCTTGAAGACAACTCGGTTAAAACTAGTAACACAAATATGAAGCGTAGCAGCGGTGTGAATCAAGGAATAGCTTCCCAGAAAGTAAACAATCGAAATCCTTTACAGAAACAGACTAATCTAAAAACCATTCAAAGTATTCAACGGGGGCATCTTATGGAGATTAGCTCCCTGAAGAACTCTATACATAACAATAGTAGTGAAATGTTGCCTCCTGGTGAAGAACAATCCATTACAAATACAACCGAGCGTGTAACAAGCAATCCGAACTCCTACTACAACTATTCAAAAACAATTATTAATCCAATGAACGCAAAGTTTCTCATTTCAAATGAACATGTGTGTAAAAGTGTTTCCCCCCATCTCACCATGCTTGTACCGTCAAGCCCTCTGAATGCAGTTAAACGGTACGCCATTAGACAAACTTACGGGTCTTTATCACGTGACAGGAAGTCGAAAATTAACGGTTTGGATGTAAAACTTTTGATAAGGACTGTATTTCTTGTCGGAACATTTTCAAACCCGCAAATAGGATATGCGTTGGCGCTTGAAAATAACACGTATAAGGATATTATTCAAATTGATTTTATTGACTCTTACAAAGAACTGACAAAAAAGGTTTTATACGGACTGAAGTGGGTAAGCGAATTCTGCCCGAACGTCTCTTACGTCATGAAGGTTGACGATGACGTTTTTGTTAACACTGCAGTCTTGACAAATCGACTGCAAGGACAGCCAAGCTCGAAAATCAGATCAGTTTTCGGACATCTTTACGAAGGATATATAAAAGTAGGTAGGTCGGGAAAATGGAAAGTGACTTACGATGAATTTCCGTTGCCTACCTTTCCAAGTTACATGTCAGGAACATCTTACGTGATGACGTCAGATTTGGTACCAAAGATTTTGTATTCCGCCCAGCGACTACCTTATTTATCGATAGAGGACGCCTTCATTACGGGAGTTATCGCCAATAGAATACATGGAGCGACAATGATTAATTGGAAAGACAACTCTGTCTGGATGTACAGAGTTCCAAACCCATGCGATTTTACCGCAGGGCATTTATCGATGACGAATATAACACCCGCAATGTTCAAAGATATCTGGAGTATACTAAATACAAACGGTACAAGATCAAACGGAACAAGGTGCAGTTGATTTCGAGTACTCGTTCAAATGCCTAACTTTGTTCATGACTTACATGCCGGACAAATACATTTAAAGCTTATCTGTAGTTTATGTCGTAAAAATAAGTTTTTGTCGATTTTCAAGTTTAAACCCTTATTTTAGAAAGTGGACATTCCTTACAAATTACATCAATGAACCATGTTTTAAACTATCATGAAGAAAGATCTGTTTTATCAAATGGTGTGATATAAAAAAAAAAACATTGAAATAGTATTGTTGATCAGTTAAATTATGGCACACATATTCATAACGACAAACAATCATAGAGAAAGCATTCCAGCCACAACTACTATAAGCCTAAGGCCGGTGTAACATTAAATTTTGACCCCGTTGAAAATTGACCCTTCCCGTTAATTAATGACCCACCCACACGTGAAAAATTGACACTGGTTAAAAACTGATCAACTATAGGCAGGTCATATTTCAACGTTGATAAATATCTGATTAACGCGTTAATTTTTATGTTAACAGATACTTATATCAACACAAAAAAGTGTATGTTACTGCCCACTACTGCCAACAGATACCTACATAATGATATTTTAGATATCTATTAAGCGGTTAACTTGTTATGTAACTAGTTCACACTGTATCGGCAAAACGCAACGGCTCCAATTTAACGATGCTGCTCCAACTAGCCAGGATTTGTTATATATACGATCCCTGAACTAGCGTAACGAAAAAGCTCCAATAAAACATGGCCGATTTCGTAAACAAAACACACACGAGTATAACAGATTCGTGTATTTTTCGAGACGAAAGTTATTTTTGGATATTTATTAACATTAATTACTATGAATATACGTCTTTTGTATTACTAAAACGGACAAAATGACCTTTAAACTTTAGTTCGATGCAACAAAGCGTTATGTGGATAAGGTAATAGAAGCAGTTACAATGCTGTAGCACTGATATAATGACGTCAGTGTAGCGCATGCGTGTTTCTATTTTATTTTATTTGTTCGTGGAACAGTCGCCATATTGGAACCGAAATTCCACTAGAATTCGTTCTATAGATCTTCTTAGGCGAGTTGTTGTATTTTTATGAATGGCCGAAGAAACTATATTATTGATATATTGATAGCGTTGTGGCTACAGAGTATAGCCTGTTTGTATTAACGATTTTTGGGCTTTATAATAGCGACCACGGTGATGACCTACATTAGCAATGCAAAAACCAATTAGAGTTGCGTCCCTTGAATGAATCTAATGAATATTTATGAAGCGCTAAATCAGCCCAAGAATGGTGCCGATTTATTTCGCTTTAGAAATGATTAAAAACGGAATTGCCGGAAAACAGTCTAATTTGAATATTTAATTAAGACCTGTATACCTCGGGGAAAACCCGCAAATTATCCGAAAGCCGTAATTTATCAGTACAAAAACAAGTGTCAAAAGTTTGAAAATGTTGATATTCCGTTAATTGGTCAATTTCGCTTGGTTTTCAGGTTTTATTTGAAAGGTATATACCCCAATCGGGAGATATGCTTAGCCTGTTGAAGTACAGCCGTGGCCATTATTCTGTACACTGTAATGTAATACAGTAATCGTCGCATATAACTGTTAAGTTATAATTTTCTTGTTATAGTTATTCGCAAATTCTGATGAAATGAATACTCTTACGGAATGCCCACACCTGTCCTGCATGACCGTAGCTTGTCGGCTTTTTCAGACATCCGTGCGCGTGAAAGAATACTAATCCACCAGGGATACCTGACAGTGACGTCATATTGTGTTTACACTTTTCAATTGTGTTTACGTTTCCAATATTTACCTTTATATTGTATTAGATTATGAGCCTGTTTTCTTACATATAGCCTGCATGAATACGTAGCCCAGAGGATCAAGGCGCTGTGGTAGTAACCGAGAGGTACCGAGTTCGAAACCTGCCAGCGGAACCTTTTTCCTGCACGGTATTTTTTTTTTCAATTGCCAACAACAAGACAGATATAAAGGCCTGGCTCCAGCGCAACAGCGTACAATACAGAGACAATATGCTGAAGGCCGAACTTCTACATCTCTGCAAGGCGAACAGACCACTCCCAAGATACAGACTGGATTCAGTGATGGAAACGCATGGGTACAACTGTATTCGTGTGCCACCGTACAGTGAGACAGACACAGCTGACAGTGACAGTGAGACAGACACATGTTGACTGACGCTGATACAGACACATGTTGCATGAACATTTGCTGTATTATATAATAAAATAAATGATTGATAAAAAATAGAACAGAAAAACAAAAACAAAAACTTTTTAAAACAATTGTTCCCCCAAAAAAGAAAGCAAATGTTAACAGGCCTTTCTAACTATATAAATTTTGCCCCCAAAAAAGAAAACATAAATATATCTCGCCGACCACAAGTTTCGAACTAGCATCGCCTGCGTGTCAAACAGACAGCACATCCACTGGGCCATACCTTACTTTGAACATCTCAATTGATAGGGACACATTTCTATCTGTCATAAGGATACATTCGTTTTGGGATATACCATGCTTATTTATAGTTTGTTGACAAAATGACGTCACTGTCAAAAATTGTTGGTGGATTAGTTGAATGCATCTAGGATTCAACGGTAAACACACCAAAACACATGGATTTTGCACAAAATTAGCGAAGTTAATGTGTTTAGGATAAAACAAATGCACTGGCATGTTACTTTTAGTCAAATCTCGCAAGATTATACTCGTAGTTTACCGATCTGGTATTTCTATAGACACATATCTACCTTTTCAACAATACAACGATTCAGACTACAATTTAGGATACAACGAAACAGTTCCAATTCGTTTTTCACCAACCATTTTTATAGGCATTTTAGAACACTTGCACTTATTAAACAATTCCGATTCGTTTTTTCTCAATGTGTTTGCTCGCCATTGATAGCAAATGATGACAAAATAAAAGCAGAAATTTATATATAACGAATGTAAACGGAAAATAAAAGAATCTGAGAGGGCGTCTACACTGTGGTGTAACCGAGACGGTTAACATTTTTTCGGAATTTCCAAGATGGCGGACGAGAGTGGATGTGAAAAGTAGGTGTCTTACTTTTGTCCTTGTAACTAGTCAGACACGTTTGGGGGCACTCCCTTACCTCCGAGGAGTTAACCATATTTGAATCATAAACTTAAGAAGGACTCCATTTAAGCGTGTAAGTGAACAATATAGTCGAACTGATAGATAAGCTGGTAGTAAGTAGGATATATACCTATTTACGTGTGAATATCGATATTATTGCAACGGTGGTTTTTAAACGTCTTAAAGCTTGAGTCTTAAACGATAAATAAATAGAATGACATTTTTTACTTCAGTGATTGCTTGGATGTCAAGAAGTGAAGACGCACACATGAGAAAAATGGATATATTCGATACAAAAGAAAAGAGAGTAAAGAGGAAGTTTAATTGGAGCGCACTTCGTAAAAGCCATGTGCCTCATTCTGAAATGTATATACGGATGGTCCTCCCAGCGGAGCAGACGACAGCTATAGCTAAGAGTATGCTTGATCGTCAGTCCAAACCTAAAGTGACATTAATCGATCTGGAATTGCAACGAATGAAAGAAGTCAGTAAAACACGGAAGCGTAAAGGTTCCATAGGGAAGTTAGATGGTATTAGTAACAAGAGTAACAAGAAACTTAGGCAGAGGACACCATCTGCGAGCAGAAAGCCGAAGCAGACCTCAAAAGAAGATGAAAACATCACTACTATTGGACAGGTATTAAACTGAACACTTACATGACTCCTCCTCATTTGCAGTTTAGCCTTCAAGCGCGATGTTTGAATGTGATATATGTTTCAAAGTCTTTAGAAGACGGGATAATATGTTGCGGCATAAAAGGTCTGCACATCCGGACGAAGATTCAGAGGAAGACGCGATGTCAGACATTTCTGTACAAGAGGACATTTTTGGACCTGTTAATGAAAACAATTCTGATAACAGCGACGATATGTCTGTAACATCTAAGAAGAGCTTGGATATTGACCCTTGGGAATACATTGTAGAGGAAGCTTATGGAAGAAGATACCGAGATCAGTGAAAGTGAAGCCAGAGAAAATGTCTTTGAGGACATGAAAAGCACTTACAGGAAAGCCATGATGGTTCGATGCTATGAAGAAGGATCCCATCTATAAAGCGATAAAGAAGACAGTCAATCAACTAATTGCAACAGAACACTACGAAGGGGAGGAAGCCTTAAAGTACGCCATTCTTAAACGGAGATTTCTGTTTGATAAAGTGCTGGACAATTACGTCACTCCACAGTTGGAAGAGGAAGAAGATACGGAACAAATGGAAGATACTGAGTGAGAGTGATACATGTATAACAGGACTGTCAAACTTGTTCGGCTAATAGTAAAACGATAAGTGAGCTGCGTGTCTTTTGTATAAAAAAAGCCTTTATGATCTGTGACATTTCTATCAACGAATTGACTGACTTCATTCATTTGTTCCATCTGGAAAGAGCAAAACTTGTGTCTGTTTTATTAAAACTCACGCTTTTATATTAAAGAAATGTAGATAATTTAGAAGAAAAAAATAAATGTAGCTAATAAACACAGATGTTGCTTTGTGACTTCTTTTTCTCGGTCATTTTTCCAATAGGTGGTGTTTACCATTTAACTAAGGGTATATAAAAACGTCTAGCAACAAGCAAGAGTTTAAATCAAGTAATAAGCTTTTATCTAAAACTATTCATTTAAAATATACGCAAGATTAAAATAATGTTTTCCTACAGCGCTCACTCCACTAAAATTAACGCTATTCAAAGAAAAGGCTTGCGGTTTACAGGTCGCAGTGTGTGCTCTTTCAAAAAAAAAATGTAATTTAATCGTGTCACCATGACAATCTCGCTTGTTATTTAATACCTGTTTGTGGTTTTTATAAATATTTGATTAATCTACATGTATGTTGAGAAATATACGCAAAAGTTTGTTTTATTTTCATTGCAATATACGCTTGAATAAACCGTCCTATCTTTTTATAAGTGTTTCATTTGGAATTTTACAATGGGTAGGTTCCATTTATTGGTCATTGGGGTGCTCATTAAAGTCCAGTATTACTTGTATGATTTCGACGGTATACCCCAAATTTGAAATGAAATAATCCGAAATATCAACATACATGTCTCATTTGCAGAAACCATATAGATAGAAATCGAATAAAACATTTTGACGCATATAGCCGCAAACATTCAGGAGACCGAACCAAACGACTTTTACCTCCCTTAGATATCCCTAAAAGGTTAGAATCCGTTTGCATTGGTCTGTTTCTCCTCACTACCTCCGAGGCTTTCATTTTCACATGCTTGAGAAATGCCTTACGGTTTTCAAACACGCAGTCGCAGCATACACAGATATTTGAATAATACTCGCATGTATGCCATACTCTGAAGTGGTGTAATAGGTTTCTCCAAAGCAAAAAAAAAAAAAAAAACGTAACCACATTTCCTACAATG
Organism: Saxidomus purpurata; assembly: GCA_022818135.1. NCBI lineage: Eukaryota > Metazoa > Mollusca > Bivalvia > Venerida > Veneridae > Saxidomus > Saxidomus purpurata. The sequence continues at coordinate 30,829,844 of JAFMSR010000009.1, forward strand.
AAATATGATGTTCTTGTCGTTACTCTCCATAGTGAGATAACGGTCTCGCTTTATTAGAAACTGACCTCGCCGTCTGTACCAAATCACTATCATATATATCAACACTATAAGCCACAAGAAGTGACCCTCCTCATAACCTCCTCGTACCTCCTCATTACCTCCTCAATACCTCATCATACCTCCTCATCACCTCCTCATTGCCTCCTCGTACCTCCTCATTACCTCCTCATTACCTCCTCAATACCTCATCATACCTCCTGAATGCCTCATCTTGTCACTTCGTGTGGCTTATAGTGTTGATATATATAATAGTGAATTCCTACTATACCCCTGTAGAGATATATTATGTGACCTTTGCTCTGCTACACATCCTATAGAAAACCGACTCATGCATGTAACACACCGAACATTAAGTGCTAATTAAAAGGCGGAAGCAAAAGCGATGATATGGTCTCCGAACCGGTCGTTATAACCTGAAAAGTCGGCTGCTGTCTCTCAGCGTGCATAAACTATACTCTCTTCAAATGTATCGTTTTAAATATATATTAAAAAATTAGTTTTTCAGAGGTTATTGACCGTTTTGAACTTGTGTCGTCGTGTTTTCTGCAATGAGTATGCATCTTCATTGTTCAGCCATTGTTTTATGTCCATTATTGTAAATACCCCGGGATACTTTTCATTCAAAACACTGAAAAGTTTCTGAGGACCCGCGTAGGCGGCGGGGTTTTTCTCCTCGAAATAATATCGTCGTAAAATGTTCTCCTTCTCTTCGTTATCCATGGTAATGTAAAATATAACATTCCGCAAATGAGTTTACAGCACTCAACGTCAGAACACAAGTGAACGTCCTAGGCGGTCATGGTTCTATTCATTAGGTTGGGCACGTGTGTATCATTCTTTCCTCTATCGCGATTGGTTGAAAATAGACTCTTTTAAAACAATGTACTTTTTTCAATCCACACATCATTCAAGGGCATCACTCTTGGGATAATAACCCTCAATTTCTGTAACAGTTACTTCCCCTACATCGTTCATGCGTCAACATATCGTAAATATCAGTATGGGCAAAATTTCGGTATGGGCAAAATTTCGGGGGGGCACACTCCTTTTTATACTCAAATTATCAGAAATAAAATACAGTTTTTTCCTATAGATATATGCAGTAGCCATGATACAAAGATTGCGTTTGTAGCGAAAGCTTTTCCCGCAAATTCCACAAAGGTGTGGTTGTTCGCCCGTCTCTCGACTTTCAATACTCCTGAAAGAAAAATAAATAACTATGCGGATTAGCATTAAATGTTTTACCTTTGAGGATTAGCTTTGTTATAAACCGAATGTTTTATCGTTTTCTGAGGCACTGAGTTCACCTGACATGTGTTTATTTGCAGTGAAATGACAACGAAGTAAGTTTCGTCGTGAATGCATGGCACTAAAAGTGTATTACTCCAAATACACTGTCGAAATTGAAATATTCTTTGCGGACAAACCGTTGAATTCAGGCGTTGTTGCAAAGGTTTTCCAGAATGTTTACAAAAGAGCGACTTATTTCAAGAAAACTGTTATCAAGCGGGGACAGAGTACTGTTTTCCCCTTTGCCTGCGACAAATTTGACAGAAATCGGTTGAGAAATGAAAACATTATATACGCTCACTTGAAGAGTTCAATCGAAGACTTTTGTTTATAAAATATTCTTTGCGGACGAACAAAATGACGTATTACGATCACGTGATTGCTCACCGTGATAACACTTCATCGACAATAAGTTCAATAACTCTGATACTGGTCAGAAATAGAAGTTAAAACCCAGTTGCCCTTCTTTGGATGCTTATTAACGAACTGATCAACTACAGTCGGGTTATATTTCAATCTCTCATCAATTTGGGGCGGTTGGTTCGAGTGACAGTACTGACCTGGTTGTTTATTACACATAATTTTATCACTTGTGTATCAGACGAAAAAGTATTTGTTTTCGTATTTAACGAGAGAAATTGCTAAGATAAGAAACTATATCAGTTTTTTGTGAGCAATTTGGCAAAATATTTGGAAAACATTTCTCTAGTTAGGTCAAACGAAACAAAAAGACTTCTCAAAAAATGTTCAGATTTTGAAGAAATTATCCTATCGGGCACCTTTAATTCCATGCTTTCAGCGGAAAGTAAGACACTTTATGACTTTAAGCGTTCTGTGACATAGGCGATCTGCTAGAAAAAGGCGTAGTTATAAATGGTAACCGGATAAGGGGGATAATATTACCGGTAACCTAATTGTTGATCATGATGTAGAAAGTTTGGCACCGACATGTCATGGGGAATTCACTATGGGCGGAGCTTATCGATACGCATGATGCAAACACTCGGTTAGGCCTAAATCTGATTATACGTATTTTGGCGGGAAAGTTGCACGTGCTTTCCATGATGTGCCTTCGGTAGGTTAGGTTGTGTGTATATATATATATATATATATATATATATATATATATATATATATATATATTGTTAAATGTTGACTTTTTAGTTTAAATAGAAATGTTGAATATTATTAGAAACCAACACATAAATTAAAACACACAACTAATTTTTATTCGCCTACAAGACTAACTGTGACGTATATATTGCGGCAATATCAAACTATCGGTGTCTTTGTTTGAAGTTTGAAACGCGGGCAAAGTATCAAACGGGAAAGATATTAACGGGTACAGGTCGATTTGTAGTAATTCATACACACCATATAAAACCATAAAAGCATATGGTCATTCTAAACAGAATTATAAGAGACTATTTCTAAAAGCCATGGCTAGCTGTACATTCTTTAAATGAATTAAAACAGTAGATTATACAAGTTCGTAAAATGGCCATAATTATGAGATAAAAATACCTTGTTATGGTCGGAAAAGATGCTCCCTGTGTGGAAGTATATATGTGCATGTCGAACTCCGACCACCCCCACCCATCTGTCGGAAATCATTGTGTTAAACTTTCGTTAACAATAAAATCTTTATTTATTTCATGAAGGTTACATATCAGACATACAAGGATTTACATGTAAATCAAAATACATCTTATTTTCATATGGCCTTCAACAAATTGAATGTAAAAGAAGAATTAAAATGCAACAACAATAACATACACTACTATTACAACTCTATCTCATAACAGTTCCCTGTCCAACACATAGATGATTTTGCCTACCTCGGCGAAGATGTCAGTTTGAGCCCGGGCTCGGCCTTGTGAAATCATTTTAAAGACGACTGTGAGTTTCTGATTCTGCCCAGTGTTTCTCTTCCACAAACAGACGACGTTTAACTTAAATTTAACTAACCGTTAAAAAATGACCCCATCGTTTATCAAAATTTAACGACTGATCAGGTCTCAACGACTTTTTAATCAAAATTTAATGTTGAAATGTTGGCAGGGTCAATTCTCAACGTTGAAAAATGACCCAGGGTCAGTTCTCAACGTTGAAAAATGACCCATGGGGTCAATTTTCAACGGGGTCAAAATTTAATGTTACACCGGCTCCCAATGATAAATTTTTCATCTTTCTCTTAGCGTTGACCATCTTCCAGAATCTGCAAGAATCAACCTCGGCTGTTTTATCAATTTCGTGGTTTAACTGTTTTAAATATGCATTGACACAATTTCTATGCAGTCGTCTAAAATCGCGTTTGGCTTCCTTGTAGTTCTGGTATGCCGTATTATTTACATCTCGCGGTCGCCCTTCACAACACCATATACGCCGTGATGACTTCATATGTTATGAGACAAGTCTGCATTCCAGTAAGGTTTTAAAAAATTCAAATATCTCTTTGCTGGTAAGGAGTGTGCAGCATGCGAGATAACTCTATCTGATAAACGAGAGTAAGCTCTGTCAATACCAGACCTGTCTAAATCACAGTATGCTAACTGCTCTAAGTCATGATCTGTTCTTAATAAAGCATTGTACTGATTAATCTGGTCTACACTACATTTCTTCCAGTTTATAAATATTGGTTCCTCAGTGTCAGCCTCGTTTTGAATATATACAGGAATGTTCAACATGCATAAAACAGGTCTGTGCCTGGAAACATTTAGACAGTCATCATCAACAATTTCACACATTTGAACACAACAGAAAAAATCTCTAGGTATAGAAATATAGTCTATCAAACTTTGATATCTACCATCATATGAAACATAGGAATATTGTGCACCTGTACAAATGGAAGTAGCATTTTCGGGAACAGAATTAGTGTCACAAAAAGACTTATACAATAAGTTATCACGAGTACGCGTGGTGGATATATCTTATTTTGCATTAAAATCACCTAAAAAGAGGACTGTCCCACTGTTTGCATACATGTACCAAATACCTTATAACTTGTCAATATAATTTCTGTAATTGTCCATACTATGATTTACACATGGTAAAAAAACCTGAAATATAAACAGATACTGGTTCGGCGACACCTGAAACTATATATATATATATCTTCATTGCCTCCATTTGCTGGAGATTTACAATTAATGCATTACAGCAATATACAAAGTGCAAAATGAGATACACAAACATATATACAAATTGGAAAATTAAATAACAGTGTAACGATATGGAGTTATGTATATTTAACTGTTATATAACTGTTTAGAATTCTTACTATTAGCAAGAATACTGTAACAGAAAAGAAACACAACACATAACGACCACCTTTGTACTTTACAAAGATATCTTCAAGTTTCTCCGAAATAGAAACAAACGAAATAGAAACTTAATTCAAAGTAAGATAGATGTGATCGTCAAGTGGTCAACATTTTGTCACTAGGAATTTTTTTAACTTTGATTCACGCTACAGTTTACTTGTAAACATCTTTTAAAAGTTCTGCACAGAGAACCAGAAATTCAGGATATTGTTCTACATTTAGCATAACAGCTATTTTGTTATCTACCTTTCCAAGCATATAAGTAATAAATTCATATCTGGTAGATCGTCGTAACATATACTACTTAATACACTGACTTTATCAAAGAACGTGTTTAGCAGTGTTTGACTATTGGAATTTACACATTCAAATAATAAATGTTCTGTTTCGTTTCGGTGTTTGCAAAGACACCGGGAACATTCCTCTGGCAGATCGGGTGGTCGTTTACAGCAGATACAGGCAAGGAATTTCATAAGTGATAGACTAGATGGTCGTACTCTCGCAACTGACCAGATACTTGATTCACGAAGGTTGTAGTGACAAAGTTTAAATGTTTCAAAGTCTCCAGAAATATCTATTCTAGCCCGCCACTCCGATTGTTCAGGGGCATGCACAGCTTGACGGCACACCTTTTTCCACGTGAGTTTGGAAGGGAAAATGCCATCAGTTTTAAACGACATTAGATACCTACTGAGGTTGTATTTATACAATATACGCAAGATATCAGGAATGAAACCATGGTTCCGAGTGTTACATATATCATATTGGAATAAACATAGCAAGAATAACATATTACACAGTTCTTGTGGGGGTGTTCGACACAACGTGCCCAAAAATAGCAGTTTTTGAGTATCAATATAACTTTGCAGTGAGGAAGCACCTAGCAGTCCCCTTACCATATCAGACCTTGTGAGGAAAGGAAGACCTTGAGCTCCTTTTAGGCAGAAGTGGTGGGCAACTTCAAGTTGTTGGTAACTGACATCTGATATGTTGTTCCATAATTCACAGCCATATAGAGCGCGAGGAAGTTCACACATTCTATAAAGTTTCATTGCGGTACTAGGATTTGGGCCTGCAGTTCCAGATATCATTCCAGTAATGGACAGAAAAGTCCCTCGCATTGTTTGTTTCACGTGATCAACATTGTAAGGGTATTTGCCTGACGATGACTGAACAATACCTAAATGTTTATATGATTCCGTTTCACAAAGTATTGTATTTCCATATTTTGCATGGGGTGTTGTAACATGGCCTCGCTTTTGTTTGCAATGTAGGATAGATGCAGCACATTTTGTAGGATTATATAAGTAACGCCACCTATTGGCATACGAGTAGCATGTATTCAAGAGTTCATTCAAGCCCCTCCTGGATAGGGACAGCAGTATGATGTCGTCAGCCTGTGTGGGCGCAGATAACTTTATAGTATCAATGCGTAGACCATGGGGAGATGTCTGCAACTCGTCCAGAAGTGAATCGATGTACACTGTGTAGACACTTGACACTTGACAGATGACCATGAAGAAGTACTCGACTTGAGCAGCCCAGAAAAGAGTTCCAAATAAGGCGAAGCATTTTTCCTTTAATGCCTATATTGTATAGTTTGTAGATAAGCCCAAGGATCCATACAAAGTCGAACGCAGATTTTGCGTCCATATAACAAACGTGCAGTAGACTTCCTCGTTCACAGCAGTAGTCGCGGGCTTCCTGTACAATGAAAGAAGCCATTTTGTAGCTTTTGTTTTTCTGAAAACCGTGTTGTAGACTGTTGAGTTTTGAAGTTATTGCCTTTTCGTGAAGCCGTTTCATGACCAGTTCTTCATATAGTTTTGAAATTACAGGCAGCAATGAGATAGCTCGATAGCTGTTAGGATCATTGTACGGTTTACCATTTCCTTTGTGCAACGTTATTGTAAGTCCGGACTTAAATTCTGTCGGAAGGGTTTCTTTTTGAAAAATAGAGTTTAAAAGTTTTGTTAAGGACAATACTAACTCATTTCCACCATATTTCAAGTGTTCATACGTTAAGTTGTCGACTGACCCACTCTTGTTGTTAGGCAACTCTTTAATTAATGATTGAACCTCATCGTTTCCACCTTTACCTACTCTCCTATTGCTTGGTAATAGAAGATAATTGTCGCAAGTAATATGAAAGCAATAATCTGAAATAAGGGTAGCTAAAAAATGTACATTATGAGGGTACAAGTAATGCTCTGATATACCACAAAAATCAATGTCATGTTTTTGTAAAGTATCACACAGCCTGACACAGGTACGACGAACTGGAAATTAATCCAGTAGCATTCTAAGTAATAATTTTCAGATTCATCATAAACAATATTAATCTACCAGTAAGTACCATAACTGCACTTGTGTTGTATTTTCCGTTCATATTTCAGACATGTCTAATCTACCTCGTATTCGCCCTGTACCTGTGCAAACCGGTTAACAGTTATATTGTTTGTATCATCAAGTTTTTCCGACGACTGATCACGTCGTCTGCTTTCTTTGAATCTTGGTGGGACGTCGCGTGCCAGGTGAGACGATTGACCTTGTCGTCTGCTTTGACTATTTCGACGTAAAGTCTCACGTGACATACAAGTAATACCGCGAGGCCAGAAGTCGTGTTGTAAAACATCGTCAGCCCAATCATCGCCTACAACATTTAACCGTACAATCACTCTGTTAGGTGAACGTCGAACAGGAAATACTCTAATATTACTGACTGTAGGACCACGGGTATTAACAAGCCCAGCGAGTTCCATCTCCGTGACGAAATTCGTATAACCCCAAACAAAATATCGCTTGGTTCTTCGACGCCCCATTGTTTCGAATCTATCTAAATCCGACCTATCTGATCGTGCAGTAATAACTACCGGAATTGATTGAATTTCTTGGGGTTGTAAATTACTATGTGCCCTTGGTTAGTGGTCTGTGTCGACCCGTGTACTTGTTTCCACATTTATCACTGTCTCACAGGGTGAAACTTGCGATGTATCGCGAAAGGCGGACTGCGAAATTGGTGAGAATGGAAAAGGATGCTCAGGTTCATTCTCTTCCACGCGACACTCAGACTGTGACAAGACAGTTGTAGAACTGCCATCATTTGTTTCTTGGGCTACACCACAACCGATACCAACGCCCGGAGAATTGGGTCTATAGAAGTTTGTCGCCACCTTTTCTATACTAAGTATTCTAGTTTCATCCAGAAAGTTTTCAAGTTCTTCTATACGATCACTTGATACCGAAATTGTGGAATTTATAGGCTCAAGAAGTTTTTCTACATCACTAAGTTTGGAACGGACACTGTTCGTACACTCAGCAATGCGGTATGCTAACTTAGGCGTAGCTAGGGGACTTTCAGTCCCCAGGCCAAAAAAACTATACCATGTTCAAATTGACAAGGGAAAGGTAAATGCGGTCGGATTTTATCATTTTTTTAATATTCGGAAATTGCAGAATGTTAGATTTACAATTGTATTTAAATTGTTTTTGTTTATAATACTCGTAATAGGTGTGAGGCAGTATGACAAGATAGATATAAATTAATAAAGAAAAAACGGGTAGGCCCGTAGTTTCTCACCTCCCGAAATCGATGTTGGTTTTTGTAAAAATTAAACATTTTCAAAATGTTAACATTTTCGTAAACTGCAGAATGTCAGTTTTCCATAATATACAAAAGTGAAGACTAAATTAGGAAAAGTGAAGACTAAATTAGGGACGGCCGTATTTTCCTAGCTTCAGAGATCAATGTTCACATAGTTCACATAGTTTGAGGCCGAATATGTTATACATATAAGCCTTATAGCTTGTTAGGCCTATGTTAGTGTTTTCCCTGTTGGTAATGATCTTTCGAAGGTCAGAAACACTTATTATTTTTTTTTAAATCAAAGTGCTAATAATTTAACACAATAGTAACAGTATATGAGCTACTGTTCAAGGTTAAATAGTAAATTGAGTAAGTACTATCATTTAATTGGGTGCTAAACATTTTGCAATGGTAACAGTACTGTGTGTACTGTTTAAAAGATAACATGAAATTTACTAACATCAGAATTAATGGACATCATAATACATATTATTTACAAGTTGCTATGAACTGTCTTACTTGTAACATAAGGGTTCAAATTTAGATTCTTGGACCCAGTGTTTATTAAGTCTACTCTTGAAGGCATTTATGGAGGGCGCAGAAACCACCTGTTCTGGAATTTTATTCCAGGTGTTAACCACTCTTTGACTGAAAAAGAAACTTTTAAGTTCAGTGTTTGGTTTTTTTTTGCAAATCTGACGGGAATTTGCTGGCTATTGCGGAAAAAAACAACAATGTTCACATTGAAATAGAATTGGAAAATGCGGTCTGAATTTTTATATATGTTAACATATTCGTAAACTTAAGAATGTCAGTTTTAGATATGTGTAGATCGATATGGTACATTAAGAATTATGGAAATGCAGTAGGTATGGCCGTGTTTTCCGTCAAGCCGTACAGCCTGATATTAATGGCAGGCCGGATAATACACATTCCCGAAATTATCAAAACATATCCGAACGTATCCGAATGCGATTGAAAGTGATGGCCGAAAGTGCAAGTGAAGCTGAAACAGTCAATAAAAACTGAAAACTCCGCTGTCATCGAACCCATTGCAGTAAAGGTACGAGCATCGGAAAATGTGACTTTTTGTGTGACATCTTTCTGGGCGAAAATTGGCATTTTTGCTTGTAGAACAGGGAACCAGACGTTTCGGCCTCACTTAACGTCCATTTCGGCCCCAATTCATATATGCATACAGGGTCCGTATATTACGTACGGACCCTGATATATAAGAGTCAGTTATATCACGGACCTATCCGTGATTATATTGTTTCGATGTACATATTTATTTTATTTTTGGTTTTATGGTTTAATCAAATATTGAATTATAATCAGGCTGAGCATATCTCCCGATCGGGGTAAATACCCCGAATGAGCTAAAATAGCCCGATCGGGCTAAAACGTAAACAATAGAAAAGTACAATTTTTTAAATAACTTTTTTGCTAGGAAAAAGCGCAAGTTTATTTTTTCAGTGTATGTTTATATTATTGTAAGCAATAAGAATAAGCAAATGTCATGTCAATATCTTGTTGGTGAAATTTTGACTTTTTTACCAACTGAAAAACCAGGAAGTAATGTATTTATCAGGTCTGTATAAATGAGATAAATATTCTGTGAAAAAATTAACTTGCGCTTTTTCTTTGAAAAAAAGTTATTTAAAAAATTGTACTTTTCTATTGTTTACGTCTTAGCCCGATCGGGCTATTTTAGCTCATTCGGGGTATTTACCCTGATCGGGAGATATGCTCAGCCTGATAATTGGAATTTTTATTTTGTTATTGGTATATGTTAAATTATGATCACAATAATGAATCATTCTTATTTTGCGTTTTGAATAAGGAAGTGTCTAGAGAACCAGAACCGGTTCCCTAGACAGCGACCTTAGCGAACCGGAATTAATATGCGGACGAATTATTTGGCGTGTTGTTATCGGCATGTTAATTGATACAGCTATATAGACAATGTATAATTATATAATACCGCTACCAAAATGCTCGCTTTCCGATTGGTTAATCGATCCGTGTACATATTTGATCGATACGGCTCCATTTTAAGATTATTGAAAATACATATTCTTGTGAAATAGCGCAATAATTTTAAATTGCGGTATTATATAATCATTATACAGGTTTTGCCGTGTACATCTGGACATGTACCCTGTTTGTATTGTATGTCACCCTCGCCTTACGGCTCGGGCGACATACAATATAAAAAGGTACATGTCCAGATGTACACGGCAAAAACCCATATAACTAATAATGTTGATTATTATTGTTATCATTAAATATGTGTTTCGGATTATTCGAGCTGCCGACCATGTATAAATAGACATGTATATACGGCCTCGTGGTGCTCATCGAGCTGCCGACCATGTATAAATAGACATGTATATACGGCCTCGTGGTGCTCATCGAGCTGCCGACCATGTATAAATAGACATGTATATACGGCCTCGTGGTGCTCATCGAGCTGCCGGCCAAGTGTAAATAGACATGTATATACGGCCTTGTGGCGCTCATCGAGCTGCCGGCCGAGGCATGGGGGCAAGCCATGGTTAGAGCGCCTCCTCGTGGTGTGGCCTGGATGTGACAGAATGATAAAAAATATGTGTTCAAAATGACTTTTAGTTCTAGCTTTTAATGGATAAAATTAGTTTAGTATAATATTTGCAAAGTTTAAAACGCATTAACAGAAAAAACACGTGTTTTATATTTTCCGTTAAATTTCATTCTGTCATAACTGAACGCTCTTCTACTAACTCTATTGCTTTTTTATTTCACGATAACTATTTATGTGATGTAATTCTAACATCAGTTAAACACTGTAACATTTCCCTTTCGAAAAACTAAACTAATTACATTGTCTCTATAGTTGTATTGTATCGATGCCTGCACGGTAAGCCGATAATGACACGCTTATTCATTCGTCCGCATCATATTACAGCCGGAAGTGCGGAAGGCGAAGGAGATCATTACGACAATCTTCATATTGAAAACAAATGCAAATAAACTGATATTCCCTCATTTTATTGCCGTTTAAATGAAAGTTTTTAATTTATAAATATTAAATAATCCATTTTCTTATCTCAATAACCTGTAATATATGCATAAAAACAATTCCGGTTCGCTAGTGTATAGACGGATATAGACTAGAGAACCGATTCCGGTTCGCTAAGGTCGCTGTCTAGGGAACCGGTTCCGGTTCTCTAGACACTGCCTTTGAATAAATGGTGATGTATACAATAAACGAGCCTGTTGTTATTTTCTAATTGTGCAAAAAATTAACGTGTACATAAATTGAAAAAAGCCAGTTTGGAAAACACGGAACAAATAAAGAGCATTTCAACCGATAATAATTCAGAGTTAGTTGTAAATATGTTTCCATATCTGTTTTAAATACATCTGAGGAAATTGTAAATGTGAGCCTGGAACTTTATATTTTTGGTGCTTCTCTGTAACGTCTTTTTATATTTTTGTTCAACAGCAATGAAAACGTTACTGCACTCACTCTATAAAATAAAGAAAGAAAGAGAAAGAGTTTTTTCTCGTTTTTATGAAAAAGACATGTCGCTTTATTAATTCTCTATAATCATATATTGATTAGTAATCATAATTTTCTTTTTGACATCTTTAAATTTCTCTAATTATCACACAGTGATTAACTGTTTAAATCATCGAAAAAGTCGGTCTGTGCTAGTTGATTGATTGGATAAAGTTGTTTGTTCACACATGTCATGCCTAATTCACACATGCGTGTCATAACCACTTTAATTGTCATTAAAGTTTTAAGTAACAAGCCAGGACAGAAGAACAAAAGTTAATTTATTACTCTCAATACATATAAACAAAACATGGGAGTTCCAGTTAATCATGATAAAACAGTTATTATGATATGTAAATACAGTACAGTCGACTCTTGTTATCTGGATTTTTTTGGGAACATAGAAAATAAGTCGAGATAAAGAAAAATCGAGATAACCAAAGTTGAATGAAATATGAAATATGCTCGTTATGGGGGGGGGGGGGAAAGATTGGATATCACCCGGGTTGGTTATCTGGTCCTTCTCCAAAACACTCAGCGTTTGCCAATCCAGATATATCCTCCCGGGTTGGTTACCGGGCCCTTCTCTGGATTGCTTGACTGGCGCTTCCGTTTCTGAATAACGAGATGTTATCTGTCTAATGTGTATGTATTGATGACACAATTTATAATTGACAGAATCTTCATTTCTTACTGTTTAGAAATGCAAATAAATTTACTCAGTTTTGACACAATTCAATGCAAATTACCCATTCCACATATTACACAGCTTACGTCGCAAACAAACAATTAATTAATTTCGGGTCGTTAACCAAATCACTGAGTGAATAGCCGCGCTACGTGTTTTTTCGCACCTCTGGCAGCACACGACAATTGAGCGAATACAATCGTGTGCAGCTTTTCGCACCTTGTTTTGGCAGGTGATAAATGCAAATCGAGATATCGGATGTTAAAATAGAGGAAATTTCATAGTTGGGGATCAAAAATTTAGTCGAGATAACGAAAAAATCGAGTTAAACAAATCGAGATATCCGTATTTGATTTATATAGAATAAGAAGGGGAAAAATCGGGACCGAGAAAATCCAGTCGAGGTATCGAAAAATCGAGATAAAGTGAATCTAACATGTTCATGAGTTGTGGATAAGGAAATCCCACCCGAGGGTTGAGATACGTCCAAAAACGAGGCTCTGCCGAGTTTTTGTGACGTATCTCCGCCCGAGGGTGGGATTTCCTTATCCACAACTCAATGGACATGGTAGATTTATTTTCTCACCGTTTAAATCGCATTTTCACACAAGTAAGAAGGAATAAGTGCAAGTACAGGATGGGGATGAAAAAAATGAAAATCAACTTTTTCTCGAATTTTACTTCAAAACTGCTATAGATGGATAGAAAATGATCTAACTAAGAAAATGAATACCAATAACCCTATGTTTATTTCAAAAATAACAATTTTACAGTCATTTTTCGATTTTTATGTCTGCTTACAATTAACGTAAAAATAGTCCGGCAGCGATGTGAGATAAGCGATGTGAGATAAGTTTATCTCACATGGGTAAATGCGCGGAAATATGTATATCATAGGTGAGAAAACCGAAGTCGAGATAACGGATGTGGACTGTATGTTCTTTGTTAAATATTGTTTTGTGCATTTCTGTTCTTTTGTATAGTAGTCTTTTGTTTTGTGCGCTTCTGTTTTTTATCCCCCCGCCGAAGGCGAAGGGGATATTAGAAATGGTCTTCGTCCGTCCGTCCGTCCGCACGCACGATGGGTACCTTGGGTGGTAGGAGGTGTGGCCTAAGACAATAGAAATCTATTGTCTTCATTCCGTCTTTTGTCCCTTAAGTGGTCATTCTTTTGTTACTTAAGTGGTCACTCTATTGTTCGAGAACAATGGAAATACCACCTAATAACACCTTCGTATGGGTATCCGTCCGTCCGTCCCAATTTTGTCCGGAGCATAACTCCAAAAGTACTTGAGCGATTTTCTTCAAACTTCATACACTGACAGAGCACATTGGGAGGAAGTGCAGTGTGTAAGAACAATAACTCTACCTTGCCTACTTTTAGAGTTATTCCCCTTTATCAGATTTACTTGAAAAACTTTGTCCGGAGCATAACTCCAAAAGTACTTGAGGGATTTTCTTCAAACTTAATACACTGACAAAGCACATTGGTAGGAAGTGCAGTGTGCAAGAACAATAACTCTACCTTGCCTACTTTTAGAGTTATTCCCCTTTATCAGATTTACTTTAAAAGTTTTGTCCAGAGCATAACTCCAAAAGTACTTGAGGGATTTACTTCAAACTTAATACACTGACAAAGCACATTGGTAGGAAGTGCAGTGTGCAAGAACAATAACTCTACCTTGCCTACTTTTAGAGTTATTCCCCTTTATCAGATTTACTTGTCCAAAGCATAACTCCAAAAGTACTTGAAGGATTTTCTTCAAACTAAATACACTGACATAGCTCATTGGTAGGAAGTGCAGTGTGCAAGAACAATAACTCTACCTTGCCTACTTTTAGAGTTATTCCCCTTTATCAGATTTACTTTGAAAGTTTTGTCCAGAGCATAACTCCAAAAGTACTTGAGGGATTTACTTCAAACTTAATACACTGACATAGCACATTGGTAGGAAGTGCAGTGTGCAAGAACAATAACTCTACCTTGCCTACTTTTAGAGTTATTCCCCTTTATCAGATTTACTTGTCCGGAGCATAACTCCAAAAGTACTTGAGGGATTTTCTTCAAACTTAATACACTGACATTGTACATTGGTAGGAAGTGCAGTGTGCAAGAATGATAACTCTACCTTGCCTACTTTTAGAGTTATTCCCCTTTATCAGATTTACTTTAAAAGTTTTGTCCAGAGCATAACTCCAAAAGTACTTGAGGGATTTTCTTCAAACTAAATACACTGACATAGCACATTGGTAGGAAATGCAGTGTGCAAGATGATAACTCTACCTTGCCTACTTTTAGAGTTATTCCCCTTTATCAGATTTACTTGAAAAAAAATTTCCGGAGCATAACTCCAAAAGTACTTGAGGGATTTTCTTCAAACTTAATACACTGACATAGCACATTGGTAGGAAGTGCAGTGTGCAAGAACAATAACTCTACCTTGCCTACTTTTAGTCAAATAGAAAAATATCATACCTATACTGATAATGAACATTAATATAATTTTGCAAACCTTCTCTTCATTGCCTTATTCTTTTTCCACTTACTTGAAAACTGTACTCAGCATGACCATAACTATACGGCTTTTTAAGGATTTCCTCTCACCAAGTAAAATGTACAAAAGTACAACCTTCAGGTAACTTCTTCCCGGGCGGGGGGATTAACCATGTGTAACATGGCTCTTGTTTTATATAGTAATCTGTTTTTTTTTATTCTGTTTCTTTTTTTTTCATGCAGTTATCAGTTTTCCTATGTTTACATACATTTTGATATCTAATAAAATAATGATAATGAAAGTATATACCACTTATGTTTTCATATTCTTCGCTAAAAACTCAACTGAAAGCTGGGACGAATATATACTTAATATTATTGCTCATGCTGGAAGACACATCAATTTCAATTATCATTTTATTGATGCACGATGTGTTAAAACGTTAGAAAATAAACATTAGCCATATCCTTTTACATGTTTACAACCACATAATATGTCATTAGTTTTCTGGGGCAGAAATGTCATGTGGCTGAAACGGCAATGGGGCCGAAACGTCATGTGGCCGAAAAGTCTGTAATTCGTAGAACAAAAGCTATACAATACAACGTTTATTTATAGTCGGTAATGTCCATGTCATAGTCTCATAATTTATTATAGACGATAAACTATTCGACTCCAAACGCAGACCCATTTTACATACGGACATTTTATAGATATGTGCACGCGGAGGCTGGATAGCGCCTAGCAAAACCTCTGTTGTGTACAATTATTTGGACTAGTTAATGTCATATAATAAGGAAGTGGCTGCTCGTCCGGTAACCAGACGGCTAGAATTTTTTCTAGTCGTCCGGTAACTGGACGAGCAGCCTTTACTAGTATGCTAGGCTTGTCATCCCGTAATCAATTTCTTTGTACATTTTATATGAATTCATCTTGATGAAAGTAAGAGCAGTAGTAAAGCAAAAAAAATCTGTGTTATATATATTATAAACCTTTACCTTTCCTATGACATTGGTTTGTTTATTTCATAAAATGATTTCCATCTCGTGTAGAAGTAGTCTCGGGGTTTAGTCTCGAACCCAAAATTAGCGATTTTCGCGGATTTAGGATCCCGGTACAATATTACTAGGCAGTCAGTTGGATAATAAAAGAGACACATAATACTGTGCGTGTAACATTTTTTTATTTACAACAGTAGTTGTGACCGAACTGAAATGGAATTGTGATGTAAAGTTTGGTTGCATAAGGGAGGTAACTCTTACGGTACTATCGCTTTTTTCATGGTGATAACAAGATAGATTCAAATACTTCTCTTTATGAAAGTATTAATTTTGTTTGCATCTTGGAACTTATTTAAAAGATGCCTTAGGCTTTGAACTGAATAAGTACCTCAAAACCAGTAATCGCTGATTTAAATAGTATCGGTACTTACTGAGACCGTTCAGACTGCGATATTTTTCTTACCTTATGACGAAATTATATGTCAGTGAGTTTTAAAAATGTGTTTCAATTAGCATGGTAATTAAAACCGTTTGATCGGTTTGAAATGGTTTTAATTGAGGTTTGTTAGCACTAATTAATAACTAATAATAGAAGTTTTAATTACTCCAAGATGCCACACCGTTTTTCGCACGAACTTGTTAAAAAAAAACTGTGTTATTGACTGTGCACATGGTATTCAGCCTTATAATGGAGGGAATCGGCATCCTAAAGTAGTTGAACCTATTTTCATATCAAGCTAACTGCAATATTTCAATAATTGCATATAGTCTCGTAAGAGTTATCTCTCTTAGTACTCAACCAAACTTTACAACACATTCCATCTAAATTCTGCAAAACTACTGTTGTAGTTAAAAAAATGTTGCACAAACAGCATTATGCGATTCTTTTATTATCCATTTTATTGTCAAGTTCTATTGTACCGGGATCCTAAATCCACGAAAAATGCTTATTTTTTACCCCGATGAAATGCAGAAAAAACATTTTCAATTCTTAAAACAAACAATTGTCGTAGGAAAGGTAATGGTATACAATACATGTAACCCATACTTTTTTTGCTTTACTATTGCTCTTACATTCATCAAGATGAACTCGTACACAAAGAAATTGATTACTGGACGACTAGCCTAGCATACTAGTATAGGCTGCTCGTCCGGTTACCGGACGACTAGAAAAAATTCTAGCCGTCCTGTACCGGACGAGCAGCCACTTTCATATAATAACAACAGTAGAAAACATAAGCTATGTATAGCTTTTGACCGACATAACAAATATGCTGGTTGGCCCAGTTTTCGTGGTAATTAGAACCCTTTATATCACTACGGAGTACGATAAATTAAACAAAGAAACAATCAAGGTCAAAATATAACCAAGACCATCTAACATTTAACATACGACTTTCTTTATTTATGCTGATTGTCAAATTGTTTACATAGCTTCCAAAATATGAAGTGTGTCGACCTGACATCACAGGAATATGTGCACCAGAATTTGTGGGTCAACCAAAAAGTTACATTGCAACAGAAGTGTCCCATATGATATTTCAGAATCTTGTTTAAAATTATATTTTTATATCTTGTGAATCAATATCAGTTGATTATATATAAGCAAACAGTCAACTGTTCTTCCAGTAACAGTTTTAAAAAGTAATCATTTCAATAATGATAAAATGTTCAGACTGGCTTTGGGAGTACCTGAAGCAACACTTATAGATGTAAGAACACCAAATTGTTGTAACGGACATCAACGGAAAACATCAACTGGAACATATTGATAGTTTCGTTTACTTCAGTGTCTTTATTTGAGCAATGGGGACAGAAAAAATGTCTAAATACCACGAATTCTGGACCTACCACGAATACTGGGCCCAACACCATAACATTTATGCATTAGTCATAATAAATATCAAATTTTAAAATTTATACATTCGTAATATTATCACATTATTTGCTCTATAATTATTATTATTAGCAAAGTAAATTAATGAAATACATAAACAGGTAAGACTACATTGATAAAACTAATAAACAATACAGCACAGCAAGCTACATATACTAGAAGTCGGATATTAAAAGTTGTGTGGAGGTCGCTGATCGTGGCCTACAATGTGGGTCTAAAAACTGCCATAAAAGGGGGAAATAAAACTCTGAATTACAAAAGAAACACAAAAGTGTGACAGTTAAAAAAAAAATTAAGAACATTTGTCCCCCCAAATCAGATTTGGGAAGAACTGATCAGCGACTTCCTCACAATAAAAAGACATAACAGGCACAATGCAGACAGGGAAACTGAAAAAAACAGCTTGGAATTTTCCTTTGAAGTATACTTTTTCTTACAGCTCTGCGGACCATCAACATTTAGAACCATCACTTCGGACCACATTTTACGGACATTCGGACAATCTTAATTGACACTTCTGACCATGAAATAAATCCTACAAGTTTGGTTGTACCTACGAGTTCGTGATTTAAATATGACGTAATTTACTGCTAAGTGCTTGTATAGCACGTGTCCGAGTTCTATGCAAGTTTCTCTAGGGGTATTCTCTTGCACATAGAAACAAAGATATTTGGCAAAAAAATGCATTACTGTCACAATCCAGTTGAAAAATACCTCAAATTCTTCAGTTAGTAACTAGTTTTGCATGGTAACCATGAAATATCCAGGGAATCTTTCATTCAAAAGTTGTTTAGCCATTGCCTGGAGTTTTCATCAAGTGACAGTCACCTGGTGATGAATGCGCTTGCTCAGCATTAGGGGCACTCTAGGGTTTTTTATTAAACAAACAATTAATTTTCAATTATTCATTAATGAAACTAAATATTTTGATACTTTGTGGGTTTTTTATGGTATTAATTTACAAAATATTTGTCCTGTTTTCCTATATTAGGTATACATTATCAGGCTCTGGCCCCGATCTGCAAAATTGAACAAGGGAACATCTAAAATACTCCCGAGATTCACTGTGTTGAACCCCAATATGAAGACTTTATTTCAACCAACAAGACAATCTTCAAGACGGGTTCTCATTTTCCATGTTTGTTTTTGTAAAAATATCCATTAAAACAATTAAATTTAGCAACATCCCAGAGGTCAATATGCAATAGATACCATTTTGAGAAAATAAATTACCATTTGACCGTGCCTTGCGACACCTCACTATGACGTCATCAAATAAGAATCACGAACTCATAGAACAACTCTCTGTAACTCTGTTTATGAAAGGTGAAATTTGTTTTTTGATAAAAAATACATGTTGTAAACAAGTTAATGTTAAATAGGTTTTGCAGTTAATTCAACTTGCACTTGAAAGGAAACATAGGCCAGTAATTAGTTCAAGATCCTTCAGTTTAGTGCGCATGTGCAGGTTTAAGATTAACAGACACAAACTGTAGAGGCTAGTTTTGTAGTTTAAACAGTGTTTCATATAAACTACAACTTACCAGATTTCATAGCATACTGGAAAAAAAGGTTAGGTCACAAGACACAAGTTCTAACTGCATTAATTACGACCTTCCCCTAGACCATGAAATATCATTGCAAAATATCATCATTTATTTACTAAATCTCCCTGTGTGTGGGGGGAGGGGTCCAAATTTTGGTATATATATGAAAACCATTAAAGAGATGCAAAACTGTTTCATTTCTTCAAACTTGGTATGTTGACTGAGATTCAAATCTGACAAAGAAATATGAAATGCAATTCAAAATCACCGACGGTTATTGTGAGAACAAATAAACCTGCTCCTGACCTTTATGCTTGAATATATCATTCAGTGACTGTACTGAATAAATCAATTTTCGTGAGCTTATTGTGCAATAGCGGTACATTTTGTTAGAATAACGGACATTGGCGCCAGTTTACAATAGTTTATACTGTTAATAAATGACAACTAGAGATGGTTTGACCACCATAGCTAAGTGGTTAGTATGCAGAACGCAAGGGGACAAATCAAGTAAATTGATTTAATATCTGGTACTAGTACATTGTACAACAAATGCAGTCAGTCATGGAATGCACAAGCATCACGTGGTTTATGTGTTTTTTCGAAAAATATAAAAATGTTTAAAACTGAATAAAATGAAAAATTATTATATTGCTGAAATATAAAAAGTTTAAACATTTAATGGACCAAAAGATTGAAAAAAAATACTAAATTCACTGATGCTGGCAGGACTTGAGCATGCAAGATACAAATTAGAAATATTTCAGAACAAGTTCAGTACCTGAACTGAGCTATCGACCCACTGGATACTATCCATAGACCTGAGAGATATTTGTCAATTATTTTGAATAGCTTACCACATGCACATCCATAAAATGAAAACCAAAGATAAATATAGACAATACATCGAACATGAAATTATGGTAATACAGTACAGCAGGATCAGGTTAATTTGTCCGAGTAATACCTATGGTTTACTTTATAAAAAAGTTTGGTCTTTGCATTGGTTTAGGTTTTGTTATCTTGTTTGTAATGTGTACCTCAAGGTTCTGTCTTTTACTTGATTCATTTCATTTTCTTTCATAATCAGCATGCATGGAATTAAAACTACATAATTCACGGCCAAATAAAACATATATTAAAGCACTCTAAATGCATCAATTGAATTAAACGACAAGATAAGCTATAATCTTTAACTTACTAGTAATGAAGATATTTGGATAGCAGATGTGGCATAGAGTTCCGCATTTTTCATTTTCACGAATAACTTAAATGTATTTTAGACAAGGTTTACTAGTTGTAGATTGCTTTGAAAGTCATCTCAATCCACAGTTCTTGAACAGGTAGTGCAGTTATGCACAGCATATGTGTTTACAGCCGATGTTGTTGATTATTTAGTGAAAGTTTAAAAATATAAATGTAGTTGTTACATCTGTGTCCAATACTCAAAACGCTGGACAAAACGGTTTATTATCCACCTAAATAGTCGAAATTATCAACGTTTAAAGGCTTGTTTAAATCATCACACTTCCTGATTGTATATCTTCAGCTGATAACAAATAAAGACATTTCTCCTTTCATACTTTACGTTTAATTTTTTTATGCAAGTCTCAGTACAGTGAATTCTCGCAGCCCGTCAATACTAAGGATACATGTCATTAATATGTTTCAAGAAACGTATCTACGTTATACTTTCATCAAAATGGTGAAATTTTGAACATTAATATGTGCTCTAAATTCTTTGGGCAAATGAATCGCCGAATTCAGAATATTCACATGTAAACCATTAGAAATGAAATGGCTGAATTTGCAAACGGTTGAGACTTTTCGAGTGAGCAGGCCATCTTTTTGGTTATGACATTTCAAGGTATATCTGTTACACCTCTGGATTACATTCTGCTGGGATAGTCATTGAAGTATCTAAAAACACGTACTGATGAACACAAAATTATATGCATCAGGGTGAAAATCAGATTCAAACTTGCTCTAGTTGTAATACCTTCCTTGTGAAAACTATTTATCTGTGCTCAATTTCGAGCCAATATCTGGTGGTTGTTCATCCGCTATGATATCAATAACAATAAAATTTTTAAAAAAATTATCTTTGTAGTTTGTTATCACATATCAGAATTACAAGATTTATATAAAATTATAGGAAAAACTGAAACCACAAGACCTATAGCTTAGATACAAATGTATATGGCAAGTAGCAGTGCCTAGTGGACCTCTACCAAGAGCATGACCCCAGGGTCAAAATTAACTCTGCCTGTGGTGTCACTTAATTTAAATGATTTTACTAGGCTTATATTGGGAAAACTTCCAAAATCTTTTTGAATAGTACCAGCTTAGATATTTTAGAATATAGTACTATGCAGTGGACCTCTACAAAGATTGTTCAAATCAGAACGCCATGTCAAAATTGACCCTGTCTGCTATTGATGACCTTTTATTATAGCCAATGGTAGCCAGGTGAGTGATATGGGGCCATCTTTGCCCTCTTGTTTACAAATATAAGCTAATTGTGTATTAAAATTGAGCATTAAATAAAATGTGACACTGAAGAGTTTGACCTCATCATCGCATTTTATATTGACTTGATCAAGATTAAAAGTCTGGGAGGACAACAGTTACAAGTAACTTTCATTATACACAGAAAGATGTCTTACCAACAGAAATGACCTTTATTTGTACCAAAAACATTCCTTATGCTTTTTGAATCAAAAAGTACATGATCGAAATATAGAACAGTAGTTTTTCCAGAGTTTTGACCAAAGTGTCAGGTTTTTTCCTTTTAAAGGATAAGGGATTATCTCCCGCATAATTATAAAGATCACTGTGCTGTTCAAATTCGAAAATGTCATTTATATATATAAATGAAAATGTTGAAGAAAAGGGGGCCAAGAATTCAGCCTAGAGGAACATGTTTAATAGTTTCTTTAAAAGTACTAATTTTATCACCAATTTTGTTAGCTCACCTGAGCACAAAGTACTCAAGGTGAGTTATTGTGATCGCCTGGAGTCCATTGTCAAGTTCAAATATGGATCATCTGGGGTCAAAAACTAGGTCACCAGGTTAAATCATAGAAAAAGTGTGTATGCAATATAGGTTGCATTTTTCCTTGGATTTTATGAAACTTGGTCAGTATGATTGCCTTGATGAAATCTAGGTCAGGTACAAATATAGGTAATCCGGGGTCAAATCATTAGAAAAACCTTGTGTATGCAATAGAAGTTGCATTTTTCATTGGATCCTTATGAAACTTGGTCAGTAAAAATGCCTTAGTAAAATCTAGGTCAACTTTGAAAATGGGTCATCTTGGGTCAAAAACTAGGTCACAGGGTCAAATCATAGAAAAATCTTGTGTATGCAAATGAAATATTTCATTTATTTTTCATGAAAGTTGGTCTGTATGATTGCTATGATGAAATCTAGGTTATATTTAAATATGGGTCATCTTGGGTGAAAAACTAGGTCACAGGGTCAAATCATATTTGATGTTCATAAAACTTAGTCAGTATGATTTTTTCAATGAAATCTAGGTCGAGTTCGAATATAGGTCATCTAAGGTCAAAAACTAGGTCATGGGGTCAGATCATAGAAAAATCTAGTATATGCATTTTTCTTTTGATTTTCATGAAAATTTGTCAGTATGATTGCCTTGATAAAATCTTGGTTGAGTTTGAATATGGGTCATCTTGGGTCAAAAACTAGGTCACAGGGTCAAAATATCAGAAAAACCTAGTTTATGCAATAGATGTTGCATTTTTTATTGGATCTTGAAACCTGGTCAGTATAATTGCCTTAATAAAATCTAGGTTGAGTTTGAATATGAGTCATCTGGGGTCAAAACTTAGGTCATGAGGTCAAATCATAGTAAAACCATGTGTATGCAATAGAGGTTGCATTTTTCATTGGATCTTTATGAAACTTTGTCAGTTTAATTGCCTTGATGAATTTTAAGTGGAGTTTGAATATGAATCATACGAAGTCAAAAACTAGGTCATTTTGTCAAACTTTGAAACCCAATCATCATGTAAATTAGTCAAAAGGTTTGCTTTGTCATGGTGAAACAGAATGTTTGTGTTTATGATATATAGTTTAGGGTTATAGTTTGGTTACATATTGTCAAAAGTAGGTCTCAGTTGAGCGCCGTCTTCACCTTCTTGTTATCTTTGGCTAGTATGTCTGTTTTCAGTTTGGGATCGATATGTGAAAGTGTGTTGGAGATTGCATTGTTGTAGTAACATGGAAAGGTAATTGTTTGTTTAACTACTAATATTCTCTTAGTGTATCAAAAACGAAGTAAATCGTATAATGTTTTGTATATAGTATTATTATTGTGAATTTTAAAATTTTAGCAAAAATTGAATTATTGAAGTAAATTAAGCAATTAAAAATATTTCTACCATGAATTAAAATACAAGTTTTATCCATTCAAAATTAGATAGTTGGCAGTACTTTTGAAACTTTACATAAATATGTACAAAATGTGTCATTGGCTTCTGTATCAGTCACATCAAAGAGAAGTAAAAAGGCAAATTTAAGATGAAAAAAAAGGACATTACACATCAGCCAAACTGTAGTGTTCATTTGGGTAGGTACTGGAGTCTGAAATTTAGAATTGATACAAAAGGTTGTCAAAAATAGTTTTATTTTATCAGTTGTGATACCGGTATTGCAACATTGTATTAATTTTTTAAATTTGTAAAATTTCATTGTTATCAAGGAATAGAGATCCCGGTGAAGAATCCAAAACAGATGGAAAGGATTCATCAGAGCAGGAATTTGGTGTTAACCGACACAAAACTAAGTCTGAAACAAACCAGTGTATCTACGATGGAAGACTCCAAACACCAAGTGTAAAATTTATGCAAGATTTAATACGGACCTGTGACCCAAGTAAAACAAATGAAAAAGGAGGATTTGGGAAGGTGTATTTCTGTATGTATTTTATAATGTTTTAATTGTTATGTATACTAAAGAGTAAAAAGTCTGCTGTAGTTTTTAGTTTCTTACCAAACAATTAGATGATCAAGCTCTTGAAAACAGTATACAATGTATTGGTACTTGTATTGTATTAAGTTAATGTACATGTAGGTCACATGTTCCTAATTATAAATGTCTGTTCAACTATATTCAGGATTTGAACCTCAGATAAGGTTGAAGCTATTCTGTAGGTAAAACAGAAGTAACGTATTACAAATTTTTAGTTCACCTGAGCAAAGATTGTTGGATATGTGTCCAGCCACAATTGCTTCAAACAACATCTCTGAAACCACTTGGCCAATATTGATGAAACTTGGGAGGTATATTTTTGGAGCTCTACCAAGTTCATTCAAAGAGTTACATTTCTTGCAGAACACTGGTTGCCATGGCAGCCAAAAGGAAAATCTTCTACAAAACCACAAGGCTGAGATTTTACATGTTTGACATGTACATGTAGCATTTTCTAGTGGACCTCTATCAAGACTGTTAAAATGATTCATGACCCTTGGGGCAAAATTGACCCAGTCTGGGGGTCACTTGAGTTTGCATAGGTTTCTATAGGAAAAAAGATATTTGTCTCTTAAACCTCAAGACTTAGAATGCAGATATTTAGTTTAAACATATTTATTCGTCAATTTAAAAAGAGTTGAGTAAGCATAATACATTACATCAAGTAAAGACGAGTGGATAAAACTGAAAGCATGATGTTTATTTAAGGTTCTTTTCACCACACATGAATTCACATTGTTTGAGGTTATGGCATTTCTCTTACAAAATCACATGCCCCTGGGGTCAAAATTAAGTCTGCCCAAGGGGTCATTTTATTTAACATAGTCTTATATAACTCATCTTGTTGAAGCAACAAAGCTATAGCTGAGATATTAAGAATGTAGCATTGTGTAGTGGACTGGCATGTAGTATTACTCAGACAAATTAAGCTGATCCTCCTTACCTCTATTAGTATAATTTCACGGTCAAATTACTGTCTATAATTATCTTCGGCTTTTGTTTTATGAATACGCACGAGGACACTTATTCAAATTATTGATAAATATTGTTCAGACCGAAGCATAATATCAATTGAGTAGATTGCTCAGTTGATAGCAAGTTTTGTTTTTCTTTGATATTACTAATCTGTACCTCGTGTGTTCGAGCCCTACCAATGAAAGTGAAAAGTCGTTTCTATTCAGGTTTAGACTATTTACAGTACTGTTTTTATGCCCCCGAAGGGTGGCATATTAAAATCGCACCGTCTGTCCGTCCGTGCGTCCCCACTTACAAATTCGTGTCCGGACTGTAACTTTGTCATGCATTGAAGGATTTTAAAATAACTTGGCACACATGTCTAGCACATCAAGACGACGTGTCGCGTGCAAGACCCACATCCCTACCTCAAAGGTGAAGGTCACACTTGGAGTATGAAGGTTATGGAATCCTCTATATATGCACACATTCGTGTCCGGACTGTAACTTTGTCATGCATTGAAAGATTTTAAAATAACTAGGCACACATGTCTAGCACATCAAGACGACGTGTCGCTGCAAGACCCACGTCCCTAGCTCAAAGGTCAAGGTCACACTTAGAGTTTGAAGGTAATGGATTCCTCTATATATGCATATATGCACACATTCGTGTCCGGACTGTAACTTTGTCATGCCTTGAAGGATTTTAAAATAATTTGGCACAAATGTCTAGCACATCAAGACAACATGTCGCGTGCAAGACCCACATCCCTACCACAAAGGTCAAGGTCACACTTAGAGTTTATAGGAAATGGAATCCTGTATATATATATATGCATACATTTGTGTCCGGACTATAACTTTATTATGCTTTGAAGGATTTTAAAATAACTTGGCACAAATGTCTAGCACATCAAGCGGATGTGTCGCGTGCAATACCCAAGTCCTTACCTCAAAGGTCAAGGTCACACTTAGTGTTTAAAGTAATGGAATACTGTATGCATGATTACTCTGTCATGCATGGAAGGATTTTAAAATTACATAGCACATTTATTGAGCACATGGAGAGGACACAGACTGTGAGACACCTCTTTCAGGGGCATTCGTCACTTGTGAGGGACAGCTCTTGTTAACTTTATTTTAGGCATATACTGTTATTTCATCTTACTCATATTTATACCCCCAAAACGAAGTTTAGGGGGGTATATAGGAGTCACCCGGTGGTTGGTCGGTCGGGGGGGGGGGGGGGGGGGGGGGGGTGGTGTTTTTTTTTTTCTGGGGAAAAAAAAAAAAAAAAACCCCTAGTTGGAATTCAATACAACTTCATACAATGGTCAAGCACTTGAGAGGAAGTGCAGTGCACAAGAACCATAACTCCATCTTGACTAATTACAGAGTTATTGCCCTTTTGTTACTTTTCCTTGTCCGGAGCATAACTTGAAATCTACTAGTTGGAATTCAATACAACTTCATACAATGATCAAGCACACTCAGAAGAAGTGCAGTGTACAAGAACTATAACTCTATCTTGAGTATTTACTGAGTTATTGCCCTTTTGTTAGTTTTCCTTGGCCGGAGCATAACTTGAAAACTACTAGTTGGAATTCAATACAACTTCATACAATGGTCAAGCACATTGAGAGGAAGTGCAGTGCACAAGAACTATAACTCCTCTTGACTAATTACAGAGTTATTGCCCTTTGCTACTTTTTCCTTGTCCGGAGCATAACTTGAAAACTACTAGTTGGAATTCAATACAACTTCATACAATGATCAAGCACACTCAGAAGAAGTGCAGTGTACAAGAACTATAACTCTATCTTGAGTATTTACTGAGTTATTGCCCTTTGTTAGTTTTTCCTTGTCCAAGCATAACTTGAAAACTACTAGTTGGAATTCAGTACAACCTCATACAATGGTCAAGTACTTTAGAGGAAGTGCAGTGCACAGGAACCATAACTCCATCTTGACTCATTACGAGTTATTACCCTTTTGTTACTTTTTCCTTGTCCGGAGCATAACTTGAAAACTTCTGGTTGGAATTCAATACAACTTCATACAATGGTCAAGCACAGTGAGAGGGAGTGCAGTGCACAGGAACCATAACTCTATCTTGACTAATTACAGGGTTATTGCCCTTTTCTTACTTTTCCCTGTCTGGAACATTTTTTGAAAACTACAAGTTGGAATTCAATACACTTCATACAATGGTCAAGCACAATGAGAGGAACTGCTAAGAACAATATCTCTTTTTAGTTTGTTTGCAAGGTATTATGTTACTACGAACTTCTTCAGTTTATAAAGCAATCCTTTTGGGGGTATTAATCACATTTAGTGATAGCTCTAGTTTTATATTTTAATTTTTCCAAAAAGAAACACAAGCATCATGATTTTCCGTTGACATACTATATAAGATCAATCAAAAAAAAAAAAAAAATCTCTGGTTTTAAAAAAAAAAAAAAAAAAAAAAATAAAACCACAAAAAATTCCTTATTTGAACCGTTTACACATGAAATGCTTACGGAAATTGATTTATTCAGCACAATCACTGAATAATATATTCATGCATATAAAGGTCATGATCAGGTTAATTTGTCTGGACAATACTGCCTAATGGTCCTGTACCAAGACAGTTCAAATCATACCCCTTAGGTTCAAGGTAGTCCTGTCCTGTGGTCACTTTTGTTTCAACTTGCCCCATGTCAAGGTGAGCTTTTAGGATCCCCTGTTTCCATTGTCGTGCATTGTCAAATTTTGTATTTTTCATTTGATTTTCAAGTTACTTCACAATTTTACATGTTTTCTCATTTTTCCATGTTTTTCAATGGTTTTGCTGAATTCTGTGTTTTTTCTTTGTTCCAATACTCTGTGTTTTTTACATGTTTTTACATGTTTTTTTTTTTGCTAAAAAGTTGGACAATCTACGCCCGGGTATGGTGAGCTATTGTGATCAGTTGATGTCCATTGTCTGTCTGCCATTTGTCTATTCAGACTTAAACTTGTGTATGCAATTGAGGCTACATTTTTCACTGGACCTTCCTGAAACTTGATCATAATAAATGTCTTGATATAATCTAGATCTAATTGAAATATGGGTCATCTTGGGTGAAAATTTAGGTAATCAGGTCATATCAAAGAAAAGCCTTGTGTATGCAATAGAGTCTGCATTTTCTATCGGATTTTATGAAATTTTGTCAGAATGGGTGATTTGTTAAAATTTAGGTCCAGTTTGAAAAAGAGTAATTTCGGCTCAAAAACTAGGTCACTGGGTCAAATCTTCATTAAACTTGGTCAAATGATTTTCCTCATAAGGTCAAGGGCCATCATGACCCGAATTAAATTTTTCCAACTTTGACCTGGACTGACTTTGACTAACTGACCTCTTTTCTGTTTTGGAAGCTATGAAAATTGTTCTATTTGTGCAGTTTCCAAACTTCCTATGACTGACCTTGATTATGACCCTTTGACTTGTAAACTTGTTTTGAAGTACAATGATACTCTGATGAGTGATATAGGGCCATGATGGCTCTCTTGTTCTTTAACCTTTTTTTTTCTTTAACAAATCAAGCTGGAGGAATAATATAAAAAACCTGTTGCCCTGGAAACATGCTTGGCTGAATAATACATTATCTATATTTTACACTAATTTAACACCTTGACATGCATATTTTCAATTTGTTTTTTTAGCTAAAGAAAAACATCCTGATCTTAAAATCCCAGTTGCAGTCAAAGAGATCATTATTGAGGAAAGTAGCTCAAAGCTGAAGATGATGTCAGCCACTAATGTACGTACATGACAGAATTATGTAATACTGTGCTATTGCTCTGTTCCTCTGTGAACAATTTGGCAAGTGAATTAAAAGTCTACATCAATGGTCAAGTGATGAAGGCATGAAATCATTTAGCCTCTGATTGAGGGTCAAGGTTCAAGTCTTATTATGCTTATTGTCTGACTCTTTATATGAGAAATCTGGTAGTGTCTCACAAGAAGTTTAGTGTGGGTCCTTTCAAGGAACAATGGTCAATAACTGGTACAGTACAGCTCTGGAGGATTATGCAAAGAAAACACGAAGTGTGAAGTGAGTGGAAATAACATGACTTTGAGAAACTCAGAGAAAAAAATGTAAATGACTCCATTCAATGGAGTCACCACTAGTGATAGAAATCGGTTGAATTTTTCACAATCGATTATCGGTTCAATCGGATGGGGTATAATCGATAACCTTCCAATTAATAACGGTAAACCAAAAGTAACTTCAAGAAAGGAATATTGATTGCAGGTAAACCCTTTGCCACAGTTGCGAACCCCCCCACATGCTGGAAGTAAATAGGTAATGCTACTGTCCATGAAAATTGGGCCTATTAGAGATTTTTAAAGGGAATTTAAGGTTTTATTATAGAAACCTGTGTAAAATAAAGAGACCCCTAAACTTGGGGCCGTTTTAAAATGTTGGCCTTCTGGTCAAGGGCCATGGTAAAATGTTTTTGAAAAAATTGTTAACACCTTGTATGCTTTTGTGCTAGACAGACAACTGTATGACATTGTACTAAGAATCAGAGATCAATGTCAATGATAATAATTCAAATTGACTTTGTTTTTCTCCCCAGATGGCAGAAAACCCCCCACTCGTTGTTGTTGAACTGTATTATATATCAATTATCTACCTTGGGTGTGGTATAACTTTTACCCTCGCCGACCGTTTTTTGATTATTATCGCCCTTCATTTTATAACCCGTCGACATCATTAGTCACCCAACCCGGAAAATTTTTTGTTAAAATGTTGGTAAAATACACCTGTAAAAAAGACCTGTTGCATTTAGATCCATCAAAACAAAAAAAATAAAACAAAACTCCCCTCTCCCCACATTTTCTATTACTGATATATATATTTATTTAGTTGATTTTTATCAGAACCTAAAATATTTATCACCTTTATGTAGATATAAAACATTTATTTCCATTAAAAATTTGCTGTTATTGGTCCATGTTTATGTTTATGTTTATGTTCTACTTAGCATTTGTCACATGTAATAGGTGTGAAAAATATGGCCCATCATAAAGGATGGCGAAACTACATTATAAAATTGTTTGCAAATTCTAGCTGTGTGACACCATTTTGGATCATAAAGATAATAGTTTGGAATAGATAATGTTATGAGTAAGTCCTCCAGAGTTGACTGTATACAGTACTCTTGACATGGGTGTTGAACTCCAAGAAAAAACACTGACTTAAGTATTTGTTTTCTAGCTGCATGCACATTAGACGGAAAATTGCTTTTGTTTAAAAATTGTTCCTGATTATGTTGTACAGACTTATTACAAGACAAGCAGTTATGTTAGAGGAAATTGAGGTAGTTCAGATAATTGCATTGCTGGATGTTAAACTCTGTATCTTAAATGTGACAAAAAAGAAACTTTTGAAATTATGAAGGCCAAAAACAATTTGCATATTTCAATATTTGCATCTCAGCTGATTGTGCCTACCTATGTCTCACAAATTTACGAAAGCTTGTGTAGTCTTTAAAGAATGTCCCATTCAGAATTTCATTGTTGCATGTTATAGCGAAACTAGTTGTCTTTTTCTATGGTAAATTGATTTAGTAATGGTTTGCATTGTTGTTAGTTTGTAAAGAGCTGGTACATGAAAGTGAGAAACTCATTAAGAAATATGTTTGGTAACTGACTGCCTGTATTAATAGGAAACACCTTCAAAAAGGTCTCTAAGAAACAATTGGTATCTTTTATATTTTCAGGAAAAGCTTGCTTCAAGAACACTGCACTACGCCATTGTTCCACTGCTGGCTATGACTGAGGACCCAGAAAAGAGGTTAGCATTATGTCAACCATATTTTCATAACCATTTTACGTCTAATGACTTCAATGACTTTTAGATGACTTATTGCCCTTGATTTGTCAAATTTTATGTGTCTTGGCTATTTCACCTTTCAGACTGGATGTATTTAAGCCAAACTCTACATGAGTGATGAGTACCATGTCTACTTTTGCATATCATCAGTCTGTTCCAGTTCATTGATTTTTAGCAGAGTTGTTTCCACTGATTTGTAAAATTTTACGCTCCCTGTGCTATTTCTACTGTATGACCTTAATGGTTTTCAACCACACTGTATATGAGTGATCGGTATGAGATCTAAATCTGCACATTGCGCAGTTTGGGGAGTTTTATATTGACCTTGACTTTGACCTACAGGTACTATCTTGTTACTGTACCTCATGTACAATTTTGCAAACATTTCAATATTATATACCCTAGATGATATTGTGAAGTTAGTTCCAAGTGGGATATGATGGAATTGCTTACTTATCATTGGATTGAAAACCTGTCATATTTGATGCATGTTTTTGCCCCCCAAAAAACCTCTAGTTTTCTCTATCTTTTGACACCATGAAAATCAACATTCCTGTGTTCCATTGCATCAAAGCATAGAAAAACATAAATACTAAAAAGGTCAGACATGTAATTTTACATGGACTGCATAAAATACTGTCACCAAGTCAAACCGTAGTATAAGACTCTAGATGCTGTGTTTTGTCCGAAGTCAGCATGAAAATTGGTCAGAAAGTTTATATTTTATGACCTCTAATTGAGTATAATTGAGTCTAATTAAGCATGGGTAAAAAAAAATTGCACTTTAATAAATATTGCCAAAGGGTGTAGAATCAAACCAGGCTATAAATCAGACCATTCAAAAATTGAACTAAGTATAAATTTCTCAAAAGAGTCTAAGGGCAAGGGATACTTTAAATTGAATAATAATTTACTGCTTGACGAGCAATATCAAACAACTATCAAAAATTGTATTAAAGAAACAACCGACCTGAATAAAAATTCAAATCCTAACACAATATGGGAACTTATCAAAGGGGCAATAAGAAACCAAACAATAAAATACGCAACACATAAAAAAAAACAAGATCAAGAACACGAGGAAACTCTGAATACAGAAATTGCTTTTTAGCTCACCTGGCACAAAGTGCCAGAGTGAGCTATTAGGATCGCATTCCGTCCGTCGTACGTCGTCCGTCCGTCCGTCCGTCCACCATTTCCTTCAAACGACATCTCCTCTGAAACCACTGGGCCAATGTTGATGAGACTTTGCAGGGATGTTCCTTGCATGAAGCTCTATCAATGTTGTTCAAAGAATTCCATTCCATGCAGAACTCTGGTTGCTATGGCAACAAATAGGAAAAACTTTAAAAATCTTCTTCTCTGAAACCACAAGGCCTAGAGCTTAGATATTTGGCATGTAGCAATGTCTAGGAGACCTCTACCAAGATTGTTCAAATTATGACCCCGGGTCAAAATTACCCGACCCCGTGGGTGGGCACTTAGTTTTTGCATAGGCAATATAGGAAAAACTTTAAAACTCCTGAAACAGCCGTTAGATATTTGGCATGTAGCATTGGCTAGTAGACCTCTACCAAGATTGTTCAAATTATGACCCCGGGTCAAAATTGACCCGCACCGGGGGGCACTTAGTTTTTGCATAGGAATATATAGGAAAAACTTTAAAAATCTTCTTCTCTGAAACCAAAAGGCCTAGAGCTAAGATATTTAGCATGTAGCATTTGCTAGTGGACCTCTACCAAGATTGTTCAAATTATGAGCCCCGAAAAACCCCATTACCCCACTCCCCCGCCGGCCACAGTCATAGGCTTATGTAGGACTTAAATCTTCTTCTCTGAAACCAAAAGGCCTAGAGCTTAGATATTTGGCATGTAGCATTGGCTAGTGAACCTCTTCGAAGATTGTTCAAATTATGACCCTCGGATCAAAATTGACCCCGCACAGGGTGTCACTTAGTTTTACATAGGCTTATATAGTAAAAACTTAAAAAATTTTCTTCTTTGAAACCACAAGGCCTAGAGCTTAGATATTTGGCATGTAGCATTGGCTAGTGGACCTCTACCAAGATTGTTCAAATTATGACCCTTGAATCAAAATTGACCCCGCACCGGGGGTCACTTAGTTTTACATAGGCTTATATAGGGAAAACTTTAAAAATCTTTTTCTCTGAAACCACAAAGCCTAGAGCTTAGATATTTGGCATGTAGCATTGCCTAGTAGACCTCTTCAAAGTTTGTTCAAATTATGCCCCTGGGGTCAAAATTGACCTTGCCTGGGGGGAGGGGATCATTTGTTTTACAAAGGCGTATATAGGAAAACTTATTTGGTATATAACATTATCTAGTGATCTTCCACCAGGCAAGTGGACTTGTACCAAGGTGAGCAATATAGGGCGGTCTTGGCCCTCTTGTTTAGAGAATAAAATCATTCAAAACGACCCAAATAGTGATGAAATCAAGAATGAATTAAATTCAAAAAGAAACGAATTAGATAATCTATTAGACATGAAAATGAATGGTATTATGATTAGAGCAAGAGCACAAAATATAGATGGAAACGAAAAAAATAGTAAATATTTTTCAAATTTAGAAAAGCAAAATGCAGAGAGAAAAACTATTTATAAATTACAAATACAAGAGAAAGAAATAACAAAGCAACCAGAAATTCTGAAAGAGACTGTATCATACTATACAAATCTATACGCGAAAAAAAAGTATTCAAATTCATCAGTCTCACAGTATGACTTCTTCACTATAGAAAGTAATAAACTGAATGAAGATAACAAACTTTCATGTGATGGTATTATGACTGAAAGTGAATGTTGGGACGCATTGAGCGAAATGAAAAATCAAAAGAGCCCCGGTTCAGATGGTTTGTCAGTGGAATTTTATAAAGTATTTTGGAAAGAAATTAAATCTTACTTTATTCAGTCAATAAATCACTCTTATAGTACCGGAATTCTGACAGATCTACAAAAACAAGGAATTATAACTCTGCTACCAAAACCAAATAAAGATACTACCTTCCTTTCAAATTGGCATCCAATTAGTTTACTCAATGTTGATTACAAAATAGCGACAAAAACAATAGCAAATAGACTAAAAAAAGTAATTGGCTCGATTATAAATCATTCACAAACTGGCTTCCTGAAAGGGAGATATATATAGGAGAAAACGTTAGGCTTATTTTTGAAGTAATCAGCTGCCTAAAAGAAATAGATGAGCCAGGATTATTACTCTTCGCCGACTTTGAAAGAGCCTTTGATAGCCTTAACCATGACTTCATGATAAATTGTTTAAAGCATTTTAATTTTGGAGATTCCTTTATCAAATGGATCAAACTCTTTTATAATGACGTTACAAGTTTAATAATAAACAATGGTTTTCTATCTGAACCTTTCCATATTGAACGAGGTGTTCGTCAGGGATGTCCTCTTTTCTATTCATTCTTGGTATTGAAATTTTATCAAAATACATAGAAAATGACAACAATATCAAAGGTATTGTGATAGGGAATAGAGAAATAAAACAAACTATGTTTGCTGATGACGCAACATATATAAATAATGGTTCAAAAGAATCTTTCGAAAAATTAATTAATGTATTAACAAATTTTGAATACATATCAGGACTTAAATTAAATATCAATAAATCTACAATTCTACGAATAGGATCCCTAAGAAACACAAATTTGAGCTACTGCCAAAATAAAAAAATTGAAATGGACCTCAGAATCAGCAAATACTCTGGGCTTCACTTTCACAAATAACATAGAAAGAAATATCAGTTTAAACCTAGAACCAAAA
This sequence comes from Saxidomus purpurata, assembly GCA_022818135.1. NCBI lineage: Eukaryota > Metazoa > Mollusca > Bivalvia > Venerida > Veneridae > Saxidomus > Saxidomus purpurata. The sequence continues at coordinate 30,864,900 of JAFMSR010000009.1, forward strand.
CTTCTTACTTTTAAAAACTGTTTAAAACAATGGGAGCACAGAAAATTAACCCTTCTAGGCAAAATTACTGTAATCAAAAGCTTTGCTTTACCAAAACTTATATATCCATTAACAGTTTTACCTAACCCTTCTGAACATACACTTAAAGAGATCTCCAAAACTATTTTTGAGTTCATGTGGGACAAAAAACCTGAAAAAAATCAAACGAAATCTTCTTATTTTAGAATACGAACTTGGAGGACTGAAAATGATTGACGTTTCGAAATTTCTAATCTCAATAAAAAGCTGCTAGGTGAAAAGATTGTGTGATAAAAGTAATACAGGGGAATGGAAAATATTTTATGAAAATCTACTAAATAAAAAGGGTGGAGAAATCATCTTCGACGTAATCTAGATGAAGATGTTATAGATACCATTTGTAAAAACAATGCCTTTTTAAAAGATATTTTAAAGGCATGGATCAAAATAAAACCTTCAGAACAAATAACGACAGGTAAAGAGATAATATGGAACAATTCAAATATAAAAATGAATAATAAGACACTTTATTTCAAAACTTAGGAACAAAAAGGCATAAAGAACTTGGAACACCTTTTTGACTATAGAACAAAAACTTTTTATGCATTTGAAGATATCAAATTTTTATATGATATTGAAAATTCTGACTTTTTAAGGTACCAACACATAATAAAAAGTGTTCCTAAATACATGAAAGAAATTTTACGAAAAGAGATAACAGGAAACGTTAATCGATAAAATAAGGCAATCGAAACACCCAAATAAATTGACATATTCCATGCAAATAAAAAATTTGAAGAAACCTTATACGAAATCAGAAATTAAATGGACAAACACTTTTGAAGGGAAACAACTAGATTGGAAAACAATTTATACGCAATCATTAAAAACAACAGTAGATACAAAAATTAGAAATTTTCAATATATGTATCTGATGCGAATAATTCCTACAAATACATATCTTTTTAAGTGTAACCTAGTAAGCTCTACCCTGTGCGACTTTTGTAATATGCATGAAGAAAAAATAGAACATATATTTTGGAGATGTCACTACACACAAATATTATGGAACAGCCTTTCGATGTTTTTAGAACAGAAGGATCACAAAATTGTGCTAAACTTTGAAATTATAAGTTTTGGTATAAGCAAAGCACTCAAAAACACAAATGCGATTAACTTTATCATATTGATTATGAAATTATATATTTTTCAAATGAAAATAAAAAAAGTATTGCCTACTTTTGAAAGTTTTAAGCATTATTTGAAGATAAGAATAAATATAGAGAAAGAAATAGCTTTCATACAAAACAAGATCGAACAACATGCCAGGAAGTGGTCTTTTTTGAAAACAATATAGAAAATAACAGAATATAGATTTTTTCACTTACAAAAGGTTGTCATAGACATGACTTTTCAAAAAGCATATCAATATGAAAATAAATGAAATTATGTTGTATGAAAACGATCTAGAAAGACAAAAATCCCATCTTCCCTTTTTTTAAAGCACACTTATAGATCTTTTTATAGCTTTTTTGAACAAAAAACACAACCAGTTTACAAAAAAGAGGTCTTTATTGCACTTTTGAAATATATGAATAATTAAAGATATTATTGATTACATTGTTAAATATAATTGTGCACAATAAAGATTTGAAAATAAATGATAAAAAAAAAAAAAAAATTGCAGGAAAGCTTAGGTTATAAGGACATTGGTGATAATTTATTGCATATTTTTTAAACTAGACATGCTTATTTTAAATTTCAGTTTACTTTTCTCATAGTAATAGTTCATGGAAAAGCTTAAAACTGTTCATTTTTTTTACTTATTTAAAACCCGACGGTGATTCCACTGTATGCAAACAGTTTTCAGGAAAAGCAGGTTACAAATCATCACATTCTACAATACACAGATTGACAGCTGATAAAATTTTGAAGGCGTCACTCATTAAATGCTCCCAACCAATGAGAACGCATGCTTTCCCAATAATTGATTACCACATAGATGCATGATTGAGTCTATTTCATTTGATATAGACACCAACAATTGATGTATATAATTATTTGTTTTGGCTCTGTACACAACGAAAACACAAAATCTTTTAATTGCGTTAATTGGATAAATGATGTAATTAGCGGTATGGTTGCAAAGTAGTGACTTGAAAAGTAGCTTGTATGTCGATTAATTATCGGTTAATCACCCTTGTTTGAATCTGTTAAGAATCAGCCGCTAATTACTAAGATGATAGTGACAATTAACACAAATGCGCATCAACACATCAGTTTTGTCACCAAGTGCACAGAAAGTGTACACAATACCTCTTCCCTAATTGATCAGTTATTGATATCATGTGACAGGGTATTGACTATGTATATTGAAAAAAAGATTAAGGTTGATATTTCTTGAGTTCTTGATGGTTTGTCCGTCTGTCTGTAAACTTTTCCTTGATAGCTCTCTACAGGCGGCAATTTTCATTTGACTTTGATGAAACTTTCGAGGCCCTGCACTCCCTTGTTTTTGGGGCTAGTTGGTCAAAGATCAACATCACAGTGACCTCCGATAGCAATTCTTTGATAACACTCTACAAGTCACAACTTTCATTCAACTTTCATCAAACTTGCTCAGAAGGTTCCCTGCAACATGAATATGATCCCTAATGTTTTTGGGGGCAGTGGGTCAAAGGTCAAGGACAAAGTGACATCTGATAGCTTTTCTTTGAAAACACTCTACAGGTCACAGTTTTCTTTCAACTTGCTGAGTAGGTTCCCTGTAACATGCAGATGATCACTATTCTTTTGGGGTCAGTGGGTCTATAGTCAAGGTCAAGTTATGCCTCTCTGATTGGCGTTTTTTTTGTGACAGTTTGGCACTCTTGTTTAACATTTTTAATAACATCACGGGGTACATTAGTGCTTTACAAATATCTCTTGTACAAATAACACTTAAATCATTCTAACAAGTAATTGAATGAAAGCTAATAGGGAATGATATGAGTAACCTATATATTTCCTCTTCATTTCAGAACATTTTATTTTTTGTCCCCCTTTCTTGAAAATGGGGACCTGTTTCAAGCTCTTAAACAGGATACCGATAGACTGAAAAGAGACAGACCACAAGAAGTTTTACTCACGAAAAGAAGAAGACTGAAAATCCTTTTCCACATAATTTCAGCGCTGGATTTTCTACATACTGAAGTGAAAGGCGTTAGGTTAGACTATTCTTGAAGCTTACATCAAGTTATATTTCGCATGTCGGTCCGTTTGATGCATATGAATAGAATTTCATGGAACTTAAAATTAGTGTAGATAGCATACTGTGGTGATACAAGCACCACTATTGTCATGATTATTGTAGTTACTCCAGGGTTATTGCCCTTTAATTGTTGTTTATCTCAACTTTTCGTAAAAAAGGGGAGCTATTCTATCCGCCTCTGCGTCACACTTAGGTTAACTTTTCCGTAACATCCCGCTTTATTCAAAACCGTAAGAGATATTGCTTTGAACCTAACAATAGTTATTAACCATCATTACCTCCATCAACCGAAAGACTTAATTATTATAACAGACAATAGTACATAATTCTGTGAAGTTTTTGTCAGAATTATGGCCCTTTTTCGACTTAGAAAGTACATTCAACTTGGTTAAGTTTTCCTTGTCACCCCACTTTTTTTCAAAACCATTACAGATATTGCTTTATTTACTTATTTACCATCATTACCTCCATCAACAGACAAGAGTACATAACTCTGGGAAGGTTTTTGTCAGAATCATTCATTGCATATGAGTAAAATCCACTTATAGACTTGAAGTTTAAACCCTTTGAGATAGTGCTGTGAAACTTGTTTGCATCATGAGCAAGAAAAGGTAACTCTGTGAAGGATTTTTTTTTAATTATCTAGTTAAACAAGACTCTTTCTAATTGGTCTTTGCATCTTAATTCACTGAATTTGCTTGTTGATCTTACAATAATCAACAATTGAATTACTTATTAGCTTTGCCAGGGTGAGCTTTTCTAATGGATGATTGTCTGTCATCCATTAACATTTTGATTCAAACGACATCTCCTCTCCATTAGGCCTAGAGCTTAGATATTTGGCATGTAGTATGTTCAGTGGACCTTTACCAAGATTGTTCAAATTATGACACCTGGGTCAAAATTGACCCCACGCGTGGGGTCACTTAGTTTTACATAGGCTTATATAGTAAAAACTTAAAAAATCTTCTACATGTGCCCCTTTGGAAATTCCACTTCATTTCATGGTAAGTTCAAATGCTGTCTGTCCGTCTGTTGTTCTGTCCACTTTTGCTTGTCTTTGAGCATTAGTATAAATCTAGTTGTGCATATTGAAATTTAGAGACATGTGATTATAGGTCAAGGTCATTTGGGCCTGAAAATGGAAAATCTTTTTATCCCCTGCCAAAGGCAGAGAGATATTGTTTTGGCGTTGTCCGTCCGAGAACCAATGGATAGAATTTCATGAAACTTAATATAAGTGTACAACAGCAGAATGCCGCAGAGTACACACAACTTCCATCAAGATTGGATTAGTTTCTCAAGAGTTATTGTCCATTTATTGTTATTTTCATCTATATTCAGTATAAAACATTTAAATTCTATTTCTCTGAAACCGGTTATCAAAATTAGATTGTAATTGGCTCAAATTATTTAACGAACACTCTTTCCAATATGGAACCCCTACACTTCCAGAGCGCTTTTCTGAAATATTTTACATTTTGTTTTTAGAAATTTAGAAAATATTGTTTTCTAGATTTAATTGATCTTACAACAATTAAGTTCTTTATGACTGTAACTTGAAGAAAAAAAATTACCTCAGAGATGAGGCCCAGTGGGGAAACGAAATTTTTAAAATGCTTTTTTTTTTTGGAAGCAGACAGACCAATACCCTTTCTAGTCAGTTGTAGTTTTTCAGCTATTTGCTTCATTTGGCGGGGGATATTAATTCACTGAATTTGCTTGTTGCTCTTAATTTCCAAAACCCTTTGTTGAATTTTCATCAAGCTTGCATGGGAAGCATCAGTATGAAGCATAGTGATGCTTGTTACAATTTGGGGTCATACAGTTAAAGGTAGCAATATTATGAAGTGTAATTTGCATATATAATTTGTGGTCAAAGGTCAAGTTCACAGGGGCCTGAAAGTTGATAATCTTGTTTGCTCTTCATCTGCTAAATGTATGATATGTAGTTGTGCATATTATTATTTGGGATTGTTTTGGACAAGGTCACAGGGGCCTGAAAGATGAAAAGCTCCTCATTTAAAAAAAGACCTTTGTTTCATTTTCATCTAACATAACATGAAGCACAAGTGAGAAGTCATGTCATGCATATCATAATTTGGGGTCTTCATTATTATGGTCATAGGTCAAACTCACAAGGGCGTGTAGATAGAAACTCTTCTAGTGTTTTTTTGGGGGCCTTTTTGGGGCCGAAATTCCCCATTTTTGACATAACATTCCCCTCAAAATGTTGAAAAAATCTTAGATTTATTTAATCAAGAGTTGGCCAAACTTGTTATTAAAACATAAGTTTTCATAAATTAAAGCTTCAGAATAATTTCTTGCAGCTATTTGACACCTTACATGAGAAATAGTCAGCCGAAAATCGCCGATTTTTCGTTTGTCACTATTGTCACCTATTTTCGCGACCCCGATTTTGTTATTTTTTCAACGAAAACTGTGTTCCAAAGAAGAAAAAACATACAAATACAATGTTTTCAATTGAAAAAAGAAGTATTACTTATTATTCACGTGTGTTTTAACACCAATGCTGCTAAGTTTTGTTCCTGACACCAGTATTTTTATATAAAATTTTGTTTATAATACATCATGTATTACATTTTTAAACAGTATATTTTATACATTTTGAAAAAATTCCCCTTTTCTGGCAATATGACGTATAATTCCGGTCCTGACGGGCCCCGCCACCTTTCCCCTCAGACTGAAAAAAAACACTGTCTTCTCTACTCTACATCTCCAAAACTCCTGATTGGATTTTCTTCATACAAGATCTGATGCATTAGTAGGAAGTGTAGTTGTGCATATTTATAATTAAAGATCACTGTGGGGGCTGGGGGTAGCTGTGTGTTTTAAAAGAAAACTTGTATTTAATTGATTTCTGTAGCCTAAACTTTTACCTTGTGAACGTTAACAATATTATGCCATAATTTTCCTCTTGCTGTCATTTGCTTTAACTTAACAGACCTTGATTTGTATGGTTTTCCAGTTCTATATAAAGACAATTCCACTTTCAGTTTGTTCCTTCTCAGTCTTTATTTATTTCTATATAAGTACAAATATTACTGAGCAATTGTATTGTTTTTACTTGCATATTCTTCTTATTCCAGGGGGCGTATCATACATATGGATGTGAAATCTTTGAACATCGTTCTTGATGTTGACTTTAATGCCAGACTTATAGATTTTGGACTTGCTAGAGAAATGAACGAGACTCAGTCAGGTATTCCTGTAACAAAGACAGAAGTAGGTGGTTCCGATGGATATTTTCCAACTCGTGGTTATACTTTCTTGACTGTATATGAAGATTACCACAACTTTGGAATAGGTAGGACCAACAAATTTATATACATTGTATTTTTTGGATTTATTCAATCTGATCCAATGTTAACAGAGTACAGCTTCCTTACGGCCGAACTCTTTACATACAAACAAGTAGTTCCATATATTCCGTTGTTACGAATTATACTGTCCTCTGTTTTAGAAATTATATAATAACATATCTAAATAATATCAAAACATTTCAGAATAGCATAATATTATATTGTTGTTTTTCTTATAATTTGTAACTTAAATCAACGAGGTGTGAGTGCTGTATAGAACTATTTTCCTACGCGGTTTTTATCCCAACAGTTTTCTAGTCAGACCGGTGTGACATGAGAAATGTAAGACCTGTGAAATACGCATCGCTACACCGGATACACTAAATTCAGTGTTTCCAAGATAGTGCGTTTTCTGCGGTTTTGACGTGCTCATTTTGTCAATGAAGCAACAGAAATAGCAAAGAGCGTCTTCTGTGACGCAAATAAAATGTGTATGATCAAATTACTACAAAAACAACATTTCAAAACAACTCGAAATGCTTAGAAATGCAAGATTAAAATACGCTTCCGGTATGGGATATGTATAATTTTGACCCTATTCTGTCAACGTTGTCGTCTGTTTTCAGATCGACCCGCATTTTGTACCATTGCGTTTTTGTGTGTTTTGATTCTTATGATACCGTCATCATGGTATCGTAGACGCACAACAAGAAATGGTCGACGAACCTTAAAAGGGGAAACAAAAACGTCTTTCTGAGTGATTTTAACGATCATTTTGTAGTCATTTCGATCAGACTGTCACTATTAAAGGAGTTTCAGTGTGCCAAATAATATCCAAGTTTAATGTCTGTGGTTGAATGCACTTAAGGTGGAATGCGCCTCAAATTAAATGCTCGAATTTTCTTCCCACATTTGCACATTGTATATTTCAGCATATTTCCGAAAGCGCACGGAATTTCTTTTTGTAATATCTTGTTAACTTTTTCTTCAGTAGTACTTCAAACATAGCTACTGACGTCACTTTTTTCCTAGCGCGCTTTCCTACACTGTCGGCAGGTTTTGAAGCTGTAGCGTTTTGCCTTTGTTATATATTTTCAACCTACTGATTTTATCTTATATCTTTCTATTAGATCTACAAACTGATATAAAATTCGACGTAAAAGGTTTGACGTTGTAACCACTATGAACTGATTTGAGACGTCAAAATGGAAATAAATGACTTCGAGTTTTGTTAAAATTTTAGCGTAAAATTAAATTTGTAAGAAATCGGCTCGATGAAAAAACGTCAAAGTTCAATATGTTTTGTAAAAGCAATTGTGCTATTAGTTGACACTGTAAAAATTAGGGGTCACCGACTTAAGTATTTCGTCATTTTACCAATTCGTACCCCTACCCCATGTCTGACATAAGCGTTTAAATGCAATTGTCACATGTGTCCTTTGAATAAATGAAAATTTAAAGCACAACTTGATACTGTGTCAAATAAATAATACTGTTTATAACAAAATAGTAATGATTTAAAGACATCAAATTAGCAATATGTAAAAAATGATTACGTATATACATACTGAAAAAAAATCTACTTCACTGAAAAAATAAAATATCTACTTCCTTTAATTTTAGTAATTTACATCAATTATCGCATAACCTTGCATGCCATACTAACTATAATACTGACGGAATCTTCCTGGAATATAACCAGTCGTTGCGCAGACAGGAGGAATTAAACAGGTCCCGGTCAAATTCTGCTGATGGGATTCGAGCCGGCAACCTTCGAATGAGGTGTCTGCCGCTATATATCTAAACATCGGTGTCTCCCTACATAGTGTTTACTTCATTCTTTACTTTAACACATTTTTCTAAATGCATAGTTTTGTTCGATTTTCCGTGCGATAACAATGAACTCTTTCAGTCATAGTGCATTGATGAATAAAAATGCCATCGTCATGTTTAATAATCGCGATTTTGATTGTCCGGGTGTTCGAAAAGGCAGGTAAGAAAGAAATGTTTCCTTCCATTTAATTTGGTCGTTTAAATTATCTTTCATATGTTATAATCATCACGGGTTGGAAGTGTAAGATAGCATATCAGTTTTCCGTCACAAGTTTTATATCCAAAGATTTCATATCTGTAGCGCTTCGGTTATAAATATGAAAATGACGTACACAAAAAATAGAAAGACAACCACATTACAGAGGAATAAACAGAAGGGAAAGACTGCTATCTATTGATTATTTAAGAAAACATTAACATTTCAAAATTTCAAAACAGAAATAGATATAGGGATATATATGGATAAGGATGAGACAGTTGACTTTACTCCGTATTGGCTTAATGTAGCAGAAGACCGGAGTGTAATCCCCGGCAAGGAAACATGGTATGTGCCCTACGGCAATGAACCTAGCACAACACCAAGCTGTGAATGAGTTTAACACTCATGCAAATTAACCAGGCCCCGTGATTTTAAAACTTTTAGATAACTAGAGAAGCAATTCTGATAGACAGCAAGTTAGACAATAATTTATTAAATGTTTTTATTACGATAACTAAATAAATACTATACGCTTACGTCACATCTCCAGTTTATTAATCTCCAGGCCTCTTATTTAGCGCCTTATAAAGAATTTCTGGGTTTTTAGTTACTAGTAGTATAAATGGGCGTTCAGTTGCACTATATGTCGAAATGTCGACAATTATGATTCATAGATTCGAACCCGCATACTGCTTGACTTGAATTCTTCACACAACCTTTATCGTCGGTTATAAGGAAATTATAAAAGAATTGTATTACACTTACAATATCCGTCATCTCGCACTTACGGAAAGTTATTTATTCGGAGTAATCACTGGAAGTTTATTCATGTAAAAAGGTCAGGGTCAGGTTAATTTGTCCGCATTATACGTGTACCACTAATGAAAAGTCGTTGGTTCTTCCAGTCATTAGTGATTCGGTTGATTATTGTTTTAGTGAGGAGAACAATGAATAAAAAAATCGAGCGAAAACAAATTATATGTAGTTTTAAAACAAAAGACTCGCACGTGAAACTAAGGGCGGCGAATTTGATCTCAATCTCCACACACAAAAGTTACTAGCTGTCTTTCCAGCCTAAACTTTAAATTGAGATTTCGTATGCTGGTGCTTTACACCGGAGAAAAACGAAATATGTATGGTTATGAAAGGATGCGCAGTATTTTCGAAAACCCAAAGATACATACTTAGTTTCAAAAGTTAATAAAAACACAAAGGAATGTAGACCTGTGTATACTTCAAACTGTATTCAGATGATGCTTGGAGTGGAATGGGAATACAGACCCCGTTCAGGCGATGCTTTCAGTGAGGAGGTGAAAAATTACTTTTACTGCGATAAATTAGAATTAAATATCATTTAACACTAACAGATGCTCATCACAATCATACATTCAACATGCAAGTGTGCGAGAGTTCAGTTTTGTTCATTAATGTATTTTCTATATCGATGTTTATATGACGTGTTTTATTTTTCCACGAGTTCCTTCTTTTGCATTGACTGAAATGAGAAAAATAAAAACACCACGGAACAATTAGTTAAGCAACTAATGTAGTTTTTCTTTACAAAATAAACTCTTGTTCTTTATCATCCTCGGTACCCAGGTTATTCACACCATTTATGAATACCCTGGGCAATCCGGCTGCAGAAACCTCGTACTCATGAATTATTAATGAGATGAAATACAGACATCTGATTGGCTCCTTCATGAAAAAGAGAAGGCAATACGGAAATTGTCGAAAAGCTACGATTCAGATCGTAGTCCCAGTCATCCAATGAGATTGCGGCTTTCATATCGTGTTTAGCAGTATTTCAAACATGGCTGCCTCCACGAATGTTTACGACGAAATATTGCTCAAATTTAAAATTGAAAAATTAATGCCCTTTCAAGAGGAGACATTAAAACACCTATTGAAAGGAGAAGATGTGTTCTTGTCTAAAAAGACTGGCGGAGGTAAAAGCATGTGCTACCAAGCATTCCAACCATGTTGGACTGATTCACACGATGGGAAATGTCAGGTGCTCGTCGTGTGTCCGCTGATAAGTATAATGAAGGAGCAATGTGCATTTTTGTCTGGAGCTGGCTTCAGTGCAACATACATAGGGAAGGATCACGGAGAAGATGAGGCAATACTGAAAGGGGACTTCCAATTCATATTCACATCACCTGAAAATATCTTGGGTTAGATTTTTCTTCTTTTTGATGTAGCATATAGGTTGTCTGGTTGAAGCACACAGGTATGAAAGATCACAATGACCAAATCTTATGTATATTTTGCAATTATGCATTAAACATGATTGTGTATATGGTCATTTTGAAAAAGATTAAATTTTTTAAAGAAAATTTTCTCTTCTTCTACTGGATGTGTTAAAATTGTGAATTTACAAAGACTGAGGAGGATAATGTTGTATTCACCTTTAGCCCCAGCCTTTTTTTATATTGTTAAGTATGTGTTTGATTTATGCAGGTATGTGGGAATTTATATGCAATTACATATGATTGAAATAAATACAAATACAGCAAACAAATGTCAACAGAATATTTTGTATATTTTCAGGAGTCAGTAAATGGAATGATATGCTAAGAAGCAAATCTTCGTTTCGGCTTTTAGTGATTGATGAAGCACATGCAGTTCTGAACTGGTAAGTGTAAACTACAACCTTTCGCTTAAGAAAAAAAAGGATTTATTTTCCAAGCAGAATTTTTTTTTTCATGTGGATATGATTTAAATCATTAATATTACTTAAAATATCATCTTGCACATAATGTAAACCGAGTGGGTGAACTGCTTCCATCTGCATCTTTTTCAAATGGATGGTCACTACACGTCACTAAGAAACATAAATTTACCCGTAAAGCTTGCTTGCTCGAACTGGCTCGCTAGAGCTTGCTTATAATACTGTTTCAAGTTTGTATACTTTGGAAGTGTTTTATTATTAATTTTTAAGACATTAGGAAGACTTCTACTAAAGCGCAGGTTTATGTTTTTCAGGGGCGAGTCAGAAAAGGCAGACAGTCCATTTCGGCCATGGTATAGCAAGCTTGGCGAAATAAGATCCCTGATTGAATGTCCAGTCTTATTGATAACTGCAACAGCCAATAAATCTGCCAGAATGAAGCTACAGTCCATGTTTTGCATGAAAAACTGCATTGAAATTATAGATAATCCTGACAGAGATAACATAAAATTATTTGTCACTAAAGTAAAAAGTACCATTCCTCTATCTGAATTATTTTACTTTTTGCTCCAAAAAATTAAGCTTGAAAACGAGACCTGCGAGAGGTATATTATATTTAGTCAGTCTATAAAGACTTGTAGTGAAATATTCACTATGTTTAGACTTCAATTAGGAGAGGATATCAAGCATATAGAAATGTTTCATTCTAACACGTCAGATTTAGTGAAAGATAATGTTAAAAAAGATATGAGTGACATCAACGGTTCCATAAGGATTCTCGTTGCTACAAGTGCTGCCGGTATGGGAGTTAATTTTAAAGCAGTAAAACATGTTATACATTTTGGACCTGCAACAGATATGGACAGTTTTGTACAACAATATGGACGAGCAGGAAGAGATGGATCACCTGCAACTGCACTGTTATTGTACAATGGTAAGCAGTGCAGAAATATTGACACTGACATGAGAGACTATCTGCAAAATAAGAATTTGTGTAGAAGACAGCAGATCCTCAAAGCTTACAATGCTAGTCCTGCTTCAACTTGTAAACATTTGTGCTGTGATTTATGTTCTAATACATGTAATTGTGATGACAACTCGTGTTCACTTCATAGCCACCCTTATTTTGAGAGCAATTTGCCATCAGATTCTTCAGAACCATCAGATTCTCCATTGTCAGACAATGATTGGTTTTGAAATAAACAATGTACAAGATTGTTTTGTGCATATTTGTAATTCTAAACAAATGCATGTATACAGTTATAATCATCAGCAGCACCCAGGTTTTTTATATGTCTTATAAAAAAAATAAAACTTGAATTCTTCAATGTCAAACTTTGATTATATATTATTATTTTTCCTCTTAAAAACTGAAATAAAGATGTGCAAATGTTTCGACAGATAGTCAATATACTTTTCTTTATCTGCCAGAAAAACTCAAGAATTGTTTTACCATCAAACATGTCAAAGGGGTTCTAATAAAACTTTAGTGGATAAATATTTGGTACATGAAAATGATCTTTATTTTTGGGTTAGTAGGTAAGGCGATTTATATCTCGTTTGTCATATTTATTTTAGACTACGATGTGAAAATTTGATCTTTACACACCCAAAACTGGTCTGAAGGGAGCAGTTGTTTAGAGGTTTATGTGTCTGTCGGTCATCCCATAGGTTGAGGGTTCGAGTCCCATTAGGGTCACAACCGTACCTCATATATGACACCAGTACCAGTTTTACAGGAACAGAGTGACTAGATAAGCAACAAGCTTTCTTTATTATCGAGATAAAATAAATTGGTATAAACTATAACAAACTGGTCATGTCACTTGTACCAAATAAAAAGGCGTTAACAGTTGAAAGGATAATATGTACCGACACCAAAAAAAAAATGTTGATGTAGAAGCTCTCACAAGATTACAATAATCCTTACAGGGATATCAAGAACTGAATACAATTGGCTTTAGTCATATTTCAATGTCAGTAAAATTGCTATCGTCATTGAAGAGTTTGAGATACAGGTACTTGTATTTTGCAATAGGACACAAGTTAGAGTTATGGGTTTTGCTGTAAAACTAAACATTATTGATTCTAGGATCAATTGCCCAAAGGATTTTGAACATATCAGTAATGGCAAAAGTAAATGTAATTGATCTACTTTTTGTCTGAAAAAGCGGCAAATCGCAACAATTTTCAATTCAGAGTTATGGACCTTGCTATATTATGTATCTCTAGCAACATATGAAACAATCTCCATTTGAATATGCTAAACAGTGTTGAAGTCAGGGCCACTGTTTCTTTTTGCATGCTGCTGCCAACCAACAACTTACATGATAATACCTCCAGCTTTTAATTCTGTGACAACAAGCAAAACAGAAGTAAATTTAATTTCAATGTATTCTTTTACTTCAAGATGTGATTATCACATGTATAACAAATTCGATATATTCAAATTCAAAGCATGTAAAAAACTGTTAAATAAACAATATCAGGTTACACAGTATGTTCATATCTAATTCCCTTTGTGCCATAAACTAAAACACAATTGTACTGTCAAACCTCCAAATGTCAAGAATGCTGTCTTGTGGACAGTTCTGAGTTTTGTCTGTTCTACTAATAGATTCTAAGCCCTTAACCACTTTTTCCCCTATTGACCTTGACAAAATCATTTTTTCCATAAACATGAAAAAGTCCCTATTTATAGGTACACACTGGCTAGTGTTTTTTGATTGTTAATCCATGCATGAAGATCATCAGCAACAATGCACTGAATTGGATCCTTAAAAGAATTGAACGATCTCCATTGAAACTCACTGACTGAACCTTGATTTCTAAGGCACTGAACCATCATGTTTACGTCTTTTGCCTTGTCTACTGGTGGTCTTTCACGTTTTGACTTGGCAGTTTTAGTGGAGTGCATTAATTGAGTCTTAACACTGTCAATAACCTGTGTTGTCAAGCAGATTTTTCGAGCAGACTGAAATGATTTGTTTGCCCCTTGTGTGTTCAATTCTCTTTTTATATTACATACCTGGATTTCGACCGCATTATCATTTGGGATATTATTTGCTATACCGCCTTTTAAATTGACACACATATTCCATTTGTACTCGAAGCTTTGTTTAACATCAAGAACTGATGTTACATACGTAACCATGCGCCAAAGCCAAATTTTATATTTACTATGTTTTAAAGCAGAAGCATAAAGCCATTCAAAGAGTGCATTCCTAATAATCCTGTTGCCATCAGCTAACTTGTAGGCATCACAGGTGTCTCTAAAAATTAATGACATAAATAGAAAATGTTTAACTGCATTGGTTGTGTCAACATTTTCGCAACATTTTTGGAATTCCCAGTTATGTTTGTTTTTTAGATGCCTTTTGAACCATACCAGTGAAGAGTAACTTCTACCACAAATTGGACACACATAGCTATTGTCTATTTTCATGGCACTAAGTCTGCTATCATCAGTACTAAGTGCTAACAAGTCTGTGCGAATTGGTTCAAAATTGTCAATAGCTGTTACATGTAACATGTCTAGAATCTTTGATGAAACTTCATTCAACCAGCCTGTTTTCTGTTCATCACTCATAATGGAGAATACTGGCAGTTTTGTCATTAAGTCCTTATCATTGTCAGAGTCCATTGATTCCCAGAAGGCAGCAAGAATGTAAGCGTCTGTTACATCTTCAATGAAATTCTGATGTGGCCTGAAAAGATAACAGAAGTCAACTCTTTTTATAGAAATGTGAAAATTCAAGGCTTCCTTTTTAATGAAAATTAGTATATAACTACAATGTAAATTGTGTAACACTTCGAAACTCAAGTGCTTTTAAAATTCTTAGGATATACAGTGCAACCGCTTTACAACAAATACCATTGTGTTTTGTCAAATAAATATTGCTGTTCAAGTGCGAACAATCTTGAGAAAAAGCTGCTTTAGGAATAATTGTCTTTTTTAACAGTTTATACTTTTCAAAGGTGTCATCTAGAGGCTGGAAACTGACTTTCAATGACGATTGCTTGAAAGTTGAATGTTCAGATACAAGAATTCGACATATATAATAACATGCATACAGTGATTAAATCAAACATACCTAAATTTCTGGGTAACATCATTTGGTCCACTGACATCGCGACGACTTATTAGGTTTCTCAATTGGTATAAAGAACCCCTGTCCACAGCACTGGTTTCTTTGTAGAATAATTGGTAAATGGACTAGAAATAAAAATCAATAAAACATATTCATTTACACAACACATTCAAGATTATCTATATTAGTTATTTGTATCTTTTGAATTAATATTATCTTTGCAATAGCAACCAGAGTTATCACAAGATTAATACTTAAACTCTTACAACTTCATGAACTTTGTCTAAAAATGTTTTTTTTTGGTAACACTTCCCCATTTGTGTGAAATGCAAAATATAAGTATCAAATGGAGATTACAGATTGTTTGTCCATAAATTCTGTATAAAATCATAGTATAATATGTACATACTCCGCTCACCATTTTCAAAGTTGGAATTGAATAACTTATATAATAATTAAGGATTTATGTAGCCATCGAATTTGAGCTCTCAATCATGTCTATTGTTGTCTGGTTTTGGGGAAGTTTCTGGTATTAAAATCTTTCAAGGCAGTAAGTTGAAATGGAGTGGGAATAATTTGACTTCATCTCATTAAAGTGACCTTCAATCTTTAACTATCCTGCTGCTAAAAAAGTCACAATTATTCTCAAATCTGTTCATGGCTAACTTTAAAGTCCCAGGATCTTTTTGAAAGCACTGATATTGATCCACTCATTATTTTTATTATGTCATACTCATGTCTTTTAAATTCAATTCGCCTTTTCACGAAAAAAAGTTGCCAGTAATCCTTTTTTTGCAATATCATTTAAAAATACTGCTCGTATTTTTTATTTTACGTACACCAATTTAAAAATTAATGTTAAGAATGTTTTTGGTACATTTCATTGGTAAGACATCTTCTTGGTTATTTTTCATTGGTAAGACATCTTCTTGGTTATTTTTCATTGGTAAGACATCTTCTTGGTTATTTTTCATTGGTAAGACATCTTCTTGGTTAAATGAGAGCTACTTGTCAATGTGAACCTGGGACTTTTAACAAATGTTCTTAAGTTATATGTAAGATAACTGTTTGTTTCTTTATATGAATATAAACTTTGCTTATAACACACAATATGGCTGTGTAAACTGATGCTTTTCTTCTGTAAATGAATATACTTTTCTTATATGTAACTTTGGCTATGTGACACTGTAAGATACATGTACAAACAGTTATGATACACAGTTCTGAACAAAACTAATAAAAGTAAACCTACATGCAACAAAACAACCAACTGAACTGGGAACTGGCAACTGAACTTGTTTATATTACGAGTAAGAAATTAAATTGTCTGTGTAGCCCTTCAGGTCGATGGGTGACACCAGTCAGCTTGTTTACATCTGTCAGATTATTCTGCATAGCGGACTGCGCAGTAAATGCCCTCTCGTTGGTCAGCACATCCCCTCCAAATACAACCTTGTCAACAACTTTACCATCAATATGGGGCACAGCCAATGCATGAACGTTCTGTAAAATTTCAATCATTCCCTGAGATGAGTTCTCGCTTGCATCTATAAGGTCACAATTCAGAATAACAGATTTTTTCCTAGTTAGTTCCATGTATGGATGTGTTATGTGTTTGGGGTATGATGTTTTAAGTTTATTCAGTGGTTCTATGTATTTTAAAAGCACATGTGTCACATGAAACTGCATGTCTGTTTTAAGATCGGACATCAGTGTTTTATCAGGAATCCAATGACTGGTAAACAAGTCCATAACATCTGGTTGTAATGCTGCATTGGAGTCAGAACTTTGAACTACATCTTCAAAAGTAACCTGTCTTTGCTTTACCATTGTCAAAAACCAATGTAAGCTTTTTCTCTGCCGATCAACACTCATTCTTGCAGGAGACACAGTTATGTCCAGATTGTCACCAAGTACTTCAATTGGTTTTACAGGCATACAGGATAGTTCTGGGTGATGTTCACCGTTAATGACGGCTGAATCTTCATTTTCAGAAAGATTTTTTTCTGGTGACAGTGTTACATCCATATTATCACAAAGCACATTTTCATTGCACATATCCACTTCTATACTGGAAACCTCTGGTAAAGTTTCATCAGCTGAAGGTGGATTTTGAATATTACTTCTTGCTAAAGACACAGTTGCAGGTCTGTTCACATTTTCATCATGCCCTTTTGCTTGCTCTTCTGAAGTACTAAACGTAGCTAATTCACATGTCATCTCAGTTTGAACCTGTTTTTGACTTTGTTGTTTAACATAATTTCTTACAACCTTGTCAATGTTCTCCTCCTGTTTATTAATCATTTCCTTTCTTTTGTTATAAACACTTGTATGAGAAACTGATAGGCCAATGTCATGCATAATATTCAAGCCCTGAAAACAAGAGCTGTCAGTAGACAGCGCGCTCAACTATTCTCAGTGATTGACAATATAAAATAATATCCATCCTGGAACTTTAACGTAAATTTAAGCCGAAAAAGGGGCATAATTCTGTCAAAAGGCTTGACAGAGTTACCTCCTCCTGTGTACAGGTTGGGGGCATGATGGTGAACAAGTGTGCAAAGTTTCAAAGCCATATGTCAATGGACTTTGAAAATATTTGAGGTGGTACGCAACCTTTAACATAAACTCTAAGTAGAAAAAGGGGCATAATTTTGTCAAAATGCTTGATAGAGTTACCTCCTCCTGTGTACAGGTAAGGGGCATGATGGTGAACAAGTGTGCAAAGTTTCAAAGCCATATGTCAATGGACTTTGAAAATATTTTAAGTGGTACGCAAACTTTAACATAAGTGGTTACGCCGACGCTCAGGTGACTAGGATAGCTCTCCTTATTCTTCGAATAGTCGAGCTAATAAAACAGTAAACTGTCCTGAAACAGTTACACCCATTCATATACAGTACACTCCATTTATAACGAACTCTTTGAGACCATCTAAATATGTTCGTTATATCCGGAGTTTGTTATATCCGTATACCATTTTTATAAAAGGTAAATAAATTGGGCCGATAAAATTTGTTCCTTATAACCGGATTTTCGCTATATCCGGAGTCGTTATATACAGAGTTTACTGTACATACAATTTATATATTTCTTATAACTTTCTGTAGCTTCAACAATAGGGTCATGATGGCCCTATATCAATCATGGCCTTATATTGCTCACCTAAGTATTTTCTGCACAAATTCCATTGATGTATCTAAGCTGTAAGTTTTTTAGTTTGAGTCGGGTCAATTGTCAGTATCATTTCCAGTATTTTATGAACCAAAAACAAAATATATGCACCATGTTCTAGCAAAGAAACAGGCACATTATGAAGACTTTTGTAAATGCTTATAAAACTTAAGAAGTTTTGATTTATTGGGCTATTGCTATTGCCTACAGTACAAATTTGTATTATAAAATCACATAATTATTTATCTAATATATATTTAGTTTTATATGTGCATGTAATGAGTTTCATGCATGTGAAGTTTCATACTGTATGTCGAGATATTTCTTTATTAAATCTGATGATCTTACCTCCTTGTTCAAACCGCTGCTGTCGAGCACCAAGCCCAATACAAACTGTACCAAGTTCAATGTTTGGTTACGAGCATACAACAATAAACTGGCTGCCATAACTAGGTTAGGTATATACAGCTTCTTCTTCCCACTGACCACAGACCTTAGTACTGACATAAGTGATGGAACTTTCTCGTCAAGGCACTTGATGATACTATTCCAGTCAAACTTTAATAAGGAATTAATAGATATTGTTCTCAGAAGGATTTCTCTATTTTTTACCACCTGGTCAAGCTCATGCTTAATGTCTTTTATAACACAGTCCTTCATTGCAGATCTGTATTTCGGCAATTTTGATAAATGTTTACAAAGGGCAGACTCTGTGCCTTTATTAATCAGTACTTTCACAAGCTTTTGCTTTGATTTATCTCTTATGATGTATGTGCGTTCTTGATGCTGATATTTGACAGTAATCTGGAATGAAAAATTCATTTTATAGTTTATAACTAATGTAAAAAATAAGGGCCCTAAGATTCAAATGGACTGAATTGTACTTTTTATCGGGTTTTAGTAATTTTACGCTTTACAACTTAATCCAAGGAATGATAGCAATTAAGGTTCTTTTAAAAATAATTTGAGCAAAGACTAGGACACCTTGTTTTGCTTACACAGGACACTGAAGACATACAGGCTGTAATAACTCAACTTATTTATGCATTTTTTGTTCAAATCCAATAAACTTATCTTAATGTATGGCTTTCAATTAAATAGAAAAAATATGAAACATAGATATACAATTTACAAACCTTCACATCAAAATCTTGACTGTTACTTTTCGTCTGTGTACCTTTTTCTACCATCACTTTTTCTTTTGATGCACCCATAATCTTTGGTGTTCCCCTCTTTGGTGTCACAAACAGACTCTTTTTACTCTTTGGGGTTACTGTATTTGGGGTTACAGCCTCATGAATAAGGCGCTTTCTGCTATCTGAAAGAAAAACACAAGACAAAATCTTAACCAATAACTGAATCATACAGTACATGGTCACAACCTTGATACCAAGGCTATTCATATGTTTATGACTGACATTGCGAACACCATAGTTAAGCAACGTCCTCATGCAATAGCATTCAGTGGGTGGTTGCGTAAGGTTTGACTGTTCCTAATACCTAGCATATTTTTTGCACTGCCACAGCAGCCATATTTATTGTCCAACAAAAACAATGGTGTGCATCCGTACCATCCTCCAACCCCATTCCATGTTTCACAACTAGCTTGCATACCCTTTGAGATATCAAAGGTTCAAGTTTTCCGCACAAACACAAATAAACTTATAGTCCCCTCCTGTAAAATGGATATGGACTAGGGAACTATAAATATTACTATGGGTGTACCTAGGTACCTGTTCATTTCAAAAATGAAAATCAATTGCTTATTTTTTCAAAAAAATCTTACCCGAATTCTAAGGTTATGGTTGTATAGACATGTTTTGATGATTTATCAATCTTAAATTAAGACAATTATTGCATGTTGCACTGTTACCAGTTAAGTCAGAGGTATATTTTTTGCAGATATCTCTTACATCCAAAACACCAGGGGGTAATGTACCCTATGAATCAAAATATTGATCGGAGCTCTGCACTGATATACATGAGAATGTTTCTAGGTGAAATAATCATAATAAATGTATTTTCATTATAAATACAGAAAAGTCATTTTGAGACAGAGTCATATATGGAATAGGTTCAAAAACTCACATAAGTTTACGCTGTAGACTTCTATTTGCCAATTTAAATAAAACTAATATTATAAAATTAGAATTGAAATTAAATAGATTGGTCATTTAAGTCATTTTAGAGCAGAGCAATTTTTAATGAATGCACCCTGTTTTATTTATTAAATGACTGAATGTAAGCAGAGCTTCAAATCCCCTTATGATACCTCAATGTCACTTCGTGACGTCACAAAAAAGCACAGACTTATAATTTGACGTAGTGTATGCGACGAACAAGCTCACGTTTAGCATGGGGTACAGTAACGGGATGTCAAGTGTATATACACAGCTTGCCCATAATTATTAATATATATTTAACATGTATATTGTAGCAGTGCCGTGTAACTGACATTTTCAATTGATTTATGCAAATTCCTCCTTTTTTTTTGTTATATTTTGATTCCAGCCTTTAATTTTATATCTATGACGTTAAGTATGTCAATTAAAAAAAAAATGTTTTCAGCGTTTACTGAGAGCGAGCAGCTTTTAAATTAAACAGGATCGCATGGCCATAATAGTCAGTTATGACGGTTAGCCATTAACAAAGATGATGAATTAGCTGTACTATACATGTGTGACAGTTATAAAATATCAAATCTGTGAACATGGTGAAAGGGGTCACACTGAAACGCCAAATTAATTAGGCTTCTGCACACCTCAGATAAAAATGTTAGTATACACATGTATATTGCACAATTTTAAATACATGTTGTAGTGCATAAAGTTCATATGATTTGTAAACAGGTAAATATAGAACATTATATATAGACACTCGAGAATTCAAGTGTTCGACACACTGATATCTATAAAATCGGTCAAATAATTCGATTGAGCCGAATCACTTAGGCCATCAACGGTAAAACAACATACCTTTAGGCGTTGCAATTTTTTGTTTAACACCTGGCATTCCCTTCAATTCTGTCAATATCCGTTCTCGCTGTTGCAAAATGTGTTGTACTTTCGTTTTCGAATCATCAGTGAGTCGACATATCCTATTTAATTTATTTGAACAAAAGTGGCAAACACAACCTGTCATACCAATATTCATTTCAATAAAAATATGTTTCCACTGGTAAATACTTGTTTCAGAAGATAAATTTCGGTACGATTTACCCTTTACTTCTCCTAAACATATCGTACACTTTTTTGGTATGGAGGCCGCCATTTTTTTAATTTTCAGATACTCTCCACATCGTGAAAACCTCCTTTTTTATAACGAGCCATTTCATTGGATGATAATAACTGATGCATATTCATAACTCATTCATTTACTACGAAGTTTCGCCAGCCAATTTTCCCACGGTATATTCCGTAATAGACCGTGGGTTCCGACGATGGTTCTTTATGTGTCTATATATATCCGATTTTGCATTGGTTGTTCGCACCCATCCCAGTCACGGAAATACTGAAATATTGTATTAATGTTTCAACATTTAGAAGTATTCGTTATATATATCAAGTCGCCACTGTAGCATCTGAATTAATTCTATTAGAGTTGCAGGTATGGTACCGTATATTGTTACTATGTACATGACGGGAGGGTGTAAATCCGATCTAAACGCTGTAGAAAAAGCACTGGTCAAAGATCACATTAACCTATAAAAAATTTAGGCAGATAAAGAATCGTAGCTTTTAAAATAGCCCATCCTGGATTATAAATTGCTTTATTGAAAAACATGAGCCTGTTAGTAAATCAACTTATTCCTGTGTAAAAACAATAAACGTACAAAGTAACTTCCAGTACATCATAACGTCAAAACTACGTTTGGGGTAGGGGTGAAATTTCGTGGAATTGTAAAAATAGTAAGCCGGTGACCCATCCTTTTTATCATATCAAATGATCGTAAAATAATTTTTATACAGCATATCAAACATATGCGTTTTTTCATCGAGCTGATTTTTAATAACTCCAATTGTAAGACAAAATTTTAAGCCAAACCCTGATAGAAATTTACCGTTTTGACGTCACATAATCGCGACTAGCGTCTCAAGCGTCGAAATTGTTTCATCAAATTTTATACCATTTTAAAGAACGTCTTAAATACAAAGCGCGTGTTATTTTATATTGTCTATAAATTTGAAAATAAAAGCGCGGTGAAGGAAAACTCGGGGCATAATATGAAATAGCGGGCTGTGCAAAAAGTGACGTCAGTGGCAATGTTTGAAGCACAACAGCATAGAAACTGTAAGAGATATCAAAACATTGAAATCGGATTTCCATCACAAATATCTTCAAGTATGCACAGTGTAAATTTCATGAGAAAATTCGAACAAAATATTTGAGGCGCATTCCACCTTAAGAAAAATTCTCTTTGTGTACAAATTTGACTTTTGAGATGCAGTGACAAAATGGAAAGCATCCAAAGAGAAACACCTGTTGTCTTGCCAACCCTTTGATTACCCTCCATTTTGTGATTTTTACATGCAGTTTTACAGAAGTAAACTGAATAAAACTTCTTTAACATATAGTCATGCCTTTTATTTTTTTACAATAAAGGGTATGACCCTTGGAATTTCTAAATGACCCCCAAAATCTGATACAGGGAATTGGCACCCAGGGTCTTCTCCTCCATGAAAGCCGGAAGTTGCAATATGACCTTAGCTGTTGGGTACGGCGCTAAATCCGAATTAATTGGCACAATACAATCAACCTTATGGGCATATCCCATAACTTTTGAATGATATTAAAAGTTGTCCAAACCATAAATTTTCAGTTCAGTTTTGTCAAAATCCATTTCTCAGTTACGATTCACAGCTTAATACTTCATAGGGTAGTTGAACATAGTCACTGAATGACATAATGTAAGCACATGGGTTCCTATCTCAAAAGTAAAGTTTACACAAATGGTGAAAGGTCAAAATTTGTGGACAGTTTATAACTTTACTCGTGCAAGGGTTGTCCTGATATTCACACATGTATGTGTACAGTCTATGTTGTCCAGATATTTACACATGTATGTGTGCAGACTGTGTTGTTCAGAGACAATCGATCCTCCAGCACTTTCAGTCCTTTGATTTATATATACTTATTCATTTATTCTCGATTGCAAAACAAGTTCTTACATTCAACTTAGATTAATCGCTCTCGAGACTCATTTTAGATGGAATCAAACCCGAAGAGAGGCAATGAGGAATTATTTGTGTCTTGCCCAAGGACACTGCCAACATGGCTGTGGTAGGGATGGAACCCGGGCCCTTCGATCCTGAGGCAAATGCGCTACCACTGCCCCACGGCGGATTTCGTTGTTTTTCACAAAGTCAAACAGGGCTGAGCGGTTACCTCCAACCTCTCCCAACACCCCACCCCTCAGTCGTACCGATCATTGCCAATCCAGTCTGCAAATTGCCGCTCATTTCTAGACCCTTTCCGCTTGTCTGGACTGGCTGAAAGTGCTGATCTACCATGCAAATTACTGCGGATTTCCTTATCCTTGTCATTGTCAGGACTGATGGATCCATCCCACAAATGAAAGCCGGATTCTCCTCTTCAAGATTGGCCGACCACTTCCGATTTCACTTAATTATTATTCAGTTTGTTATTTATTGCAATACCCTCACCCTCCTCCATATGCGGCTGTCTAGTAATAAAGAGAAAATATTTATATCATCACCACTTTTGTTTCTAAATAAATTTTACATTCCTGCTTTGTTTTCAATGTTTAATTTATCACATAGTTTACCATTGATAAAAAACAAAACATCTTTTATTTAACAACAGTGATACTTGCTGACAAAATTATTTGTGACAGTTAATTAGTTTATACTAATTTGTTTTAGCTCGATTGTGAAGAAAGTTTATAGATTTATGGTAACTCTTTGACTAACCATAGTTATTGTAATGATCGGTGACATTTTTTGGCAAAAGAGAAACTGTCATTCTAAATTGCGATTGTTAGGAATTACTGCCAAATGCAAACAAACCAGTATAAACAGTTGGCAAAAGAAGAATTGAAAATTTAGAAAATAGATTTTCTTTAGAAATGAGACCCTCAAAGGTGTGTAGCGCTTTTCTTAAATATTATATATAGAATTTTTGTTTTCTGAAACTAGTAGTGCTGATTTAATTTAACTTACAAAAATTGAGTCCTGTATGATTGTAAGATGCAGAAAAGATAATTATCCCTCAGAGATGAGGCCCCAGTGGGGTGATGAATTTTTTTCTGAAAGGGCTTGTCACAATATGATTTTGTTTGGCACGAATATCAATTTGGTGTTCTCCAACAATGGAAAATTTAGAAACTGGATATTTACAGAAATGGGGCCCTTAATTTACCAGGACCAGAATTACAAGAAGCTCTAATTTTACCCAAAAAGATGTCTTACCGACAGAATCGACCTTTATTTGTACCAAAAACATTCATAACTTGTTTTTTGAATCGAAAAGTACATGTTAGAAATATAGCGCAGTATTGTTTTCAATGATATTGTAAAATATAAAAAGGCTTTTTCACAACTACCTCTCATGACGAAACAACTTGAATATGAAGAAAGGCATATTTATTATGTCAACATTGTTTTAGAGTAAATAGAACATGGTTCTAGCACAATCCTGTCAGTCAATTTATTTTACTATATCAGTAAATTTAAAAAGATCCTGGGACTTTAAAGGGATGCTTTTCTTACATAAATATTCTATATAGAAACTTAAGAATTCTTGTTGTCTGAAACTAGTAGTACTTACAACAAATAAGTTCTTTATGATTGCAACTTGAAGAAAGAAATTATATCCTCGGAGATGAGGCCCACGTTAGACGGTGAAATCTTAAAAATGCTTTTTTTCTGAAACAGACAAACCAATACACTTTCCAGTTGTTCTTTTTCAGTTATTTTCTTTATTTAGGAATATAAATTCACTGAATTTGCTTGTTTATACTTGCAAGAGAAGA
Source organism: Saxidomus purpurata (assembly GCA_022818135.1). NCBI lineage: Eukaryota > Metazoa > Mollusca > Bivalvia > Venerida > Veneridae > Saxidomus > Saxidomus purpurata. The sequence goes on from JAFMSR010000009.1 coordinate 30,890,453, forward strand.
TCTGTCTTATACAATCCAGTGCATTCCATGGTTAGATTGTTACCTGTGATGCAATATGTATTTACAGTTTGTCTGGAGTGTCTGACTGGTCTTCCTCCACATGATACAGAGGGTAAAGATAAAGATCTGAGAGTACAACATGCAGAGAAATTAAAAGACAAAATACAGGTGCTATATGATTATACCCCCCAAGCGAAGTAAATAGGAGTCACCCGGTGGTTGGTTGGTCGGTCGGTCGGTCGGTCCATTGCATTTTTCTTGTCCGGAGCGTATCTTGAAAACTACTGGTTGGAATTCAATACAACTTCATGCAGTGGTCAAGCACATGAGAGGAAGTGCAGTGCACAAGAACCATACCTCCATCTTGACTAATTACAGAGTTATTGTCCTTTGTTACTTTTCCTTGTCCGGAGCATAACTTTAAAACTACTGGTTGGAATTAAATACAACTTCATAAAATGAAGTGCAGTGTACAAGAACCATAACTACATCTTTAGTATTTACAAAGTTATTGCCCTTTGTTATTATACCCCCGAAACAAAGTTTAGGGGGGTATATAGGAGTCACCCGGTGGTTGGTTGGTCAGTCGGTCGGTTGGGCGGTCCGTTGCATTTTCCTTGTCCAGAGCATAACTTAATCAAAGCACTGTGAGCGCTGAAGGCCTGGGGGCTATAGGTTAACTCCCCGAAAAACAACTTTTGACCTACGTGTTTTGCGCTGAACCTTACCTAAAGCGCGGGTCTAAATGTGCAGAAGACGAAATTCAATATTTGACACAGAATGAATGATTCACAAATATATGGGTGGCAGGGAAGTTTGTTTTATTATTAAACGTACGTTAAATGAAAAATAATCACATAGTCAACATTATAAATTGTTCAAGCCAATAAAAATAATTCAATCTCTGCTTTGTACAACTTCAAGCGATATGATCTGATGATGTGGATCGAAAATTATTGTGTACCAAGGACAAGACCTTGAAACAGAAATAAACAAAGCAATACCAGCAATGAAATATAATACAGTACTGTACAATGTGTATAACAGAGAAAACCAAAAATGATTCTGGGTTACCTTGTAGTTGTAATCGGTGAAACCGTTCACTGGGCCTTGACATGCAGCGTCCTCGATAAATGGCGGGTGATTTTGATCACGTGAGTTCCTTCTCGGGAATGTACGTAAATTATATCTTTTTTTTAGAGAAATTTACTTTTAGGTAAATATATATGTAATCGTTCTTAAATAAGTTGTCAATGAAATAACATCGGAAATTTGAAAATCAAACTACAAACTCTTATATCGAGCTCCGTACATTTTCGTAAATTTCCGTAAATATCCATACTTTTCCATGATATGCATATGATTATCTTCCGTAATCAGCTAACAGCGCATTAATTTCTAAAACAGAAAAAAATGCGTAAGCTATATACCTTTCTGCAATCGTTTGAAGTTGTATGTACTCTTTTTATTTGTAATATGTTCTTATCATATACGACATTCAAACAGAAGATTGATCTGGTCTGTCTTGCAACACTTTCGCATAGTGCATGTTTACAGTTGATATTTGCACATACCACAGTTAAATTGTCTGCAGTGTCTGAAATGTGGTATGCTAACTTAGGCCTAGGGAACTTTCAGTCCCCAGGCCAAAAACTACAAGTTGGAATTCAATGCAACTTCATACAATGGTCAAGCACATTGAGAGGAAGTGCAGTGCACAAGAACCATAACTCCATCTTGACTCATTACAGAGTTTATTGCCCTTTGTTACTTTTCCTTGTCCGGAGCACAATTTGAAAACTACTGGCTGGAATTCAATACAACTTTATACAATGGTCAAGTAAATTGAGAGGAAGTGCAGTGCACAAGAACCATAACTCTAGCTTGAGTAATTTCAGAATTATTGCCATTTGTTACTTTTCCTTGTCCGGAGCATAACTTGAAAACTACTGGTTGGAATTCAATACAACTTCATACAATGGTCAAGTACATTTAGAGGAAGTGCAGTGTACAGGAACTCTAACTCTATCTTGACTCATTACAGAGTTATTGCCCTTTGTTACTTTTCCTTGTCCGGAGCATAACTTGAAAACTACTGGTTGGAATTCAATACAACTTCATACAATGGTCTAGCACAATGAGAGGAAATGCAGTGTATAAGAACCATAACTACATCTTGAGTAATTACAGAGTTAATGCCCTTTGTTACTTTTCCTTGTCCAGAGCATAACTTGAAAACTGCTTGTTGGAATTAAATACAACTTAATACAATGGTCTAGCACAATGAGAGGAAGTGCAGTGTACAAGAACCATAACTGTTTCTTGACAAATTACAGAGTTATTGCCCTTTGTTACTTTTCCTTATCCAGAGCATAACTTGAAAACTGCTGGTAGGAATTCAATACAACTTTATACAATGGTCGAGCACATTGAGAAGAAGTGCAGTGTACGAAAACCATAACTATATCTTGAGTTATTTCAGAGTTATTGCCCTTTGTTATTTTTCCTTGTCCAGAGCATAACTTTAAATCTATTAGACTAAGTTTGAATTCAATACAAATTCATACAATGGTCAAGCACAATGAGAGGAAGTGTACAAGAACCGTAACTCTATCTTGACAAGAACCATACCTCTATTTTAAATTTTTGCAAGGTTACTACTAACTACTTCAGTTGATAAAGTGGTCTTTTGGGGGTATTAATCACATTTAGTGATAGATCTAATTAAATCCTTTTTTATGCAGGTGACGATTATAACCAAAACACAGGAATAAGTTAGAATTAGATAAAAATAAATAAGTTTTGAACTGATTGAATAAATTTTATAGAACTAATTTGTATCTGTGCAAGATTGCAAACAATCTAGAGTAGTAATAACATTTTAATTGCAGAATTGCAGAAAATTTGCCCCTAGATCTAAAATGGGTATGAATGAAACGGATGTTTGATATTGGGATTGTACTTATTATACCCCCAAAACGAAGTTTAGGGGGGTATATAGGAGTCACCCGGTGGTTGGTCGGTCGGTCGGTCGGTCGGTCGGTCGGTCGGTCGGTCGGTCGGTCGGTCGGTCGGTCGGGCGGTCTGTTGCATTTTCCTTGTCCGGAGCATAACTTGAAAACTACTAGTTGGAATTCAATACAACTTCATACAATGGTCAAGCACATTGAGAGGAAGTGCAGTGCACAAGAACTATAACTCCATCTTGACTAATTACAGAGTTATTGCCCTTTGTTACTTTTCCTTGTCGGGAGCATAACTTGAAAACTACTAGTTGGAATTCAATACAACTTCATACAATGGTCAAGCACATTGAGAGGAAGTGCAGTGCACAAGACCCATAACTCCATCTTGACTAATTACAGAGTTATTGCCCTTTGTTACTTTTCCTTGTCCGGAGCATAACTTGAAATCTACTTGTTGGAATTCAATACAACTTCATACAATGATCAAGCACACTCAGAGGAAGTGCAGTGTACAAGAACTATAACTCTATCTTGAGTATTTACTGAGTTATTGCCCTTTGTTACTTTTCCTTGTCCGGAGCATAACTTGAAAACTACAAGTTGGAATTCAATACAACTTCATACAATGGTCAAGCACATTGAGAGGAAGTGCAGTGCACAAGACCCATAACTCCATCTTGACTAATTACAGAGTTATTGCCCTTTGTGACTTTTCCTTGTCCGGAGCATAACTTGAAATCTACTAGTTGGAATTCAATACAACTTCATACAATGATCAAGCACACTCAGAGGAAGTGCAGTGTACAAGAACTATAACTCTATCTTGAGTATTTACTGAGTTATTGCCCTTTGTTAGTTTTCCTTGTCCAAACATAACTTGAAAACTACTGGTTGGAATTCAATACAACTTCATACAATGGTCAAGCACATTGAGAGGAAGTGCAGTGCACAAGAACTATAACTCCTTCTTGACTAAATACAGAGTTATTGCCCTTTGTTACTTTTCCTTGTCCGGAGCATAACTTGAAAACTACTAGTTGGAATTCAATACAACTTCATACAATGATCAAGCACACTCAGAGGAAGTGCAGTGTACAAGAACTATAACTCTATCTTGAGTATTTACTGAGTTATTGCCCTTTGTTAGTTTTCCTTGTCCGAAGCATAACTTGAAAACTACTAGTTGAATTCAGTACAACCTCATACAATGGTCAAGTACATTTAGAGGAAGTGCAGTGCACAGGAACCATAACTCCATCTTGACTCATTACAGAGTTATTACCCTTTGTTACTTTTCCTTGTCCGGAGCATAACTTGAAAACTTCTGGTTGGAATTCAATACAACTTCATACAATGGTCAAGCACAGTGAGAGGGAGTGCAGTGCACAGGAACCATAACTCTATCTTGACTAATTACAGGGTTATTGCCCTTTGTTACTTTTCCCTGTCTGGAACATTTTTTGAAAACTACAAGTTGGAATTCAATACAACTTCATACAATGGTCAAGCACAATGAGAGGAACTGCTAAGAACAATATCTCTTTTTAGTTTGTTTGCAAGGTATTATGTTACTACGAACTTCTTCAGTTTATAAAGCAATCCTTTTGGGGGTATTAATCACATTTAGTGATAGCTCTAGTAATTATTAGAAGTTTAGAGCATTACAAACAAGTCGTTTATTGTGTCGCCCTTTCGGAGAAAAAGCGATACATAGGGATCGCTTTGTCTGTCGGTCCGTCTTGTCGGTCCGTCCGTCCCATAAACTTAGCGTTGGCTATAAATTTGCCATTTCTTAAGATTTCTTCATCAAACTTTCTAAGACCCTTTGCCACGAGTTTTGACCGTAGGAATGGAAAAGCCGCCACTGTCTTTGAAGGAAGAAAAATTACATGTAACCTCAGAAGGAAAGGATTTAACACAAAATCTGGTGCTATAATTATGGACTGAGATGACTGGAACAAAATGTTCTGCCATATATAAGGGGGCAGTCTTGGAATATATGTTGAAAACATGACGAGGGTTTTGAAATCAACTCTCTTAGCCACAGGTAACCATTTAAGACTTGAAAACTGATCTTTACCAATGTGTACCATACCATCTAAGTTCAGGACAAATCTACTAAGTTTATTCTGGGTAACTACGGTAATCTATCCTTAAGTTCTTGTGTTGATGAATAATACCAAACTGTAGAAGCATAATCAAAATGACACTGAATAAGGGTCACTTGGTATAGGAAAAACTTTAAAAATCTTCTCCAGAACCACAAGGGCATCTTGGCCGTAATGTACAATAGGCTTATATAGGGAAAACATTTAAATCTTCTCTGAAACCAAAGGCCTAGAGCTTAGATATTTGGCATGTAGCATTGCCTTGTGGACTTCTACCAAGTGTGTTCAAATCGTGACCCGTGGGTTAAAATTGACCCCGCTTGGGGGTTCACTTGATTTAACATAGATTTCTATCTTGATTTTACATAGATTTCTATAGGAAATCTTTTTAGATATTCTTCTCTGAAACCACAAGGCCTTGAGCTGTAGATATTAGGCATGTAGCATTACCTGGATGGCCTCTACCAAGACTGTTCAAATCATTACCCCCAAATGAAAATTGACAGGGCGGGTCACTTGAGGCTTATATAGGAATTTATTTTTAAATCTTCTTGTCCAAATCCACAATGCCCTGAGCTTAGATATTTGGAATGAAGCATTATGTAATGGACCTCTACAAAGTTTGTTCAAATCAGAACTCCAGATCAAAATTGACCCTATTTATCATAACCTATGGTAGCCAGGTGAGCGATAGCCTATGGTAGCTAGGTGAGCGATAGCCTATGGTAGCCAGGTGAGCGATAGCCTATGGTAGCCAGGTGAGCGATAGCCTATGGTAGCCAGGTGAGCGATAGCCTATGGTAGCCAGGTGAGCGATAGCCTATGGTAGCCATGTGAGCGGTAGCCTATGGTAGCCATGTGAGCTATAGCCTATGGTAGCCAGGTGAGCGATAGCCTATGGTAGCCAGGTGAGAGATAGCCATTGGTAGCCAGGTGAGCGATAGCCTATGGTAGCCAGGTGGGCGATAGCCTATGGTAGCCAGGTGAGCGATAGCCTATGGTAACCAGGTGAGCGATAGCCTATGGTTGCCAGGTGAGCGATAGCCTATGGTAGCCAGGTGAGCGATATACAGCTGTCTTGGCCCTGTTGTTTAATTATTTAACTTTGACAAAAATAAAGACCTTTTGATGAAGGTGTTTGTTCGGGGTGCATAAATCGCTTGTTGTTTTTGATTGATAAAATATAATGCTGTGCTGTTTCTGTATGGTTAAGATTGGTTGCACCCATATTATTTGGGAGGCAATACCTAATCACATTGTGAAGTAAATTGCGGGAAACAAATTAGAGTGGTTCAGGTGTAATTACCCCATCATGGATGCAATAAAAAAGTGTTACCTGAGTGAAAATAAACATAGCAAAAGAAAAACAGATTGAAACGTCTGTCTGTTTGGCAAAACCAAAAACCAGCTTCTTGTTGAATACACTTTGTTATTTGTGAGATAAGAATAGACGCTGTATTGTTTTGAAGGATATGTGGTATATTGACGATGACATTGGACCCGAGGCAGAAGCTATTTTGGAGTTATGTGAAGATTGCATCGAAAGTCCAACAAAGAAGAACATGACATCAAAGAAGATTACTCAAGTGCTACAGGTATGATTTCTTATGTCTGTCAGTATCTGATCATCACCAAACTGGCACAAAATGTTGAAAAGCTAAAAATTAGCACTGGCCACTCTTTAACTTGAATAGATTGTATCCAGGCAATATCAAATGATATCATAATATATCTTTATAAATTTCAATACCAGAGCTTCCTTGAGTTTTTGTCGTTAACAAATACCATGGAGCCTGACTAAAGCAACCACACTTGGGAAGTTAAAATTGTGATCTCTTAAGACTTCTGAGCCAATAATTATTCAAAGAAGTTTTCATTAAGAATAAATTGCTACTACAATATGCAGTTTATTAAGTGCATGTATCAAAAAAAGTATTTTGTCTTGTAGAAAATCTAAAAAAATAAAGTTTCAAGCTTATTAAGACTCAAGACCAGATCTGACATATATGCATCAACAGAAATTATTACAATTCACTATACAAAACAGAGTGATAAATTCTTGGAGGGGATGGAAACTTAAATTCTGTTTAAACTTTCATGATGCTAAAATGTATAATTGCCCCTGCCGTATTAAAACCCTAAAAACGAATACACTATACAGTGTTATTTTAATTATGCACCCGAAGGTGGGCATATTAAAATGGTACCATCAGTCTGTGTGTCCGGCCTTACATTTTTTTGTGTCTGGGCTTTAACCTTGTCATGCATTGATGGATTTTAAAACATCCTTGCACAAATGTTCAGCACATTAAGATGACATCAGACAGTATAGAATCCTGTATATTGTTACTCTGTTGTACACTGATTGTTGTGTCGCCATTTCAGAGAAAATTTCTTCATCAAACTTCAAAGAATTCCATTCTATGCAAAACTCTGGTAGCTATGGCAAAAAATAGGAAAAAATCTTCTTGTCTGAAACCACAAGGCCTAGAGCTTAGATATTTGGCATGTAGCATTGTTTTGTGGACCTGTACCAAGATTGTTCAAATTATGACCCCCGGGTCAAAATTGACCCTGCCCAGGGGTAACTAAGTTGTACATAGGCTTATGTAGCAAAAACTTTAAAAATCTTCTTCTCTGAAACCACAAGGCCTAGAGCTTAGATATTTGGCATGTAGCATTGTCTAGTGGACCTCTACCAAGATTGATCGAATTATGACCCCTGGGTCAAAATTGACCGAGTCTGAGGGGTCACTTAGTTTTACATAGGCTTATATAGCAAAAACTTTAAAAATCTTGTTCTCTGAAACCACAAGGTCTAGAGCTGAGATATTTGGCAAGTAGCATTGCCTAGTAGACCTCTTCAAAAGTTGTTCAAATTATGCCCCTGGGGTCAATATTTGCCCCGCCCAGGGGGTCACTTGTTTTACAAAGAAGTATATAGGAAAACCTATTTGGTATATAACATTGTCTAGTGGTCTTTCACCTACTTTGTTGAAATCATGCCTGTTGGGTCAAAATTGACCACACATACCAGGCAACTGGACTTGTACTAAGGTGAGCTATATAGGGCCATCATGGCCATCCTTTTATCCCCCCGCCTTGTCAGAGGGGATATAGTAGCGGGCTCCGTTCATTTGTCCGTCCGTCCTTTCACTTTTGTCCAGAGCATAACTCCAAAAGTATTCAAGGGAACTTATTTAAACTTTACCCACAGACAGAGGACATTGAGAGGGAGTGCAGTGCTCAAGAACCATAACTCTACCTTGCCTTATTTTTTAATTATTCCCCTCTGATATATTTTCATGAATTTTCTTGTCCGGAGGATAACTCCAAAAATACTAAAGGGAATTACTTAAAACTTACTACATTGATAGAATACAATGAGGGGAAGTGCAGAGCCTAAGAACCATAACTCTACCTTGCCTAATTTTTAAATGATTCCCCTTTGTTATATTTTCTTGAATTTTCTTGTCCGGAGCATAACTCCAAAAGTAATAAAGGGAATTACTCGAAACTTAATACAGTGATAGAGCACAATGAGGGAAGTACAGTGCTCAAAAATTCTACCATTCCAAATTTTGAATTATTTCCCTTTGTTATATTTTCTTAAATTTCTTTTCCGTATCATAACTTCAGAAGTACTGAAGGGAAGTACTTGCAGTGTATGATTTTTGGATATGAAATCCATAAGCCATTCGGGCCAGCACTGCCTGGGCTGTTACTGGCCAGAAAGTATTTTCACTGGCCCGAAAAATAATAAGGGTGTTCAGTAGACTTTAAAACTCAAAGGCCATTGACACTTCATCCTAAATTTTCAAGGGTCAAAATCAGATTTTCAACAGTCAAGGTGAGAATTTTTAGGCTTGAGCCACAGGTCATAGGGTTCAGGTCATATATTGTATATTCTGAATACTCTTAAATTATCTTCTTCTTCCTAGCCTACATCAGCTCAAGGGTACCTTGCACTGCCGTTTGTCACATATTTTCGCGACCTCGCATGTCCCTGAATGTCGCCATTTTTAGCGACTTTAACAGTTTTAATAAAAAAATTGTCCAAAAGAATGTTCAAATTACTGATTAGCATTAACAAATACTGAAAGTTATTTGACACAAATTGGTAGAAAGAGTTGCCCCGGGAGCAAAATCGCTTTGGCACTTCCGAGTGATTCCTTTACAGGTAAATGAACGGGTTTACCCGGGACATGAATATCAAATTTATTATATCCTGTAGAAATGTGTACTACACGTGAAATGTTTTTGAGTTGTATGCATGTTAAATTCAAAAATATTTGCCATACTAACGACATTTGTATAGCGTGTTCAATATATTTTATCACCAAAAATAAAACTTACTCATAACATTATCTATTCCAAACTATTATTTCTATAATCCAAAATTATCAGACTATTGTCTAGAATTACTTTTTCATGTCTCAAACTGTCAAATATCTCGGTCTGTTTGATGCCACGTGTTTCACTAAGATCAAACAAAACTCACATGTACCATGGCCTTGTTTCCTTTGTTCTTTATTTTTAACCACCTGCGGCTTTGAAAATCTTTATGAATAAAAAAGGTTGCAGTAAATATGGGTTGGGCGCAAAGGTTATGTCTTTAAAATAAATAGTAGAAAATTATTACTGGAAAACGTTGGCTTTGACAGTTGATGGAAACAATTATTGACTACCAAATCGGACACGCTGCAACGCACGCGATTTTCTTTAAACAGAACGTAGTGGAAATGTTAATTGATAAATACTTCTTTGCATTCACAACTCAGTCAGTGTTTTAATGTTTCTTGCAGTCAATGTGAATTACAATACACAGAGTCGTGTCAGAGACGCTTTGCTCATTATCCGTGTTACAAACTCCAGTCTTTAATTGAAAATCCGGTCCTCTATTACTTTTCAACCCTTATATGATTGTTTATCAAACTTAGACACATGTTTACCACATCAGATGACGGCGAACGCATGTTCCGTTGGTGGCCACGTAGTGGCATTAACATTAACTCCGTCCTGCTCTGTAACTTAGCCAACCCTTAGAGTCGACAATCAAAATGGTTTGGGCTGCTATATAGAGTCGGGTAATAAGATTGTTAACAATTGCTGCCCATCTTAACTTTATAATGTTAGCCAATTGGCCTTCTTTTTTTGATTGAGTCTCAATGATTGTACTAAAACTCTATAGAACCAAATAAACTTGAATAATTTCCTGGTTTGTGTGATCATCAATTATACTCTTGCGACAGTTTTGTTATGAAAATACATCTAGACTTATCCATGTATTCTCAGCGAATAATCTTTTCCTTCATGATGTTAAATCAATACATAGCCACTACTTGTCCAAATTTGCAGTTTAGAACTGGCCAACTTTAAGAAAATCTAGTTTTGGCCTTGCCAGTCTGGTCAAATTTCCACCGCTAATTTCGAAGACTGTACTTGAAACTTTATATAGTGGTAGAGCACAATGATGGGAAGTACATGCCCAAGAACCATAACTCTACCTTGCCTAATTATCCCCCCCACCCCCAAATCTTACATTTTATTAAATTTGATACTATATCATATCCTTTCCTCTAACCTCAAATTTTTTGGTCATAGAAAGAGCACTTGGCGGGGGGATGGCCATGTCAAACATGGCTCTTGTTATATTAAGCATGTAGCATTGCCTATTGGACTTCTATCAAGAGTGTTCAAATCATGACCCTCGGGGGTGTCAGTAGATTTTACATAGGCTTATATAAGAAAAACTTTGAAAATCTTCTTCTGAAACCACAAGGCCTAGAGCTTAGATATTTAGCATGCCCCATTGCTTAGTGGACCTCTACCAAGATTGTTCAAACTATGACCCCTTGGTCAAAATTGATCCCAATTGGAGGGATCACTTGATTTTACAAAGTTTTATACAGGCAAAACTTCAAAACTGTTCTTGTTTAGAACCACAAGGCCTAGAGCTTAGATATTTGGACTGTAGCATTATGTAGTGGACCTTTACGAAGATTGTTCAAATCAGGACCATGGTCAAAATAGACCAGTTCTGCAATTGTTGACCTTGTATTATACCCAAGGTAGCCAGGTTAGCGATGTAAGGGCATCTTGGCCCTCTTGTTTGTGAAATGGTTTGTCAGAATTTGATTATGGTTGAAAGTACTGTAAAGCTTAGATAACTCCATGTTTTGGCATTGTCTGTCCATCTTGAGCTGTAACTAAGTACCTGTTTGACGGAATTTCAAAAAAATGAATATAAGTACATATCAGCATAGTGGTGTGGTGCACGCGAAGTTCCATCAGAATCACCTGGGGATATTTACTGATTGCATTTGCTTGTTTTCTTTTTTCTGAAATTGTAGAGCTAATACCATCAATTAAAAAAGTGCACCAAGATAAAACCTCCTTTTTTTCAGGATCAGCTAAGACAGATGAATATACCAACATGGGACAAAGGAAATAAACAGACAAACATTTGTGACATGTGTATGATAAATCCAGCAGGTTTGTTAATTGTATTGTTCTGAGTCACGTTAGCTCACTTTACACGAGATGCCGCAGTGAGGTGATGTGACTGCTGACCATGCAACATCCTACGTAAATCTGTCCTTCATTTTCTTAAAATAATATCTCTTCTGACATTTAGCCAATATTTGGGAAATTTGACATGTAGCTGTACTAATGTTGTTCAAAGATTTTCATTCCATGTGGTACTTAGTTGTCATGTCAGCTGACAGGAAAAACTTGTATATCTCTTGGATCAAAATTGGCAAAACGGGTCACTTGCTTCATAGAGTTATAGGAAAAACTTTTTAAAAAATTCTTGCCAAAAATGCAAGGCCCAAAACTTAATTATGTGGTATATGGAATTTAATTAATCTTTACCTTTTGACCTACTGGCTATATATCGTATACCAAACTTGACATGAGTGATCAGTGGTATAGTCTTGTACATCGACAACGTGTGCTTGTTCAGTGCATTGCTTGTTTTCAGTGTAGAAAACATACAATTTTGCAAGCATTTCAATATATACCTTAGATGGTATTATTAAGTTCCATGCAGGGGAATTGCGGTGAAGGGGGAGACTAATGTTTTGCCATAAAAACAAAAAGTAGTTTTATATTATGCAGTTAACATTTTGCTGTTTGTTTTGGGGTATTGTTCTTCCGCAACCACTGCAGTAAATTATTGCAATTTCAAAGGAGTAATAAGTACCAAACAGTTGTGGAAATCATTGGCACGACTTGCTTGGATGATTATTTCGTCGTAATGAAATGGAACTTCTTACTATTCATTTACCAGGAATCGCAACCCGGTGTTTACTCTCCTATTCCTCTACAAGGTCAAAGCGGCTAGCAAAAGAGAAGTATAAATGTATAAGGTGGCATCTTTCATTACCATCAGTGATAACTCTAGATTGTGTTCAGTTTCAGATGATTTGTTGACGCACGAGCCTAACTGCTGCAGTAATATAGAAGTATGTGTTGCATGTATGAGAAATTCGTATGTCAACAAAATCAGATGTCATTCTTGTGATGCAGACATATATCCAACAATTGGTATGACAGTGTAATTTCTTTTTAGCTCACCTGGCTTCGCCAGGGTGAGCTTTTCTAATCGATGATTGTACGTCGTCCGTCAACATTTTGATTCAAATGGCATCTTCTCTGAAACCACAAGGCCAATGTTGATTAAACTATGCAGGCATGTTCCTTGCATGAAGCTCTACCAAAACTGTTTAAAAGAATTCAATTCCATCCAGAACTCTGGTTGCTATGGCAACAAATAGGAAAAACTTTAAAAATCTTCTCTGAAACCACAAGGCCTAGAGCTTAGATATTTGGCATGTAGCATTGTCTAGTGGACCTCTACCAAGATTGTTCAAATTATGACCCCCGGGTCAAAATTGACCCTGGGTGGGTGGTCACTTAGTTTTGCATAGGCTTATATAGGAAAAACTTTAAAATCTTCTTCTCTGAAACCACAAGGCCTAGAGCTAAGATATTTGGTATGAAGCATTGGCTGATAGACCTTTACCAAGATGTTCAAATTATGACCCCTGGATCAAAATTGACCCCGCAGGGGGGGGGGGGATCACTTAGTTTTACATAGGAAAAACTTTAAAAAAATAAAATTATGAAACCACAAGGCCTAGAGCTTAGATATTTGGTATGTAACATTGTCTAGTGGACCTCAAATTATGACCCCCGGATCAAAATTGACCTTGCCCCGGGGTCACTAAATTTTACATAGGCTTATGTAAGAAAAACTTCAAAAATCCTCTTCTCTGTAACCACAAGGCCTAGAGCTTAGATATTTGGCATGTAGCATTGCCTAGTAGACCTCTTTAGAGTTTGTTCAAACTATGCCCCTGGGGTCAAAATTGACCTTGCTGGGGGGGGGGGGGGTCTCTTGATTTACAACAACGTATATAGGAAAACCTATTTGGTATATAACATTGTCTAGTGATCTTCCACCACCTCATTTTACCAGTGAAAGATAATCTTAATTAGTGGTTTTGAAGTAAAATTAGAAGAAAAGTTGATTTTCAATTTTTCATCCTCATCCTATTTTCAAGACAAAGAGTGCTTTGGCAGGATTAGAATAGAATAAAGTAACAATAAAGAATTTCAGTCATCTGTACTGGTTTGAGACCACCAAACACGTACAACCATCAAACCAGACACTTGCGAAAACGTGTGATTATTTTGTTGATATTTAAACTAATATGTTGTTGATCAAACAGACACTTGATATCCATCAACAAAGTGTAACAACAACAGTTTAATGTAACTATTTAAACAGAAATCTCACCATTTATTTTGTCAGTCACTGAAAGGATGTTTACATTGTCGGGGGAAAGTAGAAATGACAGACTGTGCATGCACAATATTTCTGTGAGGCCCGGCAAATAAAATTCACAAGTTAAACCTTTTATCATGATATTTCATTAATATGTCAAATGATTGAAACAGTTTACATAATTTAAAAGCTAACATCACAATAAAACAAAACTATTTTAAAAAAGCTGTCTGGAAACATGGTACAGTTTGTCAATAAAATGAAGCAATTTGGTGACCCCACAGCTGGGCCTCAAAATGTGATTGAGTTATTTTTAGGAGTAAACAAATGAGCTTTTCTTTTCAGAAAAGAACCTAACTTACTACTGTTGAAATTTTGATTGCTAGATACAAAAATTATCAGAATTATCGTAAAATATGTTTAAAAAGTGTCCGGTTGTAGGACTCAAGCCAGTAAATGTTCCTTCAATGGGTTAACATCACTGACAGTTCTATTGGAGATACAGATGATTTTTGTTGATTTTGTTTTTTACAGGACATTTCTGGGGAGCTTTAGTTATTGCAGGAAACGATGTTAAATGCAGCGAATCTGCAGAGAACTTTAAAAGAGATGCACTAGAGGTTTATAAAATCATTGTGTCAAAATGTCCACTGGTGATGGGAATCAGGTATTTCAATTAATTATCCTACAATTATTTACAGTTTTTTAGCAGTGATTGTGATCAGGGTAAAATTGTAGGTTTGGCAAAAAGTATCAAAGCATACAATTATGTAAGGTTTATCTGTTTAGTAATAAATTCTAACATGACTCACGTTTTTGTCTCTACATACAAAGAGTAGAAAAATTGTTATATTAAACCATAAACAACGCGGGAACCGATATGCTGTAAACATGTCGTCAAATTGGGCCACATGACGTTAAATGAGTGTTCGCATAGAAAATAACGGTTTGCATTTATTCACCTTTTGTAATATCTGGTCATGTTAGAATCGAAATAACATCCTTTTCAGTGTTGTTATCATCTAATAAACAATAATTTGTCATACTGATGCGCAGCTATAAACCACTCAGGTCTTCGGCCTTCAAGGCTAATTACTGCGTATCAGTACTCCAAATTTATTAAACAACTAACACTGCTGGAAAAGATGTTATTTCATGTAATTTTTCAAAAATTGTTTCAAAGTTACAAACATGTACCAGTAGACATACGAGTTGCATTTATTTGACTAAAGTAAAAAAAGGCTTCAAAAATTTAGATTTAAAACTTGACCAAATTAAATGATTAATTAATTGTGTTCATGTGTTGTAATTAATTTTAGCCCTGAGGATGTTGTTGTTGTTCAAGCTGATTCGCCAGGACAAAAAGCCAATTTGAAGACAAAGGTTGCCTCAGCTGTAGACAAACTTAGCCAAAGAGGATGTATCAAAACACTTCTTGTGTATTACTCAGGTCACAGTGGAGAAGAGGGGTTAACTTTGGAAAATGATCAGGAGTATTTGTCAGAAGAAGAACTAACAGAGTACATTGGAAAACTTGTGAGCAGCTCATGCTCATTTCAGTTCAAAGATTCACAGGCGTCTGCAGTCAGTCCAAAGCGATTGATTTGTATATTTGATTGCTGTAGACCGCCAAAGGTGAGACTGTCAAGTTCTCATGTCTCTGTTATCCAGGTTAACGCCTGTCGTTCTCAGTTAGAATCTATATCTGAAAGCAGTGGAAGTGTTTTCACAAAATTCTTCATTCAGGCGTTGACTCAGTCGGCACATGGGAAAAAATGCCTAATTGAAGAGTGCGATTGTTCACCAATCAAAGGAAATTTCATAACAGTCCATGAGCTTGTTGGATACATTAGAGGACATATGAACAGATACCAAGCTAGTAGAGGTAAAGAAACATACAATGCACCAGAGAAACATGAAGAACATGTGACATGGCATGATGAAAAGATTGCATACAATATTGACTTCCCAGTACAACTCAAGTTCAAAATTAAAGACGATGATGGTAAACAGTTGTTCGAGAAAACTATAAAACCCCACTTTATTTCTGACGTGAATGAGCTGAAGAGAACTTTTTTTGAAACATTTATTGGTAAGTTAAAATTTCTTATTCATATTACTATTCTCCCTTTGTGAAAACATTAATGTTACCAATAGCTCTGCTCCAAGTTTGAACTTTCTTGAAACTTCTTACCCCTTTGCCAGTCTTGATGCCTCAAGTGTATGCAACCTGTCTTTCGACACGGCCTGCACCTCAGACTAGTCTTTAGTCCAAAACAGGTCATAAAAATAATGTAAGGTCACTCAAAGTCTAAGTCATTAATTGTAGGTCCATTGTAGACAAAAAAATCAGAATTTAGACATTGTGCTAGGTATTGAGTCCTGGCTTAAACCTAAGCACTATACAAATGAAATATTTAATTCCGACCTAGGTTACTCTATTTTTCGCCGTGACCGCATCAATCAGGCAGGTGGAGGTATATTCATTGCAGTAAGGGACTGCTTAACAGCCCAAGAAATGCCCGAATTAAAATCAGAATGTGAGGATCTTTGGGTAAAATTAGGGGACTTGAACCTACCCAAGATGAATTGGGATACTGCTAGTCCATCCCCAGACTGCAAGCATCCTTCCCTCTACAGACAGATCATTGAAACCCTAAATGATACCAATCTAACCAAGATTGTTCAAATCATGATCCCTGGTCAAAATTGATCTATAAATTTTGTTTCATTTCTGTCATAAGGACACTTTTTATAGGCATTTACGTGTCAAGAGATCTACAGTATGAAAACACCACCCCACCACTTTCAAATCCTTGGTGACCTTTTCTTGTAGACAATGGTAGCCTCATGAGTGATATAGGGATATCTTGGCCCTCTTGTTATTGATTTGCGGAATATTTGTTATTAGTTTCTTAGGATGTGAAGAATGAATCATAGGTCATCCTGAAATCAATGTTAATTGGAAGAGAAAATTTGTAGGTGGAGAAAGTGTTTCATCAAGTTCTGTTATTGTATGATGAACTTAATACAATAACAGAACATGATGAATGTTTAAGCTCTAGACCTTGAGGTTTTGAGAAAGAAGATTTTTAGTGGTTTTCCTATACAGGTTTCATAAACAGGTCAATTTTGACCCCTGGGGCATGATTTGAACATTGGTTTGGATTAATAAACTTTTGCAAAGAGCAAGTTTGGTTAAGTTTTGACATGAAATTCAAGTGAGGAAGAGCTGAGTGGTCTGGTGTCAAGCATCCGTCATCTACATTTCACTTAAAGCTTTTCTTCTCTTGACGAATGTGCCGGAAGGATAATTTTGTGTCGTCTGCTGTATGTGTTAACATTTTCATTCAAACTACATCTCTGAAAACACTGGGCCAATGTTGATAAAACTAACATGAAGCTCTACCAAAATTGTTCAAAGAATTCCATTCCATGCAAAGGAAAATCTTTAAAAATCTTCTCAAGAACAGGAAGGCCTAGAGCTTAGAACTTTAAAAATCTACTTCTCTGAGACAACAAGGCCTAGAGCTTAGATATTAAGCATGTGGTTTAACCTATGCTAGGATGTTCCTTGCATGAAGCTCTACCAAAAGTGTTTAAATTCCATTCTATGCAGCACTCTTGTTGCTATAGCAAAAACTAGGAAAACTTTAAAATCTTCTTCTCTGAAACCACAAGTCCTAGAGCTTAGATATTTAGCATGTGGCATTACCAAGTGGACCTCTACGAAGATTGACCAGACAATGACCCCTGGGTTAAAATTGACCTCACAAGTTTTATATAGGCTTATTTAGGATTTGAAAAAGAAATCTTCTTTGAAACAACAAGGCCTACAGCTTAAATATTTAGCATGTGGCATTACCTGGTGACCCTATACCAAGATTGTTCAAATTATGACCCTGGGTCTTGATTTTACATAGGCTTATACAGAGGAAAATCATGTGCCCAAGGTCAAAATTGACCTTTTTTGCTGTTGATGATCTTTTATTATATCCAGTGGTAGCCAGGTGAGTGATACAGAAGTCGGATAGTAACAGTTGTCACATGGAACACACGATGTACGCACGATACACACACGTTACACATACGGTAAATACACAGTACACGATTCAGAACGATACACGATATGAAAGATATACGAGGTGCACGCTACACGATAGACGGAGTACACGTTATGCGATTACTTTTGACTTTTTACAGTTTACTTAAAGTTTGAATGTTTTTTTTCCCTCCAAATCTTGTTGATTTGATTCTCTGTTACAATCTGTTGTCCATATACCGTTTAATGAGACCAAAAGAATAAGGCCGATTAATTACAGGCTTTGCACCTACACAATAGCAAAAATACTTCGGAAAGTTGCGTATGTCCATAGTTTAACCAGGAATACTCTATCTGGTTTAACTATGTGTGAAATAAATTTCAGTAAGTGTCAGATTTGTATTTCGATATTAATCCTGAGGTGTGAGAAATTGGGCGGAAGTTAATTGCTGTCAGCACCTTTCTTAAAGGAAAACTACTTGAGAGAGTGATACTGTCAATTTGTCTTTTTGAAAGTCAACATAATTTTTTTTTTTCAATAAATCATTCATAGCTTTTGTGTTATTCGAAACTATTTTTATAACCATTACATGGATTATCTTAAAGAAGATGTAATTTTAATAAGGTACTGTACAATTATTTTATTAATTTTTGCTCAGACATTAACTGATTTTGTAAAACAATCGTTGATTTGGCGATTCTTCATATCATTTTTATTTACCAAATAAATATTCAATAGCTTACCTTCTAAAGTAGTTGATGTTCCCTGTCCTGTTATAATTCCGACTGAATTTCATTGTACTTTGTCTACTGCACTTAAATTAATGATGTGACAACAACAGTTTTGAAGAAAAATTATATACTTTCTGTCGATTGAATATGATTCAATTTCGGATTTAAGATTTCAACTGTCTTCCACCTGTCCCCGAAGTCATTGTTGCCCACATTGCACTGGCAAATGAAAAAAAATAAAACAATGTGCAGACATCACTTTAAATTATTTCTTTTTGCGGAGATGTACACGCTTAGTATAACAATTCACAACTGAATAAAGCATCGAATCATATACCGTTAAGGCCTATCATGCATCGTGCACCGGCAATTGTTTATCGTGTATCATATATCGTGTATAGTATATGGTGCACATTACACAATGAATGATACGATATGATACACGATACAAGATAAGCAAAATACACGATGAGTGCACAAACGTTATACGCACGTTACACGCACGATATATATGCAAATTGTGACAACTGTTACGTTCCGACTACTGTATAGGGCCATGTTGGCGCTCTTGTTTTATATTCTAACTTATCAGGACTTAACGTAGCAATAAACCAAAGTTCATAAAATTCTGAATGCTTGAAACAAATGATGAAATTGTATCATTTAACTTGCAGTAATACCCAGATGACCGATATACGGTCACTCTGTCCCTCTTGTATAGTAATTGCCCAAAACCATTTCACTCCACTGCACATGGTGGCCAAGGATACTTAAAATATAGGGTTAACTGTTTTGTAACTTTCATATTTGCGACTGTATATACGGTTTTTAATGGTTGCAAATATTTTTAACGGCGACGGCGTTAGCCGGAGCTGTTAAAACTGTTTGCGATCATTAAAACCGTATATACGGTAGCAAATGTCAAAATCACAAAATAGTTAACCCTATTCTAACGCACAGTGTGTTAAGATGTGATAATTAAAACGCCGTCCGATTTTTGCGACTATATATGTTAGTTTATAGTCGAAAATTTAGGTGACGCAACCAATCAGAAATGACGTTACGTTAGAATAAAGAAATGTATGCTTCAAACATCAATTCCTAAACCAAATTGGCAATTTTATAGCATGTTTTATAACATCTGCAGAATGCCAAGGGATGGTAAAATTAAGTAGAGTAAGAACGAAACACTCTTGCTGAAACGAAACACAAAAATTCCTTGGACAAGGTCCGTGTTGTTTATGTCATGTTTATAACGCCACTAGCGGTTTAAGCCTGGCACAATTAATGCCTGACAAGACGCATTGTAGTGGTGTATTTAAATCACGTTCAGTGATTCTTTTGATACCTTTGATTAAAAATTGTATATTCAGAAAAGAAGTTCCCATCTTTGAAGTTTGAAGAAACAGAACTTCCCGTCTATCAAGAGTGTATTTGTATTGAAATTGACAAAGGCCCAAAGGAGAAAGAGGAACTGGATACAGTAGAGAAAATAATGAAAGCGTGGAATGCAAAAAGAGATTTGGCTGTTTCATTACGACCTATATCCAGAATACAGAGGGGGATGACTTTACTTTTGATAGACCCAGGCATTATTCGAGGAAAACTGGATACCACTACTCTTGATAGCTTAAATGTAAGGGAGGTATCATAAAAATGTGTATACAATTCTTTAATTTGAAGGATAAAGATCATTGTATATTCTATACTATGACAATACATGACATGAATTATATCTTTTTTGAATGCTCACTGTTAAAGTTATCGGACTAATAAACTTTCATAGTACAAAAACACATTATTAATAAGAGAAGGATTTTGCGGGTCATACCGATTATAACCTCTTTAGAGGATGGTGGACCCAATAAGCACAATTACAAACGAGAAGGATTTTGCAACAGATTTCAAATTTACAAATGAATCGGGTTTGGAGTCAAAATGATCATGATCCATTCACGATCTCACTGACTGCAATGTTTATAAGCTCACCTGGCTACGCCAGGGTGAGCTTTTCTAATTGATGATTGTCCGTCATCCGTCAACATTTTGATTCAAATGGCATCTCCTCTGAAACCACTAGGCCAATGTTGATAAAACTACGCAGGAATGTTCCTTGCATGAAGCTCTACCAAAATTGTTCAAAGAATTCCATTCCATGCAGAACTCTGGTAGCTATGGCAACAAATAGGAATTTTTTTAAAAATCTTCTTCTCTGAAACCACAAGGCCTAGAGATTAGATATTTGGCATGTAGAATTGTCTAGTGGACTTCTAACAAGATTGTTCAAATTATGACCCCAGGGTTAAAATTGACCCCGAGCGGGTGGTCACTTAGTTTTGCATAGGCTTTATATAGGAAAAACTTTAAAAATCTTCTTCTCTGAAACCACAAAGCGCCTAGAGCTGAGATTTTTGGCATGTAGCATTGTCTAGTGGACCTCTACCAAGTTTGTTCAAATTATGACCCCTGGGTCAAAATTGACCCCGCGGGGTGGTCACTTATTTTTGCATAGGCTTATATAGGAAAAACTTTAAAAGTCTTCTTCTCTGAAACCACAAGGCCTAGAGCTTAGATATTTGGCATGTAGCATTGCCTAGTAGATCTCTTCAAAGTTTGTTCAAATTATGCCCCTGGGGTCAAAATTGACCTTGCCTGGGGGGGGGTGTCACTTGTTTTACAACAACGTATATAGGAAAACCTATTGTATATAACATTATCTAGTGATCTTCCACCAGGCAAGTGGACTTGTACCAAGGTGAGCGATATAGGGCCATCTTGACCCTCTTGTTAACCTACTTTTAAAGAAACTACGTAAAGTTCTATAAATAAGCATTTGGCCTGATTTCTTCTGAAATTGAATCTTTTTTCCAGAAATGTGGTGAAACGTTTTCAATTCCGTTTGCTGATTTAGGAAAATTAAAAATGAAAATAGGAAGAAAAGAAAAAGGGGCACTGGAAACGTTTAGAGGTTGCCTTTCAGATGTGATGAATGCCTGCAAATTAGGAACGGTAAGTGTGTAGTGCCATATCTATACAAATTGCATATTCAATAATAATTGGTCTTTCCACATATTAATGCTGCCCAAAGGGAGATGCTTTTTGTCCATCAATCAATCAATCAGTCAGCATACTGGTCTGTGCATAAGAATGCATATCTTTAGCCTACTATATACCTTTCATTCTGTATATGTACCTAGCAAATAAGGGCTTCCTATTGGGAAGGTGTAGTTTCTGTTCGGTATATTCTTATGAGTAATTGAAGAGTACCCAACACATAGCGATATGTGTAAACATACCAACATTGCTCTGCTGCATACATGTATATTTGCCCCCAAAGCTGTTGTCTGTCGTAAACAATCACTTTAAAAAACTTTTCCTCCTTAACCACTGGGCCAATTCCAATAAAACTTCTAAGGTTTGTTCCTTGGACAGTCCTCTACTAAAAGTGCTAAAATGGTTTCTCACTGCTGCATGTAATAGCCAAAGAGCTAAATAGAAAACCCTTCAAACCACGTCTCTACTTAAACCATCAAGCCATTATTCAATATTTACCGAACATGTCTGTTACCATCAACCTATGTAAATGTTCCTCTAATAAGGAAAAGTCGTATTTAGTGTTGTCAGAACTTTGTGAACTGACCCTTTCTCCATACATATGTTGTCATATGGTGTATTTTCTGTAATATTGTAATTATCAATAGAAATAAAATATGTTTAAGCTTTAACCATTACGCCAATTTTAACAAAAATTCACAGGATTATTCCTTGAATAGTCCTCTACCAAAATGGCACAAACAGTTTCGTACAGCTGCACAATGGCCACCAAAAGTAAATATAGAAAAAGGTTTAATTGACATCCCCTCCTTAACCACTGGACTTATTTCAACAAAACTTCACAGGATGGTTGCTAGAATGGTCCTCTACCAAAAGTGCTAATCAGTTCTGCCCATAGAACTAAATAGGAAACCCTTCAAAGGACATTTCCTCTTCAACCACTGGACCAATTTCAACTAAACTTCACAGCATTGTTCCTTGAAAAGTCCTCTACCAAAAGTGCACAAATGCTTCTGCTCGGCTGCACAAAATGGCCAGCAGATGTGAAAATTGAAAAGCCTTTAAGCAACATATCATTTACCACAGTGCCTATTTCAACCAAACTCTAAAGGATAGTTCATCCAAATTTGCTCAAACTGTTCTGGAACACTTTGCAAAATAGGCGCTACAGCTATAACTAAGAAAACCTTTAAAAGACATATATCTCCCCTTATGTTATGTTTGTTCGGAGCATAAAATGAAAACTCTTTATTGCAGAAAGTCGCAGTTGATTCATAGTAAGCGATATTATATCCTTTTGTAACTTTGAGATTTAAATAGAAGTATTCTACATGTACTTCTATGCAGATACATTTTTACCTTTTCAGGACATGGATGCACAGTTACACATTATGATCCCAAGGCCTGAAAGGGAGAAAGATCTGCCATTTATCTGTTTTAAACTGAGTATTACCAACAAAAACTTAGGTATGCAACTATTGTTCTTATAAAAATTTTAATGAAATAGAAAGGAATATTGATACATTAGTAAATTGCTCTGTAATACGTAATAACACCTCAGGAATGAGTTTTCCAAACTGTACAGGCAAGGTTCTTGTTATATATAGTGAAAGAGATGCAAACCTTTGGGGACATTGGATAATGAGATTGAAGCCATACTGTATGGCACAAAAACTGTGTTCCTTGACCACAGTAGTTGTTAAATATGGCTGGTGGTGGCAGTTTCTATTATCTTACATGTATATAGAGATAAATGTAAAACCATTCTTTCTACATTGAAGTCTCTTTTTCAGTGGATAATAATGCAAATGAAAGATCAAGTACAGATGACGGTGAAAACATGTCTCAGCCTGGGGACAAACAGACGAGAGGAAACATAGATGCTCAAAATAAAACACAAGAAGCAATGGGGAAGCCACCAGTACCTTTACAAGCAGCAGAATCATCTGAACTGATAGATGAAAGATTAAAAAACCTAGGTAGTTAAAACGTATTTTGAATGAAAAGATACAAAAATGTATTTGTTTATTTTAAGGATGGGAACGAATACTATATTTAGTATTCGAATATTCGTATCAACTATTCGAATACATTCGAATATTCGAATCAAATTTTAAAACTTTTCCGAATGTTTTACTATCCGAACATTATTTATCCGAAATTATGTATAGTTCGCCAATTACTAATTAATAACTATTCCGGAATTGTCAATTAAATTCATGATTCTCAACATTCAGGGATTTGAAACAATGAGGTGTGAAAAACATTTTAGCAAAATTTTAGCGTTTTTAGATGTAGTAAGATTGAAAATAATATCAGATCTTATCGTAAGTAAAGTTAATAAATCGGACTTTGATGCAAAGTTGATTCAGTGCGCATCAATCTTTCTTTCTTCAAAATACCATTGGTTGCATTTTATTGAGTTATGATTTTCGATTGGGTTTCAATTGAGTAATCGAACATGATTGTTTTTTTTTAATTTAAAGCTATGACGTTTATCTGTCACAGGCGATAGACTTGAGTTACATCGCCGAATTTAGGGCTAATTATTTGAACAAAACATTAAGATTCGCACCTTACAAAACATGAACTAACGACGCTAGATAATGACTCCACGTGTGAATTACTTTAACAACAAAATGAAAAACTGTTTGCAATTTAGGATCTGCAATTTGCAGTTATGACACGTGTTATCAAAACACCGACCGGGGCTATTAAGCAATTAGTTGTTTGATGAAATATGGTAATGCTTTCGTGTGTTTGTCAACGTTTTGTTGAACTTTAAAAGTTGAAATTTTTTTTTATTTTTTTATTTTTTTTAACGAATATTCGAATCCTAAAATTGCATTCGAATATTCGGAACGAATGCAAATATTCAATGTTCGAATATTCGTTCCCATCCTTAGTTTATTTGGTATAAAAATTGAAATGTCACTATTTTGGTCAAAACATTATGGTGTGTATATAGACCTATAAGGCTAAAGAAAATCTCAAAGACTGTTAAATGACATAACGTGATGTTGGACCAGTATGATATGCTTAAATAAAGTAAAAATTGCCCTTAATTTTGTTAACTATGATCATTTTAATCAGTTAAATGTAAGTAAGAGTTGTTCAAATGATTAAGTATTTTGAATATGTTGCTGCATTTTTTAAGAATAAGGATAAACACAGGATACTTTGTAAATTAAATGGTATTATGGTGCATATTTAATTATACTCTTGTTGATTGATATGTAACACTGATGCACATTTAATTCAGAGGTACTAACACAGGAACTATCTAAGAAGATTGAGATGTCTGGTACAGATACAAAAAGAAATAGTCAAAAATCTACATCTGAGACAATCCTATATAGGAGACAACCAGACATGCATGTACCTTCCAGACAGGAAACACAAGATGATTTGCCAAAGTACAGAATGAACCGGAAACCAAGAGGTATTTAGCAGTCTTATATTTAGCATTCTTGTACATTTTCTTCGATAACACAATAATGTTGTTTGTTTCATTTTTAACATGCTGTCGCCTATATCAAATTTGTGATGGGAATGAAAGTAATGATTGTATTACATCTTGTATTTATATGTTTATGCCCCTACAGCCTTAATATTAGGTGATTACCTCATCATTCCTTAGGTCTGTCCATCCCTCCTTTGTGTAGAGCATAACTTCAAATGTATTGAAGGTAAGCAATTGATACTTCATAAATTGATATAAGACAATGACAGCCTTTGACAGGTAATACAATGTATACCAAGTATAACTCTTGCCTCTTTGTTTTTTTAGTTAGTGTCCTTAGCTAATGTTTCTTGTGCAATTTCCTTGTGCAGAGCATCACTGAAAGAATATGGAAGGGAATCAATGATTTTCATCTATTAGTAGAGGACAATGAGAGGAAGTGCAGTCACAAAATCCATAACTCTTATTTTAATTATTTTTAGAGTTACTGTCTTTAATTACTTTTTAGCTCACCTTGCACAAAGTGCCTGCACTGTTGTACACTGTCCACCATTTCCTTCAAATGACATCTCTGAAACCACAGGGATTTTCCCTGCTTGAAGCTCTACCAAAATTGTTCAAAAAGTTCATTCCATGCAGAACTCTGGTTGCTATGGCAACAAGTAAGAGAAACTTTGAATATCTTATTCTCCAAAATCGTAAGGCCTAGAGCCTAGATATGTTGGTGTGTGGCACTGTGTAATAACCCCTACCAACATTGTTCAAGTCATGCCCAACTGGTCAAAATTGGCCCCGCCCAAAAGGTTTTATATTTGACATAGGAATACATGTACAGTCGACTCTCATTCCCTCGAACCCGGATCGTTCGAACACCCCCGATCGCTCGAACACCTCTTCCGGTCCCGAACTTTAGTGTTCTTTATGTTTATTGTTCTACTGCGGATGGCTCGAACACCGATGGCTGGAACTCTCGAACTCTTTGTCGGTCCCTTCAGCACACTAATAGTGCAATTCACACCCATTGGGTCGATCAGGCAATTAGTCGCCGGCACATTTTGTGATCATGCAAACAATTCACACCTCGACAGGAGGGAGGACTATAATTGGCATTTAATCGGTGCAGGCGTAATTTTAGTACGCTTGTGTAATTAATAAGGTATAGTAGAAACAAACTTAATTAGATGATTTTCGTTCACTAGTTATGTTTTAAATCCACATGTCAAACAATTTGAGTAAAATATGCCTGCATGATGGCTTTAAAAATGAGCGACTGTATTCTGTTTTTACATTTCAATAAACGAACTATGGCTGAACAACTTGGTGAAGGACCCGGTAACGGGGGATAGATAAGTCGGCGTCTGGAAAACAAGTAGTTAAACGTAAATTGGACCAGAAAACATTAGAAACAAAATACAATGCAATAATAGAATGTGAGAAGGGACAAAAATCAATTGTTCGAAGCAAAATCCAAGATGGCCGCCGATACTGATGGCTCGAACTTTTTTTCAAGGGTCCTTCGAGTTCGAGCGATCGAGAGTCGACTGTATATAGTAAGACTTAAAAAATAAAATCTTCTTGTCAGAAACTGTAATGTGTATAGGTCAGATATTTGATGTGCAGCATTGTTTGGTGAAGATCTATCAAGAATGTTTAAATAATGCCACTGGGGTCAAGATTGGCCTGCCTAAAGAGTCATATGTGTTACATAGAAATATGTAGTAAAACTTCCTGTCAGAAACTGTAATGTGTAGAGCTAAGATAGTTGGTGTGTAGCATTGTTTGGTGGTCCTCTATTGAGTTTGTTCAAAGCAGGCTCCTTGGTAATAATAGGCCCTGCCCCCATAGGTCACTTGTTTCATATGGACTTGTATACTGGTAAGTAAATACTTGAAAAATTCTTCTTGTTTAATACCAAAAGGCCTAGAGCTTAGATATTTAGTTAATAATGCAGCATCACCTAGTAGTCCTCTACAAAGATTTTTCAAAGTATGCCCCTGGGTTCAAAATTTGTGCCACTCCAGGGCTCACTTGTTTTTATAGACTTATATAAAGAAATGCTATCTTTTTGTGCAAAATTTTTCTGGCTAAAATTTGTCTACCATTAGTGTCTTTGTTGCAAGTTTTTGGACATTGGCAGAGTTAATGATGGAATTCTGTTGGCAGCAGAGAACATCTGGTACTGTCATGCACATCATCTTGAAGACAAATACCTTCTGTGTCAATAAACGTTGGTAACATGTATCATATATGCAAAACGGGTAAAATACGAGTTGATACCTGGAATACTATTAGACTGTTTAGCTTTGAAACTTTGAAATTTTATAACATGTTAAGGTAACAAACTTTATGTATGATTACTGTATTACCCTTTATGTATTGTTGTGATAAAATTATGCTTACAAAGGGGACTGGGACATGGCCATTGAGTGTTACTTTCCATACTCCAAGTGTCTGTTGTGTAATTATGTTAACAAGATTTTGAAGTTGTTGGACCTGAGATTTGTCTTACATGTGTTAGAATAAATAGAGATGTAGCTTTTTCCTACATGCTTTCCAGTTGACTTACCTAGATGTATACTTACTTATTGTGTGTAACTGTCTGCAGATAATATTAACAAAATTCGTCTATTTTAGGCTGGTGCATTATCATAAACAACATACAGTTTGAGTCTGGAGGTTATGCAGACAGGAGAGGCACGGAAAAGGATGAAGGTAAATTAGCAGCATTAATATCATTACTGTCACTAAAGTTATATTTACCTTCAAACTGATGACATTGGTTTATAATTAAGAGTGATGCTCAAAACACAGTGGATGCTTTAAAAATATATAAGAAATAAGTTTAACAAAGTTATTTCTGTTATTGACTAATACAAATTAAGATATATAACTGAAAGGGTGGATTTTAAGCTCACCTGGCTTCACAAGGTTGAGCTTTTCTAATTGATGATTGTCCGTTGTCTGTCAACATTTTGATTCAAATGACATCTCTGAAACCACTAGGCCAATGATGATAAAACTATGCAGGAATGTTCCTTGCATGAAGCTCTACCAAAATTGTTCAAAGAATTCCATTCCATGCAGAACTCTGGTTGCTATGGCAACAAATAGGAAAAACTTCTTCTGTAAAACCACAAGGCCTAGAGGTTAGATATTTGGTATGCAGCATTGTCTAGTTGACCTCTACCAAGATTGTTCAAAGATTGACCCTGCGCAGGGGGTCAGTTAGTTTTGCATGGGCTTATTTAGTTTATACTAATTTATTTTAGCTCGATTGTGAAGAAAGCTTTCAGCTTATCGAGTCACTCTCGAGTCCGCTTCCTGGATAAACCAGTACTGGTGTCATATGAGGAGGTACGGTCATGACCTAGGCTTATATAGGAAAAACTTACAAATTTTCTTCTCTGAAACCACATGGCCTAGAGCTTAAATATTTGGCATGTAGCATTAGCTAATGGACCTTTACCAAGAGAGTTCAAATAAATAACCCCCGGATCAAAATTGACCCTGCACTGGGGGTCACTTAGTTTTACATAGGCTTATATAGGAAAATGTTTTAAAATCTTCTTCGCCTAGAGCTTGGATATTTGGCATGTAGCACTGCCCAGTAGACCTCTTCAAAGTTTGTTCAAATTATGCCCCTTGATTCAGCTTGTCTGTCCGTCTGCCCGTCTGTAGACGGAATCTTGTGGACACTAGATCTCCAATACCCCTGGTCAGATTTTAATGATACTTCACACGTATGATGAGTACAATGCCTAGTTGTGCATGGTCCTAGTTTCGGGTCTCTAGGTAAAAGTTCAAGGTCACAGGGATGAGAGTACCTTTTTTGATGGCTGTAAATTCTCTCTTTCTGTCTTTTATACTGTTTCTAAATCTCCATGTACTTACGTATTTTAATTGTGTTAAAAGTGTTAAGGGATATCAAACAATTAAGCTAGAAAACTCCTGACTGAATTAAATACAAATTCAGGTCCAACGTTGGTTTGAGTTTCGTATGTAGGGTACTAGTACTACAACCATACACAGTAACCACTTTCGGGAATTGTTTAAAACTTAACAAATGTTCAGGGGTATCAAACGATTAAGTTACGATAGATTACTTTTGACTTTTTAGCTCACCTGGCACAAAATGCAAGAGTGAGCTATAAGAATCGTTCACCGTCTGGCGTCTGTCCTACGTCCGTTAACATTTTCCTTCTAGCAACATCTCTGAAACCACAAGGCCAATGGTAATGAAACTTGGCATGGATGCTCCTTGCATAAATCCCTTTCATTGTTGTTCAGATAATTTCATCCCATGCAGAACACTGGTTGCCATGGCAATGAAAAGGAAAAATTGTAAAAATCTTTTTCTCAAGAACAGGAAGGCGTAGAGCAAAGATATGTTGCATGTGGCACTGCCTAGTGGACCTTTACTAAAATTGTTCAAATTATGACCTCTGTTTCAAAATTGACCCCACCTTGGATCACTTGTTTTAACATAGGCTTTTATATGAAAAAGTTTAGAACTTTCTTCTCTGAAACCACAAGGCATAGAGCTTAGATATTTAGAATGAAAAGGAAAAACTGTAAAAATCTTCTTCTCAAGAACAGGAAGGCCTAGAGCTAAGATATATGGCGTGTGGCATAACTTAGTGGACCTCTACTAAGATTGTTCAAATTATGAACCCCAGGTCAAAATTGACTCCACCCAGGGTCACTAGTTTTTGCATAGGCTTGTTTAGGAAAACTTAGGTGACCCTCATCAAATAAGGACTCTGATTGATACTGTAGCAAATAGGAGTTACTTTTAAAAATCTTCTCTGTAGCAGCAAGGCCTAAAGCTTAGATATTTGGCATGAAGCATTGCCTAGTGAACTTCAACCAAAATTGTTCAAATAATAAACCCTAGGTCAAAATTGACCCCGCTTGGGGGTCACTTGATTTTACATAGGTTTCTTTAGGAAAAACCTCAAAAATCTTTATGTCGAAAACCACAAGGCATAGAGCTAAGATATTTAATATAAACCATTGTGCAACAGACCTCTACCAAGTGTGTGCAAGTCATGCTCCTGGGCTCAATATAGGCCCTGCGGAGTGGGTCACTTGTTTCACAAAGACATGTGTAGGAAAACCTTTAGAAATCTTCTTTTCCTAAACCACAAGGTCTAGAGCTGAGATATTTATTGTGAAACAGTGTCTAGTGAACCTCTTCAATTGTTCAATTCATGCCCCGGGTGTCGAAATTGACCATGCCCCAGGGGTCACTTGATAAAGGAGAAACTTTAAAAATCTTCTCCTTAAACACAAGGGTTAGAGCTAAGATATTTGGTATGTAACATTGTTTAGTGGTCCACTACCAGTTTTGTACAAATCATGCCCCTGGGGTCAAAATTGACCACTTCTTTAGGTTTGTGCACTAGTACTCAGGTGAATGATATAGGGCCACCATGGCCCTCTTGTTCCAGTTTGCCATCTTAGTAAACTTATTGAACTCTACCTAGAAATATTCAGATTTTTAAAATATGTATTTTGTCACGGGGTCGCTTTTATCGTTTCTTTAAATAAGAGGTGACGCTGTAAATATATACAACAATATATTTATTAGCTTGTTATGCATGTATGCGTAAGCAATGTGTAAAGATGGCGGAAGACATAACAAAAGATCATATACACATATGTCAACGGTGGTCAATAATTACCATCAAAATACAATAAACAAACAGAAATTGATACCATTAAAATCGTACTGTATAACACAACACAGTCTTATAGTAAATGTGATATACTATAGCATTTGATGAAGCAATGTATATTAAGATGGTGGAAGACATAACAAAGGATCATGGGAGGGCCAAGGACAGAGGTTATTGTGTACCAAGGTTAAGTAAATGTGATACGACCTATGACTAACGTGTTACGGACTACCTGACTAACTAACTACGCATCACCTTTACTATATTTATACTATCACTTGCGGCCCTGGAACAAAATAATGAATGATAAGTGACATGAAACCTCAACAATTGAAATCATGCAGTTGCATCCTGTGACAATTTCATAAAAATGTACCTTATGTGATCATAGATATGTTGGTTTGTTAAGAGGGCACTGCTGTATCGGGAAGAGGCGGTTTACATGGTTGTATGTAAGTAGGAAATAATTGCAAAAAAACACGAGTGTGTTACATACAGTTGTCATGAAAGGAAAGCATATAGTTGCGGCTCTGTCCGTTTGACCCTGTGTTCAGCTGTCGGTCAGTTTTATGTGGAGCATTACTCCAGAAAAATCGAAGATATCCTGTTGAAACTTCCAATAATGACGGAGGATTTTTGAGATCTACAAGAACCATAGCTTTACCTTTCTTAGTATTGAAATTACCTTTGATTTTGGTGATATTGATGCTTTTGTTTTCATTTGCAGTTGCACTTGAGGGCACATTTACCAAGCTTGACTTTAAGGTCATGCGTAGGCAGAATCTTAGTGACAGACAGCTTTTGGCGTTGCTGGATGAATGTGCTAAAAGTGATCACACAAACTTCGACTGTTTTGTTTGTGCAATTATGACACATGGGGAAATGAATCAAGTCTTTGGCACCAATGGACGTAAAGTTGAGCTAAAAGCTCTTACATCAATGTTCCAGGCAAGCCAGTGTCCGACTTTAGCTGGAAAACCTAAACTTTTTTTCATACAGTCATGTCAAGGTGGCAGTTTGATGACTGGTAAGTTGACTTTTTTAGACTTTTCTCAAGATTTATATTCATAGTGGTAGATATTTCAGAATGTTTCAATTTTCATTTTCATTGAAATTTGAATGACATTTTGTTCAAGTGGACCTTTTAATATTTGAACTTACCTATTATTTGAAACTTACCTATCATACATGTGAAGTTCCCATTCTATTCCTGATAACCTTTATCAGTACAATGTTAGTTGTTTGAGTCAAACTGTAAGAGTTGTAGGTTTGAATCATTAATTTGAATCATCTGCTACAACATGTTCTGTAACCTTAGACCCACATTCAATTTGGCTGATTTTTTTTTCAAATGAAAAGTCAACACAAGAATTGTATCATATTCAAAGATGCAACTACCAAAAGAATAAACTTTTTTGGCAGAATAACTAGATGTCACTCTACGTCAGTTTAGATCAAATGTTGTAACATGTACTCTCATTTTGTATGTAGCTACATTATTTGTCTCAGTTCAATATTTTTAGCTCGCCTGGCACTGTGTGCCAGGATGAGCTTTAAGGGTAGACGATTGTCCGTCGTCTGTCAACATTTTGCTTTAAAAAAATCTCTGAAACCACTGAACCGATGTTGATGTAACTTGGCAGGGATGTTCCTTGCATGAAACTCAAAATTTACCAAAATTATTGAAAGAATATCATTCCATGCAAAACTCTGGTATGTAGCATTGCCTGGTGGACCTCTACCAAAATCGTTCAAATCATGACCCCTGGATCAAAATTGACCCCGCCTGGGGGTCACTAGATTTTACATATGTTTCTATATGAAAAACTTTAAAAATGTTCTTCATTAAAACCACAAGGCCTAGAGCTAAGATATTTAGTATGCAGCATCGTCTAGTGAACCTCTTCCAAGTTTGTTCAAATAATGCCCCTGGGATCAATACATAGGTACATAGATATATATAAAAAAAACCTTTAAAAGTCTTTTTCACTCGGGTGGGGGGGGGGGGGCCTTTGTCTTTATATAGAGTTGAAGGAGAGACATAGCTTCAAAAGAGTCCCTATAGCCTCCCAGTGTATGATTTTTGGATATGAAATCCATAAGCCATTCGGGCCAGCACTGCTTGGACTGTAACTGGCCTGAAAGCATTTTCACTTGCCCGAAAAATAATAAGGGTGTTCAGTAGACTTTAAAACTCAAAGGCCATTGACAGTCTTCAGCCAGTGTTTAGCCCAATAGGTAGAGCACGAGACTTGTAATCTCGGGGTTGTGGGTTCGATTTCCAGGGCTGACCAACTAAAATTACTAACAGTCTTTCGGATGAGACTTGAAAACCGAGGTCCCATGTATGGGTGAAAACCTGGCATGATAAAGAACCAGGGGTGTCTCTGGAATTGGGACGCTTTCTGTATCTTGCACTATCCCCCGAAACCTAAAATAACTAAACTCTTCTGGGGGCGTTGGTCATATGGGAAACCGGTACCTGTAAAAAACCCTAATATACCATACCACTTCAGCCTAAATTTTCAAGGGTCAAAATCAGATTTTCAACAGTCAAGGTGAGAATTTTTAGGCTTGAGCCACAGGTCATTGGGTTCAGGTCATATATTGAATATTCTGAATACTTTTTAATTATCTTCTTTCCTAGCCTACATCAGCTCAAAAGTACGTTGTTCCCCGTTTGTCACATATTTTCGCGACCTCGCATGTCCCTGAATGTCGTCATTTTGTTCGCGACTTTAACAGTTTTAATAAAAAAAATTGTCCAAAAGAATGTTCAAATTATGATTAGCATTAACAAATACTGAAAGTTATTTGACACAAATTTAGAAAGAGTTGACGCGGGAGTAAAATCGCGGCACTTCGAGTGATTTTACAGGTAAATGAACGGGTTTACGGGACATAAATATCAAATTTATTATATTCGGTAGAAATGTGTCTACACGTGAAATGTTTTTGAGTTGTATGCATGTTATATTCAAAAATATTTGCCGACCGACGTACATTTGTATAGCGTGTTCAATATATTTTATCACCAAAAATAAAACTTACTCATAACATTATCTATTCCAAACTATTATTTCTATAATCCAAAATTATCAGACTATTGTCCAGAATTACTTTTACATGTCTCAAACTGTCAAATATCTCGGTCTGTTTTATGCCACGTGCTGCACTAAGATCAAACAAAACTCACATGTACAATGTTCGTCGGCGTTTGTTCTTTGATCTCGTAACACCTGCGGCTTTATCTTAATGAATAAAAGAGGTTGCAGTAAATATTTCGGCAAAGGTTATTCATTAAAATAAATAGTAGAAAATTGTTACTGGAAAAACGTTGGCTTTGACAGTTGATGGAAACAATTAATGACTAAAAAACGGACACGCTGCAACGCCACGATTTTCTTTAAAACAGAACGTTTTGATTTAAATACAGAACAATTGGAAATGTTAGTTGATAAATACTTTTTGCATTCACAACTCAGTCAGTGTTTTAATGTTTCCGGCAGTCTGTGAATTACAATACACAGAGTCGTGTCAGAGACGTTTGCTCATTATCCGTGTTACAAACTCCGTCTTTTAGCTCCGCCTTCTTTCGTATATTAGCCAACAGACGACAATCGAGTTTTGACTGACGGCGAAATCGCCGAGATTTGTAACCACGCTCCATCTACTTTCATATGTTAGCCAATAGACGACTGTTTTTGATTGCAGAGACTCGTGACGCATAGGAAAAAATAAAAAGAATAATTTCCTGGTTTATGTGATATCAATTATGTACGTTTTTCGTATGAAAATACAAGACTTATCCAGTCAGCGAAAAACGTTCCCTGAAAATCCACAAGCCAGTCGGACTTGTGCTCTTGCAGTTTTTACTGGCCAATAAGAAAATCTAGTGGCCTCGGGCCAGCGGACCACCGCTAATTTTGAAGACTGGCCTCCACTCACTAATCAAGCAACAGCTGATTTCCTTAGCAACAAGTGATCTAGTGGAACAGCAGTGTAGAGGTTTAGGTGTGCTGCTCATCCCGGAGGCTGCGGGTTCGAGCCCCACCAAGGTCACGACCATACCTCCTCATATGACACCAGTACTGGTTTTTCCAGGAAGCCGACTCGAGAGTGACTCTATAAGCTCAAAGCTTTCTTCACAAATCAACTAAAATAAATTTGTATAGAATAAATAAGTGATCTCTTGACTTCCCCTTGGAACAGGTGACTTCCTTAGAAAGCAGTGACTTCCCCTAAAAAACCAATGACTTCCTTAGCAACTGTTGACTTCTTTTGCAACAACTTAAGGTAAGTGCACTGGTACTCGGGTGAGCGATATAGGGCCATCATGGTCTTGTTAAATGTTCAGATAACAAACACCTTACAAATCACAAAGTGACATTACTGTTACTGTCTGTTCACCATACATTACACCTCCAGTTTACTTCATACTTAAAAAGTCTGCATTTACATTTTCCCTTCCAGGAATAACTCTGATTCTCAGTCTATATGGTGGCAATGCTAATGCCTATCTTAACAACCTCGAATTGCTTAGTCTGATTTTGTTGAGATAGTCAGTGGTTGATACATATGGAACTTAGCTACATCCAAAACTAATTTTACATACTCCTTCTCTGTCATTAAATAGTACTGCTCTCTTTGTAGTAAATTTTGAATAGCCTACACTACTAGTAATTTCTGTATTCCCTATACTTGAAGCATCTATTCTGAAGTTTCAGCTTTTTCACAAACAATGGATAGTGTACTTCAACATATCAAATAGGTTTTTGAGTCATACATTTTGTGGGGGGGGGGGACTTTTTAGCTCATCTGGCTTTGCTAGGGTGAGTTTTTCTAATGGATGATTGTCCATCGTCTGTCATCATTTTGATTCAAATGACATCTCCTCTGAAACCACTAGGCCAATGTTGATGAAACTATGCAAGGATGTTCCTTGCATGAAGCTCTACATGTACCAAAATTGTTCAAAGAATTCCATTACATGTAGAACTCTGGTTGCTATGACAAAATATAGGAAAAACTCGACCACATATCTCAGCGCATCGTAAATGGTCGCGCAGGCCATTTAGGTGACCAAAACTTTTTTAGGGTGACCATGTCACTGTGACTGGTCACCTAGAATGAATTTCTGTCGCGGTGACTGGGTGACAATTGGAAAAAACACCTTGCGTGTACTGTACCAAAATTGTTCAAAGAATTCCATTGCATGTAGAACTCTGGTTGCTATGACAAAATATAGGAAAAACTTCTGATCTGAAATCAGAAGGCCTAGAGCTTTGATATTTGGCATGT
Source organism: Saxidomus purpurata (assembly GCA_022818135.1). Classification (NCBI taxonomy): domain Eukaryota; kingdom Metazoa; phylum Mollusca; class Bivalvia; order Venerida; family Veneridae; genus Saxidomus; species Saxidomus purpurata. Next base: position 30,926,591 of record JAFMSR010000009.1, read on the forward strand.
AGCATTTTCTAGTGGATATCTACCAAGATTGTTCTAATTATGATCTCCGGATCAAAATTGGCCCTGACTGGGGGTCACTTAGTTTTACATAGGCTAATATAGGAAAAACTTTAAAAATCTTCATCTCTAGAACCACAGAGCCTAGAGCTTAGATATTTAAGATGTAGCATTGCCTATTAGACCTCTTCAAAGTGTGTTCAAATTATGCCCCTGAGGTCAATATTGGCCCCGCCCACGGGGTCACTTGTTTTTCAAAGATGTATTTGGTATGTAACATTGTCTAGTGGTCTTCCACCTTCTTTGTTCAAATCATATTGCTTGGGTCAAAATTGACCACAATCACCAGGCAAGTGGACTTGTTCTCAGGTGGCACTCTTGTTTGTTTTGTTATTAGGTCACTTACATACAAACTATCAAAGCTTTCACTTAGAAACCTGGAACACCTGTTCACTATCAAAATTTAATGTACAATAGAATGAAGGAAGAGTTTTAGAACTAACATAACATGTCATGTATTTTGACTGGATTATTGACCCTTCTTAACTTAGAAAGTTTCACACACTCATTTTTTTGTAACAGTGTGTATAATGCAACTAAACTAGTGTATAGGAAGTACCGTAATCGTGTGTGTATAGCAGGCATGGGAGTATAACACGCACACCGGACTTGGCATGAAAATCTCAGGAAAAACTTTTTATCTATAGGTATTTCAAAAGGAGTGTTCTCGAGTTGAAAATATCTGCCCAAGGTGTCAACACCTTTCTAACGTGACAACCAAAGGGGTCTGTAACAATTTGCCCACCCGTTTGTTAACGTTACATGTATATAATAAGTACAAGGGAAAGAAGTGTTACTAGCATAGGGTTTACTATCAAATTGTTTCATATATTGTTACTAGCAATGGAATAGATATATAGCGCCCTAACATGCCTGACTTCCATTAAACATTAAACTTTCAAAAAATGTATACTTAGTCTACCCTAACTTGAGCCATAATACACAGGTTTCTTTTATTTCACACAAATTATGCGTTTTTCCGTTTAAAACGGTATTAAATGAAGTTGTAAAAAAAAAACAAGCGGAATTTTGTGAAAGCATTCGCTGTAATGCATGAATACTGAAAGAAGCAGGCTACTCTGAATGCACATTTTTAGAACAACAGTAATCTCACCAAATGTATGCAGCCGCAACTAAAGTGGCTGATTTTTACAATGTTGCGTTTTTGCATGGTGGGGCGAAAAATGCAGTGGTGAAAATGCGACAAGTAAATGATATGTCATGTTTTCACGTGGGCAGGCGGCAGGGTGAAAAAACGAAAAACATAAGTGACAATTGTTTACCTGCCAAAGGGATGTAAAGTCTAACGTGTTTTGTGTTCAAGGTTTCGCCTTTTTACATTTCCCTCTTGGTAGGTGGCAAAACAGAAATTTGTCGGTGTCGCGTTCACATTTTCGGCACATCACACAGAAACATGACAATTAATTAGTTTACGTTTTTTTATGTTTAGGCAAAAACAAAACAAAACAAATCAGTTATTATACCCCCGAAACAAAGTTTAGGGGGGTATATAGGAGTCACCCAGTGGTTGGTTGGTTGGTTGGTTGGTTGGTTGGTTGGTTGGTTGGTCGGTCGGTCAGGCGATCCGTTGCATTTTCCTTGTCGGAGCATAACTTGAAAACTAATAGTTGGAATTCAATACAACTTCATACAATGGTCAAGCACATTGAGAGGAAGTGCATTGCTCAAGAACCATAACTGCATCTTTACTAATTACAGAGTTATTGCCCTTTGTTACTTTTCCTTGTCCGGAGCATAAATTGAAAACTACTGGTTTGAATTCAATACAACTTAATACAATGGTATAGCAAAATGAGAGGAAGTGCAGTGCACAAGAACCATAACTCTATCTTGAGTAATTACAGAATTATTGCCCCTTGTTACTTTTCCTTGTCCGGAGCCTAACTTGAAAACTACTGGTTGGAATTCAATACAACTTCATACAATGGTCAAGTTCATTGAGAGGAAGTACATGGCACAATAACCATAACTCCATCTTGACTCATTACAGAGTTATTGCCCATTGTTACTTTTCCTTGTCCAGAGCAGTATTTGAAAAAGTACTGGTTGGAATTCAGTACAACTCCATACAATGGTATAGCTCAATGAGAGGAAGTGTAGTTCACAATAACCCTAACTCCATCTTGACAGATTACAGAGTTATTGCCCTTTGTTACTTTTCCTTGTCCAGAGCATAACTTGAAAACTACTTGTTGGAATTCAATACAACTTCATACAATGGTCAAGCACAATGAGAGGAAGTGCATTGTACAATAACCATAAATCTTACTTTAGTAATTACAGAGTTGTTGGCAAGAAAAATATCTCTAGTTTAGTTTTTTTTGCAAGGTATTCTGTTACTACAAACTTCCTCAGTTTATAAAGCAGTCTTTCGGGGGTATTAATCACATTTAAGGATAGGTCTAGTTATACCCCCAAAACGAAGTTTAGGGGTTATATAGGAGTCACCCAGTGGTTGGTCGGTTGGTCAGTTGGTTGGTCGGTCAGGTGGTCGGTCCGTTGTATTTTCCTTGTTGGGAGCAAAACTTGAAACTACTTGTTGGAATTTGATACAACTTCATACAATGGTCTAGCACATTGAGAGGAAGTGCAATGCACTGGAACCATAACTCTACCTTGGCTTATTACAGAGTTATTGCCCTTTGTTAATTTTCCTTGTCCAGAGCATAAATTGAAAATTACTGGAAGGAATTCAATACAACTTCATACCATGGTCAAGCACAATGGGAGGAAGTGCAATGCACAAGAACCATAACCCTATCTTGAGTAATTACAGAGTAATTGCCCTTTGTTACTTTTTCTTGTCCAGAGCATAACTTGAAAATTACTGGTTGGAATTCAATACAACTTCATACAATGGTCAAGCACAATGGGAGGAAGTGCAATGCACAATAACCATAACTCTTTCTTGACTAATTAAGGAGTTATTGCCTTTTTTTACTTTTCCTTGTTTGGAGCATTACTTGAAAACTACTGGTTTTAATTCAATACAACTTCATACAATGGTCTAGCACAATGAGAGGAAGTGCAGTGCTTAAGAACCATAACTCCATCTTGACTTATTACAGAGTTATTGCCCTTTGTTAACTTTTCCTTGTCCTGAGCATAACTTGAAAACTACTGGTAAGAATACAATACAACTTCATACAATGGTCAAGTACATTGAGTGGAAGTGCAGTGCACAGGAACCATAACTCTACCTTGACTCATTACAGAGTTATTGCCCTTTGTTACTTTTCCTTGCCAGGAGCGTAACTTGAAAACTACTGGTTGGAATTCAATACAATTTCCTACAATGGTCAAGCACAATGGGAGGAAGTGCAGTGCACAAGAACCATAACTCTACCTTGACTAATTAAACTATTTTATTTTTTTATGCAAAGTATTATGTTACTACGAATTTCCTTAGTTTATAAAGCAGTCTTTCGGGGGTATTAATCACATTTAGTGATAGCTCTAGTTCTTATTCTTAGCATAGTAAACACCATTTTCTTCTCATAGAAAAATCACGTTTCTATTCCAAAATGTGTGCTTGCTAAGTACTTTGATGCATTTTCATGTGAATGGATATTAATTTCAGGTGCTGAATGCGGTAATGGTTCGGAGTACAGTGATGAAAGGTCTGATTCTTCCTATGAAGCACCACGTAAGAAACCTTCATCTTAGCTTAGTATTCTAGTAACTATTTGCTTGTAATCCTCCCGCAAGGAGGATATGGCAATGATCTCCGTCAAGTTGTCCATCAATCTGACGTCTTATCCTGGCTATTTCTTAGGAACATTCAATTTGACTTGAATTCAGTGAAATTTCCCTGCTTCACTATTTAATGGAGAAATGCAATAGTCAGCATATTCCAACATTAATAAATAATGAAATTTTACCTATATAGTTAGTTAGTTTTGCATGCAGATTTCAACTTGAGAGCAAATGTCTCTTAGTTAGCGATATAGGGCTATCATGACCCTTAAGTTAGCAATATAGGGCTATCATGACCCTTAGGTTAGCAATATAGGGCTATCATGACCCTTAGGTTAGCAATATAGGGCTATCATGACCCTTAAGTTAGCAATATAGGGCTATCATGACCCTTAGGTTAGCAATATAGGGCTATCATGACCCTTAAGTTAGCAATATAGGGCTATCATGACCCTTAAGTTAGCAATATAGGGCTATCATGACCCTTAAGTTAGCAATATAGGGCTATCATGACCCTTAGGTTAGCAATATAGGGCTATCATGACCCTTAAGTTAGCGATATAGGGCTATCATGACCCTTAAGTTAGCAATATAGGGCTATCATGACCCTTAAGTTAGCAATATAGGGCTATCATGACCCTTAGGTTAGCAATATAGGGCTATCATGACCCTTAGGTTAGCAATATAGGGCTATCATGACCCACTTGCTTATACAGGAAAAACTTTAAAAATCTTGTTCTCTGAAACCACAGGGCCTAGAGCTTAGATATTTGGCATGTAGCATTGTCTAGTGGACGTCTACCAAGAATGTTCAAATTATGACCCCGGCGAGGTCTTCTTCTCTGAAACTGTAGGACCTAGAGCTGAGATATTTAGCATGTAGCAGGGCTCAGGAAAACTGAAAATTTGCTGGTCTGGTCCGATTTTCAGCTTGTCAGACCGAATCCCGTTACAAAAAGTTCTGAAAAAATCAGTCCAAAGATTTTCTTTAAATTTCATAAAACCGACTGAATGTCAAACTGTAAGTCATATTGACCATAATTGTCAGGGTATTCGCACCTACCAAGTATCCCAAATTAACGTGTCAAGATAATTGCCCGAGCCGGGCATTTGTAAATCAGGCCACATGATCCATATTATTGCCTCGGGCACCGCTTGTTATCGGTCCAAACACAAAGCAGGTGAAAGGAATTAATTGATGCCAGTTACTCCAAACAATCTTAATTTAGAGTAACAATTGAAAATTGAATAATGATATTTGAGTAAACTGTTACATTTATTTTCGCCATCAAGTGTCATTATGGTTAAAACTCTAATGTATTTTGAGCAGTGATAAAAATGCTCAAACAAAAAACGTGAAAAAAGAATAATCACGAAGTGATTTGAATATTAGTCCATGGGGG